>JANZLQ010000009.1:24205785-24275221 GCA_026212715.1 Elanus axillaris | reverse complement strand
GGGGGGAGGGGGGGGATATACTGCCCTTGTGTCAAGGAAAGGGCTGATTTGGTGGCTTCATCACATTAAATCAGGAGGTCTGGGACTGCAGCTGGAGAGGAGAGAATAACACTCCAACCCACACTTGAGGTGACTAGCAAGGTATAAGAAGGTAAAACAAAATCTCACTATTAGTCTAGACTTTGGTCTACACCCTCTTCAAGGAATCCTCTCTATTCAAGAAAATACTTTAGCTCCTGCTTTCCTTTACACACACAAGTGTAAACGCTTTCCGCAGCTGAGGCTTATGTTTGTAAAGCAAAATGGTGTATTGTCTTATTTGATGATCTCATGGTCAGAGGAAAGGTGTCTACGCAAACTGCTCTTCCTGTGTTATTTTGAAGTCTGGCTTTTGCAGGCTGTGGGTACAAAAGAGGGATATCTGCAAGTTCTAGAGCTGGTGTTCTCATCCTTTGAAGTCCTAACATCAAAATTATGAAGACCTGAGATTTTAATTAAGATATATCTCAAAATAAAAGTTTTATTTATAGTGAATCTAGTTAATCTACTGTTACAGTTGTTTTTAAAACAGCGGGTTTAACTATGCTCTAAAAATCTATTTTTAAAGCTTTTGTTCCTCTAAAAACACTGTATGAGGCCTGGGAGAGAGGTTTTGGCCATCTTTGGCATTTTGGTACCATTTTATTTCATATGGATATGCATGAACAGTATTTTGCCATTGAAAGCCAAAATGTGCTGCTTGAGAAAAGTGAAACTTGAACTATAACATTTTCATGGGTTTTTTTCCCATGTCCACTGGGATTTTTACTGACTTATCTTTTGATGAAAACTATATTTAAGAAAAATATCTAACTTCATTGTTCCATGTCCAGAATGAAGACCAGAGTAGGGGTTTTAGTCCGAACAAATACGGATTCTTGTACTTAAAAATCAAAACAAAATCCTTTTGATTTCTTTCTAATAAAGGCTTCTGCTGTGATCTGTGTTTAGATTTCTAAGCCCTCTGCATATTATGTTCAATGAATGTTGTTTACTTTTTACCACTGGTATTTTGTGGGTTTGGGGTTTTTTTTTAATTTTCCTGTTTTTTCTACTATGTGATTCCTTCTTGCTGCTTTATGCTAAGCAGGACTGTGATTCAGATCGAACTGGTGGTGGTTTTTTTTTTTTAATAAGGGTGAATGTGTGCAAGGGACAGAGCTTATTACAGGGGGTTAATAAGCTGACCATGGAAAGTTATGGTTGTACACCTTGCTCCCAACGAAGCTGGTTTCCAAGTCAAAGAGTGAGGAGTTATGTAAATAAAGTCTAAGGACCCTGAGATCCCCTGTCAACCTGGATTTCTCAGACCATTTGTAAAAGGTCATACCATATTTAGCTCAGGTCAAAGCAGCAACTGTGATGGTCTATGCCTTATACATTTTGCTGTGCTCTGTAGAGTCCTGTGATTAGGGAGACTTTTCAGGAAAATGCAAAATCTAATTTTAGGTCCTTCTTCTTGTGTTCTGCAGACCAGAAGAGTGCACAAACTACCAAGTTACAAGCAAAGTTGGGTAGTATCTCATGATTGCACACCACTGCTGAAACTGGGTTGTGATGCTCTGCATGTGTGGCCATAGGAACTTGATGTATTGGCCCAGACGAAAGCGCTGTACTGCAAGATGGCTTGTCTCAAATTCTGGTCCTTTCTGTAAGAATAGCTTATACATTTTGCGATAAAGGGTTATTAGGTAAATCATGTGAATGACATTGGGATCAAGTTTTGAAAACCAGACTTGCTTCTCTAAAAAGTATAACTTTGAACCCCTTTGGCTAGCTGGACTAGAAACAATTTCTCCCTTTTAGGATGAATGCTCTATTACAAAACTTATGCTAAATACGATAATCTCTTCTACTAATTCTTCTCCCTTTGGAAAGGACTTGGCTTTCTGAATTGACATTGTAAAATCTACTTTGCAGCTTTGAATCAGTATATATACTGATATTATACACTTGATATAATCATGGTACCAGTATTTCCTTTAGTAAATTTAGGGGGCTTCCTTCTGGGATTGTACCAAATCACTCTACAAAGATGAGATGATCTTTGTTTATAAGCACACTGAAGCTGTCTTCAGATGTACCTGTATTCCTTCATTGACTATGGAGGAAGTCTAGCTTATAAACTCTGTGGGGTTTAGTTTTGTAGATATTGTTGTGCCTAAATAAGCTTAAATGTGTGAATCCAAGGCTGTGTAGTATTATATGTAATGGACTTGGTGCTTCTCCCAAGTTCATCAGCTTTACTTATTTCTCTGGTATCTCATCATTCCTTTTCTCCCTCAAACATAATCCTTCTGGCTTTCATGTGTAGTAACTATACTAATTATTTTCAGAGGCAGATGTGATGTGGCCATTGCTGTTAGCAACGTCTGTGTTTGCAACAAAAGCAAGTGCTGCATTCCTTACAAATAGGGCTTAGCTTGTCATAAGGGTAGGCTATCAAAAGTTCATTTGAACAAGATGATTTTCTGCTAGCCTTATGCTACCAGCAGTTTGGACAAAGGATTGGCAACAGCTTTGTAGACTAGTCTTAGCCAACAAATGATGGTGGAGTTTGTGAATCTGATCAAACTTTGACAACAACCCAGAACTTACTTGAAATGCATTTCTTGTCATTGCTGGAGAGGAAAAAAAAAAAAAGGGGGAAGAAAGAAAAAACAGCACTGAAGGGAGTTGTCACACAAAAGTGTGTGGTATGAACTCGGGGACCTTAAAAATCAATCATGGCAATTATTTTACTAAATTATTTTAAACTGTAGTGTGTCCAGAAGTCTTTCTGTTAAATGTCTGCTGTCACAGCAACAAGCTGTGCTGTTTCCATCTCTGACCTTTTTCATGTTAAAATGCGTGTCAGTATGTAAAACAGAAGCACTCCACACAGAAGATGACTGTAGCAGTGCTTTGCTTTGCTGCACTGAAGGTCCTAGAGATACATATTTTGCAGGAAATGAGTATAATGGGACAATTCGCCATTTAGTTAGAGGGGAAAAAACCCACCAACAACAAGCAAAGGTTGCTTTTCTCAACATTTGGTTTGTCATGTTCATTTTTGCTACGATGTATTTGAGGGAACAGAATGGAAGACTTAAGTGGCACATGCAGAGAATGGATGACTTGATGATGAAGTGTGAAATGACCATTAAAGCACTGACCGTTTATCCCTAATACTCTATTTGGAGTTGAGATCTAAGTGAAATGAGTTTAGTGGTTGCAGCTGAGTACCTAGTGGACAGGAGTCCATATGTCATAGAAATCTAAATCAGCTGGCACAGTTTAACATCAATAACAGCATTGATTCTGAAGAGTTGTGGGCCAGACTAATGGATAATAACATTAAGGATGTGAAGAGCCTCCAGGAAGATTTGGGGAAACAATTGGGATGTTTTCAAAGTAGGTCCTAGTATTTTGTTTTCCAAATCTGCTCACATGTAAATGTGGAGTGCCCTAGCAGGTATCCTTGGATTCTCTGTATTTCAGTTCTCTGCTCTCAGTTGCCAAAGAAAAGACATTTGAATGCAGTTTCCTGAATTGCACATACAATTGCAGAAACCATGAACATCAGGTTTTATTTCACTCTTGCAATTTCCCTTCATACTGCAGAAACTCCAGGGTGAGACTTGCTGTCTAGGCTAGACCAAAAGTTGCAGGGCTACATCCTTAGCTCACGCAGGTCAGTGTGCAGGTACGTTGGTTGCAGTGGACTGATGCCAGTTGACATCAGATGCCAGTTTGTACAACCTGTTTCATGTTCTATCGCTTTGGTGTGAATCTCACTCTACCCACAGTGGAATGTTTTTAAGGCTACGTTCATAAAATCTTATAAGAATCTTTATGATGCCTGAGTCAAGATGCTATCTGATTGGGAAATTATTATTTGTGCTCTGAGAAACCTATAGACCTTCAACAGTACAGGAGCTTAGTCATCCTACGCTCTGTAAAAAGTAAAGAACAAGCCTTCCTGAAAGGCTTGCAACGTCAGCTATACAAGAACCTCATCCCGAAGGGACTGAGAATGAATTTAGAAAGTTATGGATTGCAGCAGGACGTGGGGAAGAGAAAATCCTGCCTATCTGTGTCCCAAGAGCAGTCCTGTGCCATGAGACTCCAGTCTCAGAAGAGGCTCTTTCCACTCTGAATGTCATCTTTCCAAGGACTTGTGACTGGTGAAAGGAGGACTTTTTGAGTTGGACCAGGCTGCTCTGCCAGGGCTATGGAATTATCATCTCTGAAAAGTTTAAAATTAGTAGCAGTGGCATTGAATGTTAGAGGGGTCTTCATCACAGAAAGCTTTGCAACTAAAAGCTAACATCTTCCCCAGGAGAGAATTTCTGGCCAGGCGTAGGCAGGATACTCGAAAGAACCACTGGCATTGTCACAGAGAGAGCAAGACAGGGCCAAACCATCGTCACTCAACCTTAAGGAGCAGGTCTGAGAGTTGACAAATGCCAACAGCTTAGTGGTATGATGGCAACTACAGGCTCCTATCTGAACTGGGACTCTTGAATTTCTGACAAGATGGGGGAGAGTGGGGTTCTAGGGGTGGGATTGAGGTGTGCGTGGTTCAAAAAAAATAAAATCAAAACCTGTGGGATTCTGTTGCAGAGCTGTTTGCAGAGCCCATATCTGGGGTTGGTCCCACGCTGTGGGAACAACAGACACGTATAGAACAAATTACATTAAATAGTACAGAAATCAGAAGAGAGATCTATTTGGAGGTTCATTCCGTTCCTCCTCCCCCACCTTTTAAATCAGGATAATTATAACTGCAGAAGAGTCCCAGACCAGATGTGAACTGTTAGCTCTTCATGCACAGTATACAGTCCCTTACATCTGACCAGCCAAAATAAAGTTGTTCCGGCATAAATCTGCTTCATGGTTTGAAATCAGAAAATTATATCCTTGGAGAGAGATTTTAATTCAAGGAAGTGAAGTTTGGTGTTATGGTTTCTTCCTTTTGAGATTTAGACTGATGATTAATGAAGAACAGTATATAGTAGTATGTCACAGGGAAATTATATCCTTTCTGGGAAAGAATGGATGGAGATATCTATCTATATAGAGAGAATCTCCTTTCCCAGGAGTTTAGACTGGAAGTTTCTAGAAAAATAATTAATATGTACATATTCATACAGATGGTGGCATGCTCAGTAGTAAATGCTTTAGTAGTAGTATCCGCTTTCAGGGCACTAATCAGAGTGAAGAAATTCCAGTGTCCCGCATTTGTACAATATGTGATGTACAATATCAGGTAACTTGTTTATCCTTCTCTTTCTGTAGGTTGAACTAGAGAGAAGTATGTGCAGAGGTGGTACCCATTTGGGATGCAAACTCTCTGTAGCACATTTCATGTTCTCGGAGAACAGAGGGGAAGAAGGAGGGCAAGTAGCTTTGTTGGAATCAGTGGGAAGAAGAAAATGTTGCTTTGTGCCTGTCCTTTAGTTGTGCAGAAGCAGTCGTTTAGGCTGATTAATGTATTTGAACAAAACAAAAAGGTCTGTACAGACTTGTGAAGTGGTTTATGTATGCAAACACGCATTAGCTGGCAGTGTGGCCATGCCAGCACAAATGTGTCTGAGCAGGTATGAAGGAAGCTGATTCAGATTTGCAATAATATTTTTTTCTTGTTTAGCTTTACATTGGGTTTACACTATCTTAACTTGTGTATGAAACTGCAGCCAGAAAACCTGGTGTCTCATCAGGTTGTGATCATTTTTCTAGCTAGAAATACCATCCCTGTGGGGGGGAAAAAAAAAAAAAAAGTGTGTGATCACTAGCCAGGTAAGATCATGGAAGGAGATGCTTTTAGGGTTTGGCTGGAGGAGCTGGAAATGTGACTGCTCAGGGTAGCTCATCAGCCCTTTTTCCTGGAATCCCACCGTCAGAGGGAGGTCTGTCAGCGGTGCCTGATGCTGCGGAGCAAAGTCAGCCGGATCTGCCCAAACTCTCCTCCCAAACCATTGAAGCCTGGGTGGATAATTCTGCACTAAAATAGATAAAGAGTTCTTATATGATCCAACCTGTCAGTTCTGCTATGGGGGATGTACCTGCAGCAGTGTGGGCTGTAACACTAGTGACTGGCAAATTGAATGCTTGTTCAGGTCCTAAATAAAGAGAGGTGTGTGTGTGTGCGATAGTGTAGGGGGGTGTGTAACATCATAATGAATATATTGCCATGTGTGCCGTAAAATTTAAACTTAGTAATACATAATGCAAGAGCATGCTTTCTCACTTTATTTCGGTATCTGGAAAGTTTCAGCACTGGCATCATATCAATATTTATTAATGCATTGTGAACTAGAACCTGTGATTATTACTCATGCTATCTCATACTTTACAAGCTTCAACTCCGAAGAACAAAATCACATCTGCTTTTGCTCTTCCCATATTTTATTCCATGTTTTAACAGCTTTGCTGTAAATATCTCATCCATTACGATTCAGTTGTGACTGTATCAACTTCACATCTCCTGTTTTATTGCTGTCATTATAGTTAAACAACGCACTGTTAATTCTGTTAACTAACAAGTTCATTGTTCTCAGTAGTCAGCAATGTCTCTTTGTTGAGTCCACAGTGTTACTGGTTGTAAATCAAACCTGGGACTGAGTGAAGCGTTTGCCTTCATTTGGAAAATGAAGTTATGTTCTTTATAAAGGCTGATTAATAAAAGGTTAATTGTGATCACAGGTTATAAAGTTTGCAGCATAATTCTGATTTACTGAGAGGAAAACCAGTGATATCTTGTTCTCTTCAACTTCAGTTACAGCTCCCAGATAATAGCAATTTTCTTAAACACTAAGCTGAGGGTTAAAAGTTGTGACTAGAAAGAATATTAAAGAATAATGGTAAGTGGAATGACCAATGTGTTCATCAGTGGAATTGGGTAAGAGCCTAGTGTTGCTGGGGAACAAGAAATGGTTAAAGGAAATGAATGTCATTAGATATAAAGAAGAAGCAGAGATAGTAGATTTATGAGACCTGGATTTGTGCTTTAGGGAAGAATGGAATAGAGAGGGGCAGAAAAGTAGGTGGACCTGCTGATGGGAGCAGTAGAAAATGAAATCAGCCAGCAAGGGAAGAAAACTGAAATTTAGAAAGGAGAATCACAAGGGAGATAGCATGGAGGAGGAGAGATAGTTAGGAAGCCATGTGTTGAGCAAAGGTGAATGGACAAAAAACATTATTTTAAAAAACTGAGGGCTTCACTGTATGTTTTAAGAACCGTTTCAGCTTTGCTAGCACTCTACAGTGCAGCACAGCTGCCTTCTGCTGCAGCTGGTGTGCAGGAGCACACTCGAGTCCTCCTCTCCCTCATTCCTTCCCACTGTCCGCAAAGGTGATGAGCAGCAGCTCTGTGGGGTCTGCACCATCCTGTGCAAGGAAAGGAACAGGATGGCACACTGGTATGGAGGAGAAAATGAGGGGGAGGGCATGCTAGATATGTCAGAGGTGGGTCTTCACACCACTAAAAACCAGTTCTTGTGCCTGTTGTCCGGCTAGGCTTAAAGCTACTGAAATTTGTAAAACTGCTGTAGTTGGCCTGAGCTTGAATTTCTGCAAAGAACAGTACCTGCCCTTTTAGGGATATGTGAGTCAATTGATTTCACAACATGAGTAAGCCTGTCTTCTTTTGAGAAATATGTAGTCATTAGATCTAATTTTTTTTTTATGTACAATTCCTAAAGGAAAATATACCTCACTTGCGGTTTGAAAGCTGTCTCTTGAGAAATCTTGTATGCCTGGTGATCATTTGAATTCCTTGCAGTCCTTAACTTGCTGCTTGTGTGTTAGAAATCATTTTAAATGAATTGAATAAAATTCACAAATGTTATGTGCCAGCGTATGATGAACTCGCAGGAAATATGACTCAAATGTATTTTTTTCCTTTTCTTTTTTATTATAATAAATAGGAATGGACAAATACAGCTTTAATGACACATTCCTGAATGAGATTTTATCGGTCTGTTATCAGCAGGCAGCATGTAATGCCTTGTCTAAATAAGCTGGTTTATATTTGTTAAATTTCTATGTAATTATAAATGCATAATAGGGAATAACCATAGAAAGATCAAGGACTGCCCTTGGAATTACATATATGGATATAGATGTATACAATTTTACAACTAAGTCCTTATTTAGGAAATGAAAACTTTTTTATTTATTTAAACTGACGTTTTCTGGTTTTAGTCTTTAATTTGGGTGGTTGGGGGTGGTGGTGTCTTGTCTTTGTTTTGGGTTTTGGATACAAGCCGGAAACGTTACTCTCCCCAGGTTACCTGCAGCCGGTAGGTAAATGCATTAGCAGGGGAATTCCAGTCTCTGGTTTGAAATGGACATTTAGGAAATGTCTTTTCCATTTTAAGCACCTACATCTCTTTAGTCACTAGAATGGGCTTAGGTGTTAAAAGGAAAGTGAGAAGGGTGCTTTGATGCATTGAATTCTGAGCTTGCTTTGCCTGTGCCCACCATGCCATGTGAGGAACCCACCATGGAGCATGCAGGGACCATGTAACAGCTCCTGTGCTGCAGCTTGAACGGAGCCTGTGGACGCAGCATGCCCAAGGGCTCCTGGCTTCTACTTTGCTGTGTTATTTCAGGATCTTCTGTGCTGGGTGCAGCTGAGCGGCATGTTGGTACAATGGGATGCTGGTTTCATTATTTTATACAAATTATGCTACAAGTTATGTCGTTGTAAACCAGGCATAGTTGTTTGTGTTATGTGGTTAGCTTTTTAAAAGAAAAAAAAAAAAGTCAGGTTTCAGGCCTGTTGACAAAGGAAATAACCTGAGAGTACAGTGGAAAGTGAGAGGGCAGTAGAAAAAGTGAGCATGCAGAAGGCCACTTTTTACCTTAATCTCCTCTCAGCTGTTAAGTTTGTTTGTCTATGGCAAGCTTGGGACTATGTCCCTTTGCTGAGCTCTGTGTGTTTCTGCAGAATTAATAATTGGAGAGGGAGTCCACTAATTCCCATCTCCCCATTTGAAACTTAGTATGAGCTAATGTATCAAACCAAATACACGATGTATCTCGCCTCAGCAGCAATCATTTTACCTGTTAGTACTATTTTCTTAAATTGAATTTAAACACAAAACAAGAACTGTATGAAACTGTTTGGTATTTGATTCACAAGAGTGTGTTGGGATCTGCTTTGTTGATGCTGAATCTGCATCAACAGTGAAGTTCCCAATAAAGCTCAGAAAAAAAATGCACGCCCAAGGCAACTTCCACAAGCCTAGGTACCATCTTGAGATTCAAACCAGATTGGCTCAAAGTTTGATCCATTCACTTGAAAAAGCCCTTAAACCTCTGACTTGGTTTGGGGCTCTCCCATAGCTAAAGGATAGATCTGGGAACTCTAGCTTTGATTTCTCACTCAGTCGTAGATTTGTGCGTAACCTGGGGGTACATCATTCAGCTGCTGTACTCTGGGTTCCCATTTACAAGGCAATGATAATAATAATAATGCTTCTCTACTTTATTGGGAGTATTGGGAGACCTTAATTTCTTAATATTAATCACCTGTAAAGTACTGTACTTCATAGATGGACGAAGCTAAAGAACACTAGGGAGAAGGAAGAGATTCATACAGTTCTGAAGGGAAGGATACCTTAAGTTTTGCTTTCAGCATTTTAATACTCCACAAGATTTTAGCCGATTTCACAAGAGCCTTTGTTCCCTTTATTATAAAATTTTGTTCCATGGAATTCTGGGTGGTCTGATATTCATCTTGGGGAATGCAGTTCTGAAAAGAACTGCACACGAGGTGAGAGGGATTGCATATCACATAGCATTTAGACTGAGCTTTGCGACGTCAAAGTTGTCTGCTGTATAAATATTAAGGGCTGTAACCCTGAACTTTAGAAGTATTCAGTTTTTATCTTTTATTAACTGACTGAACTAATCGTACTGTTTCACTTGATAACACAGGAATGGATTCTGCAAACATCAGAGGGTATAGGGTGGCACTTGCTCTCCTTCACTGTTTCCACAGGCTGCAGTGGGGCAGATGTATTATTTGCCCAAAGGAGAGGATAATGCTCCCTGCGTTTGCTTAAGGAGTACACTCGGTAGCAGCTGTGATAAGTTGGTAGACTTCCACTTTGCTCCATTGATGTAGCTGAAAAGAATTGACCAAGAAACACGTTATTTTGGAGCTGGGTGCAGAACCAGAAAGATAATATAGTGATTATAATTTAAATCCACTTCCCTATCTCCTGATTGGCGACTACACATTTAACATATTAAACTTTAGGAGCCTTTGATGGCTGGTGGGAAGCCAATGTATATTAATCCTGAAGTGAGGGTGTAGACGAGGAAGGATCACTGTCACAGAGTATCTGTAGCTAGGTCACAGCTCAGAACAGGTATTTGCCCAGAGGTGACCTCTAGAATGGGCACTGCATTGTGTATTTGGGAAGGTCATTAATCTATGCCAAATACATGATCACATGTGAGGGTTGTACTTTGTATTATTTAATTTCATTCCAATTATTCCAGAAAAAACAATTAAGAAAATGAATAATTATAAAAGTAAGGTCAACTCAATTTTCTCTACTAATGTTTTTAGTTACTGGACTCATTATTGCTAATTTCTTTCATAATCTTTGCCATCTAACCTCATTTGTTTCATTGCTAAGTGGCAAGAAGGGAGCATCATAAAACTTCAGTGAAAACAAATCAGAAAAATCATGTCATTTTAGTGATTTCCTGAGAAAGTAATTATCTGTTGTTAACCTTTATGGAAAGAACTCTTCTGATCATCTTCAATATAGCTGTTAAATTTCCATCTTTCCATTCCTGATCGCAATTTTCCAAACTAAAAACATATAGCTATGTAGATATATTAATATCACATAATCTTTTTCTTCTAATAATTATATTATTAAATTATAAAGTAAGTACTTTAAACAGTTTTTAGAACTTAAAAGAAAACTGCTCCCTATTTACGGTGTAATTTAAAAATGCAATAAATGTCATAGCACTGAACTTTAAACATTTTTTTGACTGCATGATTCATTTGGGCTCATGAAACTACCTTGTGTTTTTGCTGTAATATTTGAGATCTGAACCAACATACACTGAAGACAATGGGAGACTTTCTATTGATTTCAGAGGGTAACAAATCAGATTGTTTCCTCTAATCCTGTAAATTAGTATGCAGGGGCAAATGCCCCCACTTTTTGAAGGCTTATTGAATTCACTGATGTCCTGTGAGGGGGCCACCTGTATGCAAGAAGTTGTTAAGCTAAATTCTTTATCTTGTGTTTCCATCCAGAAAACAAAGAAGCTGTAAGAGGTAACCTTTGAAATAAGATGTGGGTGGCAGAGAGGAAGAGTCAGGTTCTAGTTTTTTGTTTGCACTGCATCTGTTAAAATGAATACAGCTAACTTTCACTTAGCAGAGATGTATATTACTATGGAATAATCCTCTAGTGAAACTTTAAAATAGCAAAATTTTTTTTTTTCCTGTAGGTGGGCTTCAAAGTTTGGGGTTTTTTCTGTTTCCTTGGGTTTGGATTTTTTTTTTTTAAGAAATTATTTTCTGTAAGCACTATTTAAAAATCTGTACCAGCTACACAAAATAGTTGTGCTTTTAGAATGAAACTTAAAGCTAAATCTTTTGAGTGGTATTGATATATATGGACAATAAATTTAACAATAACACATCCATGTGGGCCTTCATAGTTCCTTAATTGTACGGAAACCGTTATATAAGAATGTTAAGGTGAAGAGGAAGCTCTTGTAGATGTTTAAAGGAGCATATCCCCATCAAGATGCCTAAATTAAAAAGGGTGAGTGGAGGTCATTAACAGTCTTTCATTGCTGATGGATTTACTGAGATGGAGACAACTAGAAGAATAGCATTCTTATAAATTTCTTTGACTATCAGGATTCCAAGCAAAAGGGGGTTTCTTTATTTTTCCCTCTTTAATTTTTCAGTTCTAAATGTAATTAAAAGAAGATTTCACCACCACCACCACCCCTGTCTGGTTCAGCCGAGCTGCTGCTGATGTTTTGGTAGCAGCAGGGTATTTTCTTGTCTCTTCTCCAGCAGCTCCGTGCTGTGTGCAGAGGGGACGGATGCTGTGTCTGTAACTGTGACCCAATTAGAGGAAGTGAAAAGACAGAAATTAAGTCACAACCTGTTGTATTTTTGTGGGGTTTTTTTTGCACGGAGCTGGGTGAGGCTAGGAGAAGGAATCCTCTACAGATCAAAGCAAATGCCTTGAAAAAAACACGGGAGAGGGGCAAGGATTGAGAATGAACCGATGTAAAGTATCAGTATCACCTTCAAACTCCAGCAAGGCACTCCTCACGGGACCAGCACACAGTAGCTCTGTTGGAAAGAACTTGATCCTTTCTTCACCTTTCTCTCTGCCATTTTGCTCTCTCATCGGCATGCTGCATTTCTCCATCCTTCAGTCATTCGCGATGGCTTCCAGCAGCCTCTTCTCTGGTCCCACTGGGGCCAAGAGGGAGGTCGGGTTGGGAACACGCTCCCAGGGGACACCTCTCTCCCGTCCCCTGGAGCGGAGGGATGAGCTCGGAAGCTGTAGATTCAACTGGCTTGTGCACAGCCCTAGGGCTACACTGCCACGTCGTTCCTGGCCGCAGGGCTGGTGTGGAGTTTCCCACACTGTTTTTCCAGTGCGTAATGCAGAACTGCTGAACTTCAGTTACATGGTCTGGAATTATGCAGGTCAGAAAAGGGGGAAGACTGGACAAATGAAGAAAAAAAGAAACGAGCAGCCGTTTTGGCTCTTTGAATTCAGTGTTGTGACACCTACATACAGATTTCCATATTCAGTCCCTTGGCTAAAACTAAGCTCTGGATCAACTTAATATCTGAAATACTTCCTGCCAGGGATTATATCTTGCTATGGAAGTGAGCTAGGCTTAGTGAACTAATAGGTCTTTTCTATCTCTAACTGCTGCCAGTATGATTATGTTTTTTTAATCAGAAAAATGTGTTGCTGAAAAGTACAGAGATTAAGCACCACAATTGCCTGTAACAAAAGCAAGTTTTGTTGGATGAGCAGAGATCTGATGAATGACATGATTTGAAATGTTTTCATCCTAATGGCTTCCTCTTCTGAAGTTAATTTTTTTTGTCAGTTGCCAAAACATTTATGAGCAGATTTGTGGATAATGACACTCTTAGATGGGGGTTTAAATAAAAATCTGTTCCATTTGTAACCTAAAAGACCGAATATTAAAGCAGAAAAATGGGTTTGGAATCTGATTCTTCTTATGGCAGTGTAATAGATGAGCTGGGGTCACTGGTGGTGTACAGTGAGCAAGCCACAAACTTTTAGGCCCGTTGTTTCTTCCTTGGAGGAGTTGAACATAGGAAGTGATAAATTTAGTCAAAAGACTATTTTGTAAGGAGTGCTTGCTGTGAAGTACATGGGTCTGCAATCTAGGGAAGTTCCTGTTCCCTGTGTAGATGGAAAAACAGACAGGTAAAGAAAGAGAAAAGAGATGGGCATTATGTGCCAAATAAATAAGCTAAATTTAGAATTGGTGTCTTTGTCCAACATTCAGATTCTTAAAAGGGACAACAAGAAACCATCCTTTACCAGCCTTTTTGAAGAGGAAATTTGGCCTGCGGATAGGTGGTTGAACAATAGATCGAATAAAATATAAGCTAGGAAAGGTTATTATGGAATTTGTTTGATCACAGTACTCATGTCAAATAAGCCACCAAAAAGAAATACAGACTAGCGAATGCTGCATCTGCTTTAAATTATGTGTATCAAAAAGCAAAAAAAAAAAAAAGGCAGAACTCTTGGTTGGTTCTTAAGGACAGTGGGTAGAGCTTTTATGTCACCCTTTGCTGGTGTCAGTCGGTACCAGCCCCTCAGGGTTGGTGGAGGTTAGGCCATAACACATCCTGGGACAGTGTCTCACTTCAGCACTTTTCTTACTCAATTCTGATTGGTATTGTCTGTACCAACTATATTGCCAGTGTGATAGAGTCCCTGTAGTTAAAGTACTAAGAAATAAAATCTTATTCTGCATTCTAATTTAAAAATATCAAACTGATAACCCTGCATAAGGCTGACTTTAAACTCCTTTTGTTGCATCAGTGAAGATACAGCTATAACACATCTGAAACAGTGGCATTTACAAAATTTTTATTTATGTATACAAAACATTTTTTTTTTTGCATAAATGCTTATGGTAAGGTATTTGCAAATATATTTCTATTTGCTTCTTCCAAATTTTACCTGCATGTATGTCCTTCATCTAGAATGAAAATGTAGCCCATTATCCTGCTAGGAAACAAAGTGAGACAGTGTATGGTAATTTTCCTTGAAATGTTGTTTTCTTACACAAGTAATAAGGCCACTTTTCCCTACCTGGAAAGCATAAACTTTTACCATACTGCAGGATGACATTAGCATAATTTCCTGGTGATAATGTGAATTTTATGATAATGAATGCTGAGGTGCATCTTTGTCAGGCTTTGCAGGATTCTTAAAAAAATATCTTTTGCTCTACTGTCCTAACTTCTACTTTTTCAAAAGACATTTTGTTATGCTTGATCCAGTCTTTCTTTTCCTCCAACTCCAGAGTCTAGATCATATGGAACTTCAATAATTTCAGTCATTGGAAGGGCTGAATAGTGTTTGCTTTCAGTTCGTGTATGAATTGATGAAAAAGGTAGAAAACTTGGAAGGCAAATTACAGAAAATCCAACTTCTTTGCAGACATCAGTGTCAGCTGATAGACATTGCAAATACTTTCTAAATGTTCCTCTAAAATACTTAGCTAAAATTAGTTATAATTTGTAAAAACACATTTCTTCTTTGAAGTCAGCTGGCTTACCAAGTTCCTTCCCTAGGACAACCCTAAATTATAGAATTAAATGGTGTCCTTGATTAAATAAATGGTAAAACTCCCATTCAATTTAATGAGGCCGAGAGCTTGGATATATACTATTCAGAAAAAAGAACAGATATTTCTGGTTTTACCTACACACCCACCAAGCTAGTACAGAGTTGTTTCTTACCATATATTTTCTAGAGTTTATTTTCCAGACTACTTTTAAACAGTGGGGTTTCCTTTACTGTCCACAATACATTATTCACAACCCTATAGATCTCGTTCATGCTGGACTTTAAATCAACTATCAAATACCCACTAGTATCTTCAAAGAGTTCTGAAAAAGAATGGTTTACAAGGGTGTTTTTTGCTTTGCCAATATTATGATTTGTTATTCATCTTGTGGATTTTTAAGCAGACCCCTGTACTTAGTATTCATATTAATGGTCTTACTGTATTTAGCCGGATCAAAAACATTCAGTACAATGTATGTAATAGTTACATTTCTATGATATACATACTTGGTAAAAGCTTTCTCATTTTCATCATTTAGACAGGTAGGATCTGGTAAATCATGTGCAGCACTCAGAACAGGATGACAGTATGGTAGGAGGGAGAAGAAAATAGCAGGCAGCTGCTGCAGGAGATTTTTTCTGAACACCTTGACCCAATGTTTAAATCCAAAAGAGGCTGGAAATTATATTTTTTGGTTTTTCTTTTCCCATGGCAAGTACCTTGTGAGACATGCCAGTAAAGACTCTGCTTGCCTTGCTCATTTCATACTCGGGTTGAACTCCCTATTATTACAAATCTGTTTTGCTTTTAACCACTTTGTCCTTGGCACCTGGTTTTCCAAAGCTCTGAACTTTCCACAGCCTCAGCCCCGGGGGTCGCTGCGGTTTGCATGTGCTTGGCAATACCTAAAGTAGGTCCAGCATTGCAAACTGTGAGACTGAAACACCCAACGGGTCAAGTCTATCAGATACTGCTTATCTCTGTTTCCCAATCTATATAATGAAGATGTGATAGTCTGTATTCAGATCCCTGTATATCAGTTTTAAAACCTACCCTTCCAGCTGACAATGCAGCCGTTAAGTTCTAGTAACTAAGGATGCAGAGTACTTCTGCGGTATATGGGGCAAAGCAGAAACAATACCTAAGGGCCAAATTCTGGTTTTGTAAGATTCAAGTTAACTTGAATTCACTGGCTTAATTCAGATTCACACCATTTTACATGAGACAAAGTTTGGCCCTCAGGTGGAATTTCTTCCCTTGAATATCTTTGGTCTCTGCAGTATATCCTATACTTATATGCCTCCTTTATAGCTTTAGCCATAGTAGCTTAAGTGCCAGAATCAGTTCAGAATAAGAGCCTTACTGTTCATGGTCTTTCTCCAGAGGGAAAAAAACCCCAACAACATCAGTTCACTATGTGCATAAACAGACCAAGGATTCCTGTTAGATGAGGGCAATAGTAATTTAGTGAACAGAATCAGCAGAGAAGCACACCTTTTCCATCTTATTGGTCTCCCCCAGTATTTTTTGCTAACGTATATTTTCATTACTTTTTTTTTAATTTAACACAAGCTTTTCAAAGTTTGGAGGATATAATCAGTGAGAACGGCATATTTTTCTCTTTTTTAATTTATGTTCTTTGCTTGCCAGTCTTCCTCCCTAAACACAGGATTGCGTCTACTGTTCCACATGCTCATGTGTATTCACATGCTTGTGCTCAGTTTGTTACTGTCTTGTACTGTCCCCCACACACTCATCTTCTTTAGTATCTCAGGTTTTATACTGTAGCAGTAACCTTTTACAGGATTCCCTTTTACTCTGCAATTGTGCTGTTTAACAAAAAAAAAAAAAAAAAGAGAGACAAAGAAAAAGAGAAAGAACCTTTAGCTTACCTTGGAGCCTCAGCCAACAGGAGTTTAAATGTGTGTCGAGAGACAAAATTAAAATAATCAATAAATGTACTTTGCACTCTGGTCCGTGTCATTGGCATTAATTTTCTTTTTCTCTCAAATGATCAGAATCATTTCACTTTCTCAGATACTGGTTGCTTCCCATTAAAATATGAACATAATCCCGCTCCATGTGGGGCTATGAAAACACACCTTTCTACGTTATTTTCCGTATACCTTCTAAAAAGCCCTTGGCGTATTCCACATTGCCTTATTTGTGGCAACCACGTATTATGAATATCAGTGTTTTCCTTTAATACCTTAAAAATTCCAAGACATAAACAGTATTTCTGTAGCAAATCATTCTCACCTCATATTAATTGCTGATCTTTCTGCTGCTACAATGATGCTGTTTCCCAACAGCCTGGACGTGTCTGTCCTTTCGCTGAGGTCATAATGACTGTTAAATGTGCCACATTTCCTCTGTCAATTTGCGGAAAAAGTGTCGGATTATATATCAAGGCTTTGCTTTGATGCATAACTTTCTGTGAAACACACGTCACCAAAATAAACTCTGGTACCTGCCCCATTGGGAATGGGAACTCATAAATACGGAGTCAAAGGTAATTGGCCCCCAGAAGCCCACAAATATTACTATTCATTGCGTTACCTAGAGGTTTGTGACTGAAGTTGTTGTTTTAATGGAAAGCTTTTCAAATTGGTCTTTAAAAAGATATGCTTCACCACTTTTATTAGTTGTGAATTCCATTTTTAACTACCCATTGTTGGTAATATCCTCTTAGCTTGAAAATACAATCTCTTTTCCTAGCAACTCTATCCATTTTTAGTTCATTGATTCACGAGGTGTTTTTCTTCACTGGATTTCTAAAGCAGCAGAAGTTAAAAGAAATTCTTAATTGCTTACTTCATTGTTTGTGCAATGGTATCAGCATTGACATCTGCAGGAATATAAACAGATTTGAGAAGATTTTTTTCTTGTTCATTTACTGAAGGGAGCTGTGCTATGTTAAATTGATTTAAGTTGCCAAGTACGGGCCAGATAAACTGAAATAATCTTTCCTGAATTAATGTTCTTCTTTCTAGCTCCTTATATATAGGTTTTGTTTCAGTATTAAATAACATCTAGAGGATTCAAACAGCATCAAATTCTCATATCACGAGAATCAGTGGTTAACGCTACAACATAGGTTTGGTATTTACTCCACTGTGCATTCAATCTTGGGTCTTGTATTTGGTGTTGTGTTTTCCTCTGACCAGGGCTTCTTTTCTTCCGTGGCTGAATTTTGTTTTGAGGTTTGGATGTACTCAAATTGTTGGAATTTTTGTGGAATCCTTTCAAAGGGGAGACACAGATGTGAGTGTCAGGCAGAGTACTCTGACCTCAAATATACACAGCTCCATGACAGAGTTGCCATAAGGAAGCAGGGACAAGATATATTTTGTAGGTCTCGCATATCTGATGGCTGTTTCATGTATAAATGTGATAGATACTTGAAATCTGCCGTGTATTCTTTGCCAATATAGAAGTGAATCATTAATTAGTTTCTCCAACATTGAGAAGCTTCTCTAAATTCCTGTCTAAAGTCTTATCTCTGATTTGGATACCCACGACTACACTTTTCTAATGTAAACAAGCAGCAAAGGTTTGTTGTACGCAGAGGATATCTGCTGAGGTTTCAGACTAGTATATATGAAGCAATGCACTTAAACTAGTGTGAACATCGTTAATATAGGGCATACCTACTCATTATTTACCGCTCAGCTTTCTGGGGCTTGGGAGTTCAGAGCTCAGCCAAGCCCTGACACGAGCTCTTCTTCCTAAAGGTACAGCACTGTACGTTTTTTTCTCTTTGTGTTTCGTTTGGCAATCCATATGAGCATTTCATTTATTTTCTATAATGTCTAAATCATTAAAAGAAAAGCTTTGGGGTGCAATACGAGAGTGACAAAGATAATTACAGTTTTAAAGCCTTAAGAGGTTTCATGCATCATATAAAATTTTACATTCCACCACCAATTTAAATCAATTACAATCTTTAAATCTATAATTGTGCTATTTAAAGCATTTTAAAGGGCACAATGCATGTGGTATTTCGCTGTGTATTCCGAAGTATTTTCACAACAGATCTATTTATTGTGTGAAAGCATCTAGAGGCTATTAAAAGATGATAAGAGGCATTATTAACTCTTTAGTCTGTCTCCTTAATGTAAGAAGCAGATATGCTTAAGCATTATTTATCACTTAGTCTCAGTTGTGCTAAATTTCTCAGCCTTTAGTCACAATAATTGTAACGAAGCTTGGAATAGATCATGCAGAGTGCCCTCATAATGCTAAACCAATGACTTCTTTGTGCTTGGGTGAGCATGCATTCTCTTTCATATTACAACAAGGCAAAGAAACAGAAGACTTTTCTAATTTATTCTTTTCATGCTAGATCTAGATCACTGCACAGGTAAAGATGGTGCTCTTTATTTTTCATGTAGAGCCCTTTTTCTCACTCTGCACTTAGTTTATATCAAGGGATTTCAGCACCCTGTTTAAGCTACTTTATTACTTCTTAGCTGATTTACTAGGAAGAAATTGTGATCATCTTTCAAAATCCTAAACCCAAAGTTTCAAATTAATATAATTTTGGTGAGTCTTACCATTTTTATTCTAATGGAAATTCTAACATCCGATGTTTCCAAATTTGTATATAAATTGAATGTTTTCCATAAAACTGAATTTCTGAACAGCATCTTTTCCCCAAACTTTGTTCTGTTGAGACTTTTAACTTTACAAAAATAAGAAAGCAGGAGTGAAGGACTGTAAGTCAGTTGAACTAAAATATCTCAGTAATTTTCCTCCAAAATGTTGAAAGTATGTTCAAGGGAATCCATATTTCCAGTAATTCTAAGAACAAATCTTGACTGCCTAACTGTTCGTCTTACAACCTCTGTATTAAAAACAACAAAAACAAAAATCCCTAAACAAACCAACAAAACCAACCAACCAAAAAAAAGAAAACAATAACCACTGCCTTTCATTAGCAATTACTGTTGGTGAAAATTTTAGATATTCATGTGTATGCATCAATACAGCTCAGATGGCGCTTAGTGGAAGATGATGGTAATAAAATATACTTCAAATAATCAGTCAACTTTTGGGGAGTGTTGAAGGGAGGGAAGCTGCATGTTGGTTTTCAAATGTTATTTGAAGTGGGAGTTTTCTTGCTCTCTAAGAAAATGCCTGTCTATCCTTTTTGACAGAGAATATCCATTATTATAGAAACAGTAACAGTTTTTGTAACTGTTGAATGAGTGGACACAGCCTGGGTATCTGCCTTATCAAAACAGAGCTACGGGTAAAGTGCCTCTGTTGTGCAGGGAGTGCTGCTTTGGAAAGGTCCTTTTTTACATTAATTCGAAACCCAAATAGCCCATAGTACTAGCAGCAAAACCTGTTTTTCTTCTTAAGCAACTCAGCTATGCTAGTTCATATATTCCCCTGGGAATCAGCAGTGATAAATGCATTTGTTTCTTAAAGCATAGGCAATATTTTCAGTGTTTCTCAAAAATAAAAATAAAAAAAATGAAAAGGGCGCCCTATGCCAAAGCTGCCCCTCCGTTCTGCCAGCTCTGAAGAAAGGATTTTCTTGTCCCCAAGTAGCAGCCCCAAACTGTAGATTCTGATCATCTGCCTTAGACATCTTGTGTAATTTGGAGATCACCTGATACAAGCTGATTATATGCAATGCTGAAACAGTAATTCCTGAACTCATAGAGGCCCAAATTACATTGATTATTTCACAGACATTACCAGCTCTTCATATGTGGAGTGAGGGCCAAAAACGTACCTAGACAAATAAATTTCCTCTGCAGTTTTGCTGGCGGTGATATTTTGCTTCAGGTTTCTGTTATATGCAGAACAATAACCTCCATAGCGCTGCTCAGCACTGAGGAGGTAACCGAGCTCCAGTGCTGAGAGAAGCAGTTCTGAAGTATTAAGGACAGGTAGCCTGATCCTGTCATCCTTGAAGGTAGTAGGAACGTTGTCCTTGCATTCAGAGGGAACAGGACACAAACCCTGTTTCATAAGCATTCGTGTCAATGAAATTAATTGTCCCAAGTACTGAGATAACTGTGCAAGATCTCTCTCCGCCCAGCAGAGGCGAAATTGGATACAGCACCTTTTTTCACAGAATTTCCTGTGGGAGTATTAGCTGTAGGAAATCATTTGAAACCATCCCCTTGGCTGCTGTTTTGTACTGAGGGGATGACTTTTTTCGTGTTCCAACATCTCAGCTTTGACTAGCATGGAAGTCACATAGCAGGAGGGGAGAAAAAAAAAAAAAAAGATGCTTCCAAAAGCAGTATGTAATCTCAGGTGATATACAAGTGCCCATGTCACTTAGTGGGTGGGTTAAATATTATTTTCTAACTCTGTTCTCATTTGCCAAACTTCAGAATTGCAGTGGGATACTTCCAATAAGATTTACCTTTTCTTACCTATTAAAAATGGAGCAGTTTGTTCTCTTATTCCTGCAAGTCACTAGCTGTATGGCTGCTGGAAACACTTTGTTTTCCTTTCCACTTTTTTCCCACCCTCACGTGAAAATTTTTGCGCTTTTTTGATGTGTAACACCAGAAGGTATTAGTTCCCCTCTCACTTGTACAAATTAGGCATATTTCCAAATGGAGTTATTGTGGCAGGTGGAGGGAGTTTGGCAGAGACTCTACATCATCTGACGTTGCCAGAATTTAGTCTCCACTGTTTCTCTACACACCTAGAGCATTCTTGGCCGCAGCCCATCCAGGCCAGCACCAGGCACGGCCGGCCGGTGGTGGGCGCAGCACTGCGTAGCCTCTGCAACACTGTGGGCTTCCATTTCCAGGGGGGATCTTTAGCCGGTCAAATTGACTCGCTTACCTGGGCAGCACAAAGAGATTGAAATGAAGCGGTGAATCTAAGCCGAATGTGTTTGTAAAAGGCCAAGACCATTAAGACTGGAATAAAATAGATTGGTGGAGAGTGGAATCAGATCCCTGGGTATCAAGGATATCGAGTGGTTCTACCTTAAGTTACTCCATTAAGAAGCAGCAAAGAAACTACTACACACCTGCAGAATGGGAGAGGTCTGGCATTAAAAACGATCAAGTCTGGCACATTTGGGGGTTTATTTTTAATATTTTCCTTTGTTGATGAATTCAGTAAAGCTCTCGGTGTTGGAGGTTAGATGCAACAATATACATAATGAAAACGCCGTACAAGTGCAGTCTTTCACAGAAAGAACAAAAAAAAATCCTACATTAAAAATAATTTCCCCCCCAAAGTATCCAGAGAACTAATCCAATAAATAATGGAATGTCACTATAGACTAAATAGATTTTGAGATGATAGGTCTTTTATTTTTGCAGTAATAGTAGAAAATAAAAAAAGCCATTTAAAAATCTGAACAATGTTTTTATGTTCAAATAACAAATATAAATTTCCAAACTGTTATCTCCATATTTCTTAATGGTAATGCATTCCCAGTTTTAAATCCAGCAAATACCCATTTTCATTCTAGAATTAAGTTATCCTATAAAGTAACAGCAACTGATAGTAGGAATTTATTGTGGAAAATGCGATTATTGATTCTTAATGCATAAAGGGTTCATAATACAAACATCAGTGGCGAAAGATTTTTTGTATTTTATTTTCATATTTACTTGGAAAGTATATAACTACAATGGTTTATTTTTCTAAACTGTGAAAAAGTATCAAATGCTTTGGAATATTCTTAGCAAAAAAGGTAATAAGTGTAAGTGCTTAGATTATTGGATAAAAAGTGGTTTTCTTTAAGTAGAATACATCAAAATAATCAGTTTAGGATTTCTGAGGATGCCTACCATAGCTCAAGGATGTATCCCTTCCAGCAACTGCAGCAAACCCAAAGCATCGCACAAAACTCAGTGCTAATAATCAGAGATGAACAAAGATGGACAAACAAGCAAGAATGATCATCCTACAAAAGTAATCTGATTTCTACACACAGGTTATTAGGAGTCCTGGCTAACTCCTTAATAGCCTTTAAGGTATACATGAAATGCAATGAGAAATTTTACTGGGGAACAAATCAGCTTCTGTTTCCCAAGCATTTTATTGTAAAAGAAATCACTGTAGTAATATAAGACTTTTAAACTTATAAAAATAACTCAGTGTTGCCCTTTTAAATTGTTTCCACTGACAACCGAAGTCATAGTGGCATTTGTTCATCCAGATCCCAGTACACACATGTATTCATAATGATACATCCCTCGAATGGCACAGTTCTTCTGTGGTTGCTACCTGTCAGCGCTTGTACTCAAGAACCTTGAATATCAGTGACTCACTAATGTTTTATGATATTTTACCTCACTTTATGGTAGTCATTTATGACAAGACCAGAATGACATAAACTGCCATAAAGCAAAGCAATGCAATCACACAAATGACCATAAATCAAGGTAGCAACAGAAAAAGGTCATAAAAGGAAAGAAAATTGGAGAAAACAACATTTGAGTTCAGATTCAGAAGTCTGGAGTTAGCAGCACCAAACTTCAGGACAGATGGATGTGAGCAGCAAGCAAATTCAGTGTTCCACTGATACTAATCATTTTGTGTGTGTGTGGATGCACTGACAGATTGATGCATAGACAGGCTTTCATTACTTATAAGCGCGCTATGATGTACAAAGAGTTTATTGCAACTGTGTGCACGGGCTTTTTTCCTCCTATAAAGTTGTCTTAGCTTTGTCCTATGCTCTAAGCAATTCCCAATTCAGATGACCTTTTGAACAACTTTTCTATAATCTATAGCTATCTTTGTGTATTTATCTTTTTTTTTTTTTTTTTTTGATGAAAAAAAGTGTTCCTGTTAATCAGGTTGACCACCTCTAAAAGAATGGGCTGGTGATGCTTTTCTTGGAAGTCTCTTTTTCCTTTTTCTTGGTCTGGAAGAGAAGCTCCTAACCAGGAGAGGATGGTCGGCTGGGGATTAGACAGAAACTTCACAGAGCTGGGGGTGGTGGTAGGGGACTGAGTTGGAAGCAGTAGTTTACTGTGTGTTGGCCATGCCCACGGGGCTGTTTTATTGCGCTGTGGACGGGGACAAGAGGAGGACCAAATGACGTCAGGGAGGACAAGGAGCTCTGCACCCCCACAGAATCGGAGCCTAATGGGGCAGCAGAAGCTGTACGCAGTGAGGTATAATGGTAAGTATACCACACCTTAAAGTTATACTACCATAAAAATGAGAAACTGCTAGCGGTGGAGATAACAGCATTTATGAGAAGAATTTATGGGCTGCTCATGTGGTATAAATATATACAGTACACAAACACCAGTGAGGATAAATTCCACTGGACAACCCTGTTATTTTAACAGTAACCTTGAAAATATTATGTTATTTAACCAAAGAAAGTGTTAAAGGTACAATACATAATTTAATCTCCTTCTCTACCTTGTACAATTCATGTCTCTATTAGCAGTAGTGAGGTTTTAAGAAGTATGTGCGTTAAGAAAAACACTGATAGTTAATTGCACTTATTTTAACATCCTCATGCTTCCCTATCCACACCCTTGTGCTTTCGTCTTGCATGCAAGGCTGTTTCTGATGGAGCTGATGTGCTTTAAAAACTATGAAGGCATATATTTGTCCCTATCCTTTATCTAAGACCTCTAATTCTTCTCCTGTTCTGCTTCTCTGTTTCCAAAGTCAGTTGCTTTCGTCTTTTGTAGTATCACTCGCATTCACAACTGCCATAACCATTTCTAGTCATTTTTTAAAATTCTTCCTTGTCAAAGGACACCAATGTAGTAAATGGATATGACAGAAACGTAGCAGATAAACAACAACAACAACAACAAACCAAACAAAAAAAAACCAACCAAAAAACAGAGGACTTGAGCAGTGAGCTGAGCTGGGCTGCCAAGCCATCAAATTCAGAGATGCGGCAAAGTGATGAGTTCTTCTGGTCCTGCCCTGTGTCTCTGCAGGACTCTGCTGAGGTACAATTTGTTCCCATTCTTGTCCCTCTGCAGGAGAAAATCTGGAATATTTGGGATCACTCCAATCCAGTTCTGAAAGGTCCTTTTTGTAGCCAGAAGTACTGTCACCTGAGGGTCACACACTGACGCTGAAGGAGGAGATATCAGCAGGCCAGAAACTCTAAGGTGAAAACATAGAAAAGTGGTTTGGTGCTTAATCAGAGAGGCAGTGCTGCAGTGCCTAGGCACACCATTTGATCCCTTCTGACTTGATTTCCCTGTTACTTCCCTACCTAGAGCAGAAGATAGCATTTGGGAAATTAAAATACCATGCCCTACACTTTAGAAGATTTGTTAGTCTTTCAGAATATTTTCACATCAAATTTTAGGAGTTATTCACCAAGGTGTAAATGCACTTTCTCTGACTGTACTCTTGCTGCCAAGAAAGTAAACTAGGACAAGTTAACAGAATGATCCAAGAGTAAAGAAAAAGCTGGTATCTTAATTTTTGATGCAGTCTATGTGTTCTCATTATTACATTGTCTGTTTGTATTGCTTTTGATTTATAATGTAATTGGGGAACTATAGAAATGTTAATAGGAAAGATACTGTTCTGAATATGACAAAGTTGTTTACTAATTGTTGCCTTTAACTTGGGCTAATTTTGTAGTATTGAAATATTTTTAAATGTTTTATTTCTTTATTTTTAGGTTGTCATGAAAGCATTGTTTAGTTTGAACTCCATTCTCAGATGAGCTGAGCTTTCTCCCCCTTTAAAACTAGGAAAATAGTACAAATTAAAAATTTGTTACACTAGGGTTCAATCTCAAACCTTTAGGCAAGCCCATTCGTTTTGTTAAATATTTAGATGAGAAATGGTTGCTTGTATGTTTATTTATTTATTTTTGCAACATCCACTGTGCCGCTCATTATCTTAGGGGAGATGGAGAATATTGCAATGATTATTAGTAAGCTTGGTAATGAGATTACTGAACCATTTGCAGTTGACTTTTTTGTGATGCATAATTACAGGGGGTTATTTACAGTGCCTTTAGAGGTTTTGTTTTTGTTTTTGCCTTTTAATGATTCACATTTATATCCTTTGTTCTTCATGTAAGGGATAAGATTCTATCTCTGGATGTTTTGCATATCTCCCTTCCTAACGCCATGTGTCCCCCCCCGAAATTAATGTGTGTTATACTTCAGATGTAAGAAAGAAGCTCTTATTCAGTCAAGTGATCCTTATTCTGCATTCTCTTATATTCTTGAATAATCTGTCTGATGTTAACTGGGAATACTCAGGGGTAAATAGGATTATTTGTGCATTTGTCCTAGATGACTCTCCAGTCTATGTTCAAGTCAACGGAGAGAGTATCATCGACTGGTTTTGGCCTTGTCTGTCTCATACATATGATATATTAATAGAAAACAGTAGAAAGGAAGAGCTGGTTTGCAGGTCTTAAATATCTCATAACTGAGGGTTGTTAAGGTTGATTACCATATTGTCCCATTTATTACTCACATTCTTGACTGTCACCCACTTTTCCTCCCAAATAGCTGTGATTTCAGTAGTTTCTGAAGCTTTTGGTGGAGGATTCCTGATAGAGAGATAAAAAGAGAGAAGTGGGATAGTTACTGGGATCAGGTACAAGAAAGACTTTGAGGAACAGGGAACTATGGAATTAAGTTGCCCTGGTTCTATGCCTACTTATTCTGAATCACAGGTATCTTTTATTGAGAGATCCCATGGGTTATACATGTGAAAATACAGTATCTTTGTTTTCCTGTTGTCTCAAAGTCTTTAACATTAGTGAAAGGTCTTCCATTGACTCAGTGGGCTCTCTTTTTCTGTAAGACAATGAAACCTTAAAAAGCTCTTTTTGTCTGCTTGTTTTGCCAGATTTATTTACAATAGGTTAGATTTTAAATTCAGGTAGAAAGATGTGAAAATTTTATACACCCAACTTCAATTGCCTAAATAGGGTACAGGCAAAAAGATGGAAATGGGTGGTAATATGTGACATTAAAGTTATGGCACTAATCCTAGCTATTATTCAGAAATCAGTGGGACATTTCTTTTGTAAAAATTGCAAGTTCTGAGCTTCTTTTCACATTCAAAAGCAGATCTGCACTGAACACTTGGAATTTATATAAATCCATAGTTAACTTTAAAAATGCCTTAAATGCAAAATTTATTTTTTCCTTCAGCAGCAACCAAATCACTTCCTGTAAAAATCAAAAACCCCACAGCACATTTCAGTTTACTTGCAAAAAATTAGAATTTGGGGAAATAAAAGGACAAGAAGATCCAGAATAATTGCATTTCCTTATGGAATAATAACAAAGCTAAAAATTTGTTTATTTTATCTCAGGACATGTTTATTGACTGCTTCATTATACCAAGAATAAAACTGCACCACGAAGGGATACATAACTTGTTCGAGGTAATTTAAAGCCATATCCCAAACACACTGTCTGTAACAGCAATACTTTCTGCAACTTAAATGGATCAAGCCTACGGAGAGTCAGTGGAAGAGAAGGAAAATGATCACTCCTACTATTTAGCTTGCATTCCAGCCATGAACTGTAATGCTGAATTCACGTAATGCAGGATTAAGAAAACAATACACCTCATTATTTTTCATGTTCAACATGTTCTTGCTTCCTTTGAGCCGAGGTTCATGGGATTGCTGCATTCTGTTCCTTTTTCTCTAAAAGCATATTAATACTCTTGTATGAAGTGCACACAAGACAGTGACAGCCACCATCTATACCCCTGATTTCTGATGTACTGCCTCATGAAGTGAGAGAAAACTTCATTCGAATATACCCTTTCCTGGAAAGAAAATGGTCCGAAACCTATATTGAACATCCAGGGTTAATTTTACCCTTTGAAATTACAGATTCAACTAAACTGCCTTCACCTCATTGTGATAACTTGTCACACTGTTAGAATTTAAGCACCGGCAATCTACTGGGAGTAAATGTCCTTATGTACACTATCTAAAGGATGGCTACCCTGGGGTTTCTACCAAGCCTACATGATCATATATTGATGCTAGGCTTATTTATTTCAGTGGTTCTGAAGTACACTTAATCATCTTACTAAGGTGCCCTATGTGGTACATAATTAATATTGTACATTGACTTTGGAAGAAGGCTTTGGGGGGGATTTGGATGATCCAAAAGAAATAAGGTAACTTCTTTATATTCAACAGAGAGTCTGCATGGTAAAGATTGAGCTCCTCCATTTAGAGAGATGAGGAACGATGAGAATGTTTCTTTTTCACCCCTCACCCCTAACGCTTGTAGTATTCTCTCAGTTTAAACACCGGTCCAGTGCTAATTTTTGCCAAAAGTGAAAGAGAGAGTGAGAAATCATTAATTCAATTTCTCACTGTTTTGCCTCTGGTGATTGCTGTCACTTCAGGTAATAGCTTGTCTGTGGTTCTGACCCAATTCTTAAACCAGTCTTTCCGTACTCAACCAATTAATCTAATGGTTCATTAATTGCAAACATCTGAAATCATTAGAACCTGATTGAGCACAAAAGCATCAAATCCTGTGAAGCTGTGACTGCTTAGCCAGCAAATGGTCTCATTGCAGAGGAATGTCAATGTTTATAGTAAATGTAACCTAAACTAGGGTGTTCATTGACATATCCCTCCATTTGTATACAACGGCTCTGACATCTATCAGTTCAAGAGTGCATGATTTATCCACTGCTATATCCTGGAACTGACAAGCCAAAGATTACAGCTTAACCTACATGAAAGCAGAGGCTGTATGTATTCCTAAAATAAATATTTAGTAACTGACAAGCTCTGGTTAATATTAATTCCTGATAGAAAGCAGTCAATTTAAGCTTACTTCATGCCAAAATCTATTTGTATTTTGTAAATCATTTTTCATTAATATAGTCTAGAGAATCTCAAGAAAATATTTAAGTGGGGGAGGGTTGCTGTATCAGTTGCATTTTATATATCACACGTTTGTATTAAAGAGAACCTTCCATGGACCCATAAAATGGAGCAGACCTGGGTAAGGACACACAGAAACAGTACTCTGATGGTAACCATAACTTTTAATTGAGTGAATTTAGTGCATGTGAAAGATGCTAAATTTACCGTTCTGGAGCATGAAGCCTTCTGTTTGTCCATAGGGGACACAGAGCACAGGTAGTACCGAACTTCACTGCCAAACTGCATCATGGATTCCTCCATCTTCTCGATGTGGTCTGTCTTTGATTTTTCGCTTTTTCTTTTTTTGTTTGTTTTTAGAGGCTACTAATTGTTCTACTGATAGATAAAAGGAGAAAGACAGGAAAAATTCTATTAAAGCATTTCTGAGCATTGGCATTCTCCTAAATATGTTTTTGTCTTGCTGCTTTGATGACAGCTGCCTTCCTACAGAGTCTAGTCTGGGACCAATGGTTAGAGCTCTCCTCAGCATGGATTATGTAAGGGGAAATTGTATTTTCCTCTCAAACACATGCTTTGATAAATGTCTCCGTAGAAAAACTTAGTGGACTGCTTAGTTTATGGTTACAAGTAAGAAGACTACGTGCACAATGCAGGTATGAGCTCATGGTAACCGTGCAGCCAGAGCACAAAACTAGTAAATATTGATGGAAAACAGCTTCACACCATGCAAATATGGCTACTTGGCTTCAAACAGGAACAGATCTCTGATTTGTGTAACATTTGCTCTCTTTCTCTCTTTTACACACAATGCATGTACACACACAGAGCTTCATCCCACAGCATTCAGCGCTCTCACGTCTCCATGTGTGCATTCAAAATGCCTCTACTTCTCAGGTTCATTTTTCTGGCTGAGCTTTCATCTGGCTTGTAATTCTGAGAGATAGCTTCTGTTCTTTCAGTTAATGCCATACCTGATTTCTTCTTACATATGTCCTTAAACAAAGACTAACTGCAGTTTTGCTAAGTTGGTGATGTAGCAAAGGTGAGCACTGTGTGTTCATCAGAAAGGCAGGATAACATTGTGAATATACTTGTCTAGGTCTGGACTTTTGATTCTCAAACTCCCTCTAACATAAATATGCATGTGTATTCATGACTATGCTTCTCTAAACCCTGAGCGAGCGGAAGAGAAAAGGGCTGGTTCTGTTCCTCCCAAACTGTGGTCCTTGCAGCCATAGTAAGCAGCCCACACAGTCATATTGAGCGCCGTTTTTTGAAATGGTCCCATTTAGAAGATTGATAATAAGGGTGCATAGTGATATTCAATGGCCTTAAATAGCTGTCCTTTTGAGTAGGAAGTTCTACCCCTGCAGATAACGGGGGGGTGGCTTGGAGAGACTACCACGCAGAGAGCCAGGACTGAAGGATAATGAGGGAAGGAGCTAGCTGTGTGCTTCTGGCAATAGATGAGCAGTATCAGTAGCCCTAATGATCCAGGGCAGTGGCCTGAGGAAGTCCTTGGAGTGTGGTTTCCTTTATTTCTTTTACTAGACTGCCCTTTGGGAATGAGTTATGATCTGATGGTTTGATCTTTTGTATTGTGTGGGGGGTTATTGCACCTTTTAGTTCCTGACAACAGTAGTAAAGCTGCCAAGTATTAGTTAAAGTGTGGGAATGTTTATAAGAACTCAGCGAAGGAGAGTGCCTAGTATTCAGAGTGCTAACAGTACAAGAAACATTATCAAACCACTAGCAAAATGGTGTGCTGTGGTATTTGCTGCAGCACCTTGCTTTAAAATTACCTTTTCCAGATGGTGAAACAAGTCTTTATCAGAATGCAAGGGTCAGTAGCAATGTAGATACTGAAGACCACAATTCCAGGGTATCTCTATGCTTATATTTGAGGAGAGCTGTGTGCATTTTTACACATATGTGTGTTCACATCTGCTGTAAAATTCTATCAGGTGAAATCCCAAAACATGTTTGTTCTGAACACCAAATGGAGTGACAATATTACTTTTTTGACTATGTTCTAATGGAATCATAATTCAAAATATTCAGTGAAAACATTGCACTCCCCCATCATTAAGGTGAATTTTGTTTGCATGCTCTTTTCCCAGCATACTGATGTTAATTTTTGCTTAACTTTAGTCTTACAAGGTATGAAGCAATTTAACAGACTCGGTAACCTTTCATTAAAGTTCAGTGCAGTACTTAAGCATGTTGGGTGCATTAATTGTTAGCTGACAGCTATTATTTCTGTGAAACCCTTTTGTAGTAAAATTTCTGCTTGATGGATTGGATTTTACAAAATTTGCATTTCACTGAGCCAGAGTCAACTGGTACTCAGAGCTATGGTACATATTTAAATAAGAAAACAATAATTCTTTAAACTGTTGTTAAATATCTATTAAAACTATGAAACTTATTTAGGATTAACTTTTTTTTTTATGGAGTTCATATCCCTGCAGTATTGATTTTGACATATCAATATAAAAAAAACTAGCTTCTAATATAGATAGCGCTAAACATCTATACCCAGTCCCGAGTGCTGACACAAAGCTGGCATGAAGACTGTTGAGCTCTGTATTCTTACATGCAAGGGAAGATGCAAGAGAATCAGCAGACAAGAAGGTTTATGTGTTTTCCTCAACCTCTGTTTCAGAGATGGAGTCAGATATATGTATTTCCTACTCAGGATGCTATTAGATGGTGTAACGCATGGTGAGCAATTCTCTGAGGTGCCGGAGAGCATGGAATTTCTCAGATAGTAAACTCTGAAGACTTTAATGGATTAACATAGTTTTCCTGGCTACTGACTTTACAATGACCCTTCTGTCTAGTAGACTAAATTACCATCAGCACTGCAACAGTGAGAAGAATAGAGCATCGGCGGTTAGCAGCAGTGTTTACTAGGTGGAGTTCAGCACTGTGGTAGTACCAGTATGGAGGAGATGATGAGAAAGGAGTAGAAAAAGATATCAAATCTCTGAAGCTGAGAAGGAGGAAGAGTTGACAGTGATAAGAGGGGTAAAGCACCTTGGGAAGAACATGAAATTTTGTGGTTTAGCTAGTTGGTTAAAAGCTGAAAAGATAGCAGAACAACCATCAGAATCTGTGTTAAAAAATGAAAAGTAAAAAAGAGAGACAAAGCTTGGACACATACAGCATATGAAAACATTAGACCTATTAGCTTGAAGGTATCTGGCTGAACATGTTGGCCTAGAGTGAAGACACGGGGAGGGAAGGAGGAACAAGAAAGAGCATCCCTTGAGGAAACCAAATTGTCCAACAAAGAGGATGTGCTGAGGGAGCAATTATAATAAGATCTGACTGAGAGAAGCAAGAAAGTGGAAAGTTTCTCTCAACCAGAGCACTAAAAATTTCTGAATTGAGAAGCCAGTCAAGTGATACAGAGACTAAAGACTATAAAAAAGTAAGGGTGGACCACTAGCCTATGATCTGTGTTCTTGTATATACATTGATTTTTATCAATAATACACCATTATTAGGATCGTTTGAACTTTTTTTTTTAATGCACATGTCATGTCTGTGCATCCTATCTGATCACAGCTCCATCTGTGCCATCATCCTGCTTGGTTGCTCACATAGTCGTTACGTTTACTCAGTGAAACCCTGTGGAACAGTAATCTGGGAATATGTTTCTGAAAAGGTTCATCAGGATAAATATACAAGTAACAGCACAGATATTGCATTAATTTTTATTACTGAATAGTTAAAAATGTAACCCTATTTTTTGGTAATGACAGAATAAACTCATAATTCTTTGATTATGTTAAATATCTGAGTAAAAGCTGAAGTCATGCTTACCTATCACTAAATCAATTATGTGCTATAATTTGGTAAAATTAGCTGACTTTAACCACTAATCTTGGGTGCCTTATTAAATACATAAGAGTAGCAAGATATGACTTAGATCATCAGTATTCTCTCATCAACAGTGGAAAGAGAATGTTACTTCCTTCCATATACTAGAAATCTGATGAGGAAAGGAGAAAAACAGAGAGAAAAGTGAGTTAATTATTCAAGAGGGAATTTCCTCTTCAGCAAATTCCTTTCTCAGCTCAGCCAAATGCTGTCATTACGTGGCTTCTAATTTTAGGTAGAATTTGGATAGCAGGTCAGGATTTTTAACAATAAAACTGCAGAGTCCATGGCACAGATAACGGTCAGGTATTTTTGCTTCTTTCTTAATTCAGATGCCTGCCATAAGTACCATATGGTAAGTCCCCATACACCCAAGTTCTTTGCATGTTCCCTTTACAGTTTCATTTTTATGCTCAAGAAGAGATAAAGGAGAAACAACTCAATAATGCTGCCATTTTAGCAGTATTCTTTGAAGACCCACCCCATTGTCCTTTTCATAGGTTATTCCCGTGAGTCCATTATCCCACAGGTACCTTGCATCTGTCACTGGATGGGTTATAAGCCCCTTGGGTTGAATTAGATCAATAACTTGACCTTCAGGAAGATCCTTTGTTTGTATCAAGCAGGCAGTGAAAAAAACATTAAAGGAAAAAATAGCATATTCATCATATGTAAGATACAGAAGAAATGTATGCTAAGTTTAGGCACTGCTTAGTAAATGGAGACAGTTTGTGGTGCAGAAAACACGGAAATCTGAGTAACTGTCATTCAAATTGCTTATGACCTCTTGGACACTTGTGAGATGGAGGATGAAATCTGTCACATTTGCACTTTGCACTGAGGTTAGCCATATGCGGAGAGTGATTTTCCAAGATGTAGTATCTGTTGGCAAAAATGAAAAGAAAAAGAAAGCAGATCTCATTTAGGGAAGCTTCATTATTGGGTGTGGCAGAAGAGAAAAAGGTGAAAGACCTACAAAGGGATCATGTGAAACAGAGCAATGCAGCTTGAGAGATCAATTTTATGTTTGTTTAAAGCAGCAAATTACCCTTATTTTCATAAGGGAATTGTCATGATTGTGTCCTAATGCTTTCAAAATTAAGCATTCCCCAAGGCAATGAAGACTGGCAAAAATATCGCACTGGCAGTGCTATGCTTAAAAAATTAGAAAATGCCAAGCTGTACATTCAAAGGTCTGAATTAAGTTGGCTGGATGTTTGTGTGCTGCTATGTGAGTCAAAGTAAGCACACCTGCCACAAAAAGAGTGCTCTTGGGGTGTGCAACACACCTTGCACAGTCATGTTCTCTGGCACTGCACTGGAGGTATTAACAACGGACTGGTTGGGAAACACGAAAAAATGTGAGCAGAACTGTTAGCATGCAGTTTGTTTTTTGTGAAAATTGTGTTTTGATTAAAAAGTTTTGAGCAATTCTATAAATGAAAAACAATAAGTCTTAAAAATTTCTGTTGAAAAAGAAATTAAATTTCTTCTGGGAGTGTATTAAGAATGGATTACAGGGATGCTTATGACAACATGGTAACTCAGCCAACTGCTTTGAAAATAAAGTAGTTAAAGGAAAACATACTCAGTTTACAGTCTGCTGTCTTGATAGAGATATATTTTATTTCTTAATATAACACAGATTTCCAAATACGCTAGCTTCTTGCTCACATGACATTTCTATATCAGAAAATCTGTATTTTACTTTACCTCATTTGTAAATTAGGTAGGTAGATGCAAAATCTGTGATCCAAACTTTGTGGCTATTTTTCCTGCAAAAAAGGTGCTTGAGTAAAATTTACATTACTAAATTCAAAAGTCATATTTGAAAAATCTATCTTAGTAGCCTTTGCTTTTTGAGTTTTTTAAAAAAAACCGAATGATACTTTTCACATGTTGTTTCAATTCTTTTATTCCAGTCTTTTTGCTTGAAACGCTATTCTCTTTTTTTCATTTGAAAGTGATTTTTTGCATTTAAGCTTTTTATTGTAACAGTGAGTCTTAAGCATGTCAACTGCAGATGTAGTGAGCAACATCTCCAGTACAGCCGAAAAGAAGTTTGGGTGAAAATGCGTATTTGGCACAGATGATACCTTCAGCTTTGGTAACAACCCTGAATGTTGCTTGCTTTAGAGCAAGTAGGTCACAGCATTCCTGATGCTTAACATCATTCATCTTTCTTCCCCTCAAAAAAAAGCCAAAGAAAGAAAGAGAAACTGTGATTGGTTATGGTGTCCCAAGGGGAAACTCTCTTAGTCTCATAAGGGGCATACCCAGACTTTTTTGTGTTTTAGCGTAACTTATGTCTGCAGATTTTGCACCTTGCGATTTTGTGCCAGCAAAATTATTTAAAATACAAATTAGTGCTTTTTAGACCTTTAACCATGTAAATAGGAATAGCAATCTGAAGGTGTAGAGATTTGTTAGGAAAAAAAAAGTTATTTTGATTTTACCATTGTTAAGTTGCAGACATAGATGTCTGGACATAAAAGAGACCACAGAGGAAAGCTGCCTTCCTGGAAAGGTTGCTACCTGCTGAATTGGGGAGCTACACTTTAAGATGTGATTTTAGTGCTGTATAATTTAAGCTCAGTTGTATGTGATAGTCCTTGCTCTAAACAGTGTTGCATATGTTTATTTTACCTTTGGCATATATGAATTTTGTGTACTTTTGTCACTTCTGAGTAAAGTTTCCCTCCTAATCACATGCAGACTATAAGCGGAACCGAGTTGAGCACCACCATCAGGTAGTCATTGTATGGCTTCCTAATGCCTCAGTGTGGATCAGCTAATGGAAATCAAATCAGAGTTTTATTGGGCAGTGGTTTTGATATAGCATGTCTGTGGAGCCTGTTCTACTGTGACAGGATGGAACTAAATCCTTCTTCCTTAATCTTAACTAGAGATGACCAAAATGTTCCACCTTTAACTTGTTTTAATATAAAATCTTCTGAGAAAGGGCAGAGAAAGTGTAAGAATTTATTAAATGTGAAAAGTTTTGTAAAAGCAAAAAAAGTAAAAAAGGAAGTATATCAATTTTTCCCTGCTAAATTTTAATCAAAGTCAAATTCAAAAGAGAGCTTGCATTCTTTATTGACAAACAGTAAGCCACTCCAAGAGTGTAACGTACTAAAATTCACAGCTAGGATAATGTACAACTGGAACTCTATCAAGCTTCTATCTTGAGGAACTGAGGTATGCCTTGGAGGAATGCATTAGATGCTATGGTTAATTAACTAATTTACTCAATCAAGTTTAACAGTGGTTTTAACTTTAATGGCACCATTACATTTTAATATGAAAATAACAGGCTGTATTCCTAGCATTCCCTGCAGTCCGCCTCCTCTCTACCATCCACTTTACAATTTGATTTTGATTTGTGAAGTCTTAAACCTGCTTATAATGTCAAGCGCATGTAATACAATATGTCTAGTGAACATTATACATGCCCACCTTACAAATACAGTTGCTTGAAGTCATAGCTCCTGACAGATAGTGTGCATTCTTCAAGAATCATTGAGTTTGCATATGTCCTTCAGGAAGAAAATGGTATACATGTGTAAATATAAGTAAGCTAATTTTAAGTGCGTTTGAGCAATTTTCTCAAAGAAGATCTGGAGTCCCTGCTGCCTAGCAGAATTCCCTGCCTCACGCCCCTGCTTTGTCTGGGGTGATATATTGGCACAGCTGGGTCCTATTATGCTGCAAGTAGAGAATGAAGCAAAAGGAAAGGTAGTTCACTCTGTACTCCTTGGTTTGCTGAAGGAAGACACTTCTCTCTGCTTAAAAATCAGAGTCATGAACCCTTTAGGTGTTCCTGTCCCCGTGGTAAAGTCCATCCTGGCTGCACTTTTTGTGACGTTTTCTACCTTATGCAAGATGAATATTCTATGGGTTCCTTGAATTTCATGTCTTAATATTCTTAGACGACCAACCTCCTTTACTCTCCATGTCTTCTTTTGTCTGAGCTAATTAATATGAAACACTAAATTAAACATGACTGAGAAAATCCTACTCCCCTGTATGCCACTGCAACGGTTTCCAGTCACAGCTCATCAGCAAATAACTTGTTTATACTCATGTGGGAAGACTTGTGCCCAAAGCTGGCAACGGGAGACAACTGTTGCCTCATTGCTAGAATAATTTACTGAGGTATTAAAAGTGTACTTCCAAGTTGCGTCAGGCAGAGAATCTCTAGCTCTCTTTGTCAATGGGTTGCTGTGGGTAAAACAGAAAAAGTCTCATTTGGGGGTTGGGGGGGTGACAGTAAAACCCTTCAAAATACGGTTCCTGTGCACAGAGGTGAACCAGAACACAGTGACCAGATATACCAAGACTTGGTCTATGAAGCATGAACCCCCTCTGGCTTGAACAAGGTCCAGGCACCCAGCTTCATGGCTGTCAAAGTTGAGAAGGCTCTGTTCCTGCCTGGCAGCAAATATTTAGGTGCTAAGAAGACACCTCACCTAGTCTCCCTTGTAAACTCTAGTGCCCAGGCCATACTACAGGATGGAGCAGGAGCAGACCCACGTGCGCTGCTGCAGCCCGGCTTGGGCACATGAGGCTGGTTGTCCCCACGTGGGTCACACCAACGAGACCAGGACATTGACGGGAAGAAGCAGCCACAAAAGGCAAAGATTTCAGGTGTCGGAGCGAAAGCTTGCTGCTGGATACACACATCCAATTTATAGTAGATTTAATCTGATTCTGGAAAGGGACAGTAAATCATTGCTAAACAGTTATATGTGATTTTATTGAGAATTTTTACTATCATAGATACAAAGGCCGTACTTTAGAGATTAACTAGGAAAAGTTTTACAAGACAGTGGAGCTAATGAATCACAAATTCTGTAAGGGTGAACCTCCCATGCTGAATCAAAGTACAGCTGTCTCATATTTGCTCTGTGTGCATTTTGCTACCAGTAATTTTGTCATCAATTTTCATATTTTGTTTAAACATATTTGTCTTTTGGACAAGATAGGTCATATTTCACACATTTGATGAATTTTCTCCTTGGTCCAGTTTTACAGGATTTGCACTTAATTAATTGCACAACCTTTAATTCGACAGACTGTTTTTAATGGCTCTGTAGTTTCAAATGCATGTACACAGAGGAATTTCAAAAAGTAATTGTTTTTATGTCACTACCATTGAAAGTTGCAATTATTAAAATATACAGATAATGGCACAGAATTTCTTAGCCACTTATACTAAAGAATGCACGTGCTTTTTTACATATATTTTCAGGGTCTTTGTGGAAGCTGGGGTATCACCTCCATGCAGCAATGCTTGTACCCAACCCCTGCAATTTCATAAAAATGTACAGCTTCAACTTGCAAAAGCGTTGGTAAATTTTGCATGTGTACTTTTTGAAATATGAGCCTTTATTTAAATTTTTGCAGGAATTGCACTGCAATTTCATTAATAGTTGTTGACGGAACTATTTGACTGGGCATTGGCTGGAAGTGCTGTGCTTTAAAGCGCTAAACAAATGTCATACTTCCAAAGCTTACAAAAGCTTAGCAAAGGGAAGACCACCTTTTACTAGAAGAGCTAAACACTGACAGTTGTGGTGCTCTTAAAAGCTACTTTAGTTCGTAGCAGACTTGCAGAAGAGGGCTACCTCACCCGTCCAGACAGCACGCTGTCTGGAAATGTGCCCATCAAATCTGTTTGTCAAGCCACCAGGCTTTTCCATGCCTGGTAAAAGGCAGACAGGAAGGAGTAGACAAAGGTCAATCCTTGTCAGTTCTTTGTAAATGTAATTGTACTGGCAGTTTGCAAGGCCCTTGCTCGTTCCCTAGCAACTTTGTGTACGTGGGGAAGAGTTAAATACATATTTCTCAGTGTGTTGCCTTTCCACTAATTTTGGCAATATGAATTTTTTTTTATTTATTTATTGGCCTTTGTGTCTATTTGGAGTTTTGTGTGCACAAGCTGCAAACTCCCATAAGCAATTGAGCAAGCCTTTGAAAAGAAATCTCTTACTGAGGACTGACTGACTTCTGAGTTGGAGTATAATCACGTTAATTAATCTAGATTCTGACTTCTTTTGTTACGTGGCTCTGAATGAAAGTAATTTGTGAAGCAAATTCTTTACAGACTCTGTTTTTCATATTGGTAGTGGTGAGCTGCAATCAGAATCTGACCCAATATCACTGAGTGCTTTGAGTGATCTTTTATGGTGATGACTATTAGATGGGGAATTTTTAAAGTATATGTGTCACAAATGACTCCTACTAATGACAGACATAAGAACAGTGATTTTAAGACAGGTTCTTGTTTAGAGGAATGAATTTAGGGATTAAGCCGAGGCATACAACTCCAGTCCAATTTCTAGGAGTTGTCCCTCCTTACACAAAGGATGAATTAAACTCATTTATCTTATTGAAGCCTGAGACAAAACAGTGGGGCTCACGTGCGCTGCGGATGTGGAGTGGCACAGCTCCATTGACCGCAGAGCGAGTTGGCCCCGGGTGTGCGCGAGGTGCTGAGAGAGATGTTTCTACAAAGGACCAATTCATACCTGAAAAACTGGTGTGCACAGTCCCCTCTGCCGAACGGGAGTGGCCAGCAGATAACCTTCCAGTCTGGCTGCGCTTGCAGTGAGAGCCGACTCTCGGGTGCAATTTTTACGGATCGGATAGGGCTCGCTGAGGAGAAGGTCTGTCACTTGAAAAACCTGTCCCTGTGAAAAAGTGTCACCTGTGCACTGTGGAGACAGGTGTGATGAGTGACCGCGATTAACCACACGTGCAGCGTACTAAACGCGTGCTGAGAGAAGTAAAGAGAGATTCTGCTTGATTTTCTCTTTCTGTTGCATTAACCTGGCTAAAGAGCAGCTAAACACAGTGCAGTCTTTAAGTGTAATTATTTGGTCTGCCAAGTCATAGGTTGTTTCCTTTTCAGTAGCTAATATTCCCTTTCACTTCATTTGCTGATGGAGTCACAACACTAAACGGTAATATTGATGCTGACAGAAATGCATCCAGAATGCTGTGTTAATCCATAGTGGTTTAATTTAACGGGCTAAATTTCCTGACATTGTTCCTCGGACTTCAGTGGAGTTACACCAGCAGAGAATTTGTCCCAGTGAGTTTTACAGTGTTACTGACTCTCAGTAATTTATCACTATACACGTCTGCTCGCTTAACTGATAGAACCTACAAAGGCGGGCAAGGTGGTTTAAATTGCTTGGTGCAGGTAGCAATAATTTTTTGTTTGCTATTACATACAGTTTTCTGCTCGTCTGCAGATCTTGAAATGGTTTCTAAATTTAGGGTGAGACTGTGCCTATTGAGGTAATTGGGGGGTTTAGGACTCCCACGCAGGTCCCCTGAAGTACTCTGCTGCATGGGGGGAATGGGCTGTACCCTTGCTTCGAATTCTTTTGAAGCATTGCGCTGTTCTGTGCGAGACGGGGAAGGGGAGCGGGTCTCGCCCTGCCTGGCCTCTGCTGCCCAGACCTGCTGGCAGCCGGGGTCAGCCCCGCGGTGCCGTAGATGCTCTATGCAAGCACAGCGCTCCACAAACTTGCCCAGGCCCCCAGAAAGTTTCGGGTAATCTTACGTCTGGGTTTTTTGGTTTTTTCCTTCTCTCTCCCTTTTTTTTCCTGACCCCTAGGAATGAAAAGTAAAGTGGAAGTTGCTAAGGTGGGAGGTGAAAGTTTTACAGGCCTGCTTTTCTTGCTTTCATCTCTTCAAGAACTCAGAATAGTCTGTTCCAGAAAGAAAACAAGGGACCAGGATGCTCAAGGATGGATTTTCAAATAGCGTCATCCTCCCTTCTGGGAGCACAACTGCTCATTTGGATGACATGCACAGGCAGATAACAGGCATATGTCTAAAGGTGGGATCTCAGAGTACCAGAACTGGACAACGTGATTTTTTTAGTAAGGAGTTAGGCAGTCTGATGCCTTCAGCTGACTTTCAGCATTAAGTACACCTTTCAAATTCCTGGCCATTTCCACAGCCATTTAAAATGTGATCACAAGAGATCTGATTCACATGGGTTCATGGAACTGGAGCGGCTCCTGGCTCCAAACTTCACAACCCAGTGGAGCACATCCCCATAACCTTCCAGGATCGGCAATGCAGACCGAGGAGTCTGCCTGCTCCTTCCTAGCAGAGGGCACTGGCCTCAGGTAGAGGCACCGTTTGCTCTTCTTTGTTCCTCGTAATGATTTACAACAACTTCATACTACCACAGTAGAAAGAGTTAGAAGGGAGGAGTTAGAATTCAGGCTGTGTCCTGGTGAGTTTCTCATCTTTGTTCGTTGCAGATGTCAAGTCATTTTGAGATGCAAGTCATTTCTTCTGAAAAAGCTTTCTTTGGGGCTGAAATATAATGGCAGGAAATTAGCTGTTAATCCCGTCTTTTCTTGGACAGACTAGACATGCATAATAAACTCCCCCTTTCCTCCTCCTTGCTTGCCCAGTGATTCAGTTTGACCTGAAAGAACACATTTTCTTCCAAGAAAGACAATGTTTATGAGGTGCAACCCTAGTTTGGCTCTGTTGATTAGAGACACATGTATCAACCTGTGCAAAATCTGTGATGGCTGTTTAACGTGAACCTTGGTTGGGAAGGCTGAGATCACAAACCCTATAATAATCAAAACACCCGTATTAGCTTAACATGATATTCCAAACTCGCATCCAAACTTGCAAACGTGCTTTATAACCCTTGCTCCAGTTGAGCACAACAGAGACGGTAAAGCTCTGGAATTTGCCTGGGAAGGAGCCACACTGCACCCCTCTCCCTCCCTCCTCCTGCTCGGGGGGGATCTGGGAGAGGCATGTCCCAGAACAGGCAAAACAGTTGCATTACCTTTGTCTTCCAGCAGATCTTGGCTACTCGCATAACCCCTGGAGCCTCCCAGACACCTGGCGATGCTGCCAACACACTGTCTGAAATGGGCAAAAATAGGGATATGGAAAGGTTAGAGCTGTCTTTGTACCCAGAGATAGAGACCTCTGCTTTAAGAGATGGCTATATATGTGTTGATACTGACTGTTTTCTATTAAATTCTCTAACGGATTTAAAATAAAAAATTATTTTTCCAGAACTAATCAGAAAAAACAGCAAGCATGATTATATGGTCTGGTGAACAGATATCAGATACAACTTTCACATTTTCTCACATGTGTACTAGACCATGTGTCTCACTGTGGTGGAAAAGCTTAGACTTTTTGTTTCCCCATTTTAACACTCATAACTACTTTAGCTCATGTTATAATAGCTTCTTGGGCACAGGTAGAAAGAGTGTCAGTGTGAAGAGACAGTTATGGTATTTTCTGCTTATGCGGCTGAGAATATTTTGTTATTTCAGGGTATTTTAGCAAATGAAAGAGACACCTTTGGGAAACTGGGAGAAGTTCTTCCGCTGTGCAGTAACATCCATTCAATCTTTAGTTCATTGCTTCTGGTGGGCAAGCATTAAATCAGGTACTGTGATCAGATCCCTGGCAAATCCTTCAGCTTTTGTTACCACTCCTCATTCCTGGCTCGGTCAGAAAACCTAAGAAAATGAAAAGCAATAGGGAAATAAAAAGTTAATATGTGCCCTTCTGATTGTGCAGTGAGGGTGCTGTAATGAGAGAGGGGAGAATATTGTGGTGGAAATTAGAAGTCTTTGGAAAATCCAAGAGCGTATATGGAAGAATGTTTCAGATCAGACAGCTGCCTGGGAGAGAGGGCAATGTTCAGCATCGCCTCTTGGTGTGACTGAGAATTAGGCATTTAAGGGTTTAATGTTTTATACAATAACACATACCTCTGCCCCAGACTTTTTGGGTTTTCCATGCCTGAGCTAAGGAGACACCAACACTGAAGTCAGCGGGAGCCTTTGTTCCTCCAGTGATTTGATCCCTCGTTGAATTTAGTACCCGCGAACCACCGTGAGACCCTCCTGGGCACTATATAAATGGTGGGGGCATATGGTGGTAGGCATGCTGGGCACACCAAACTGTATGGCTATGCATTACTGCTGTCACATCATATAAGAAATGCTCCCTTTCAGTTTTAAAGCATTGTACTTTATTACTGTTCCGACTTATCTCTAAACATAGCGATGCCGGAACATCTGCTATTTAAGTAGTTCCATTTGGTCCTAAATCCATCAGGTTCTTGTAAAAAGGGACTTTAATAGGTCCTTTTCTAATAAATAGCTGGGAGTTGCTAAAACTCCTTGGGCTGGGAAACAATACTTTAAAATTTCTCCCTTGCATTGATTAATTATTTTTAAATAAATAACCTGCTTTGAAAGTTATTTTTAGTCAAACCAATAGGACTTGAACTGAAATTCATATGCCAGGCAGCAGCCTTGTGAAATGTAAACTGAGTTATAAACCTATAGAAAATGGATTTTATTATGGAAATGTAAACTGTCCCCTGAGCATAGCATGGGGAGGTGATGCTATAACAACATACTAGTAAGTAATAAACAACAGCCAGTATTATATCAGATGACTGGGTACAGCTAGAAATGTATCTGTTTGGGTGTTGAATTATCCCCAAATTTGAATTATGGGCACATAATTCAAATTATCCCCTTCCAGCAATATAAAGTCTGACAGACATATTTTTTTAATATACTTCTTGTGCTGTTTTGCATTATGTCACATCCTCCAGCGTTAAAACCACAGCTTTCCTAACATGATTCATCAGAAATCAGGGGGGAAAAATAGTTGAGATCTGATATACTGAGTACTCTTAAATTACATAGCAGCTTCAAGTATAGTGTATGAGGAGACAGAAGCAGAGTGAATAAGTATGTCTCAGGCTGTCATGTCCGTGAACTGGGAAACTCACTGGCTCATTGAATCATTTCCTGGTACTTCTGCTCATCCATCGATACAGAGAGCAACCAGACTGGGTTTACAGAGATGAAAGCCAGAGTAATTCAGAGCCAGCTGTAATTCTTTATAAAACATACACTAAGTATTTTTGTTGACTCCTGCGTGACATTTCCAAGGTGGCTGGGAAACCAGGCCATTTGTTATACAGAATCTAGATCAATAGAAAGCACAGAGGAAAACAAGTCAAGTTAACATCCAGTGGAAAGGACAGAACAACTTCCAAGTTTGCACATCTCAGATGTGCACAGTGTACATTGCAGGGGAACATCCTATTCTTCAGAACATTGTATTCAGTTACTGAAAAATATTAAGCATGAGGAAAAGCTACTACCTTATGTATATGTAATTGTCAGATTTTACCAGTGTAATGAACAGAAGCAGTTGCACACCCTTTTTCTTCTAGCTTTTCTGTGCAATCACGATGGCTACCTATGTCTTTGTCATGCATATTTCACAAATATTTTATGAGTCCTCTGACACACCTGAATTTTCACTTTCATTAACGCTATCTGCTTTATCACCACAAAATTGCTACATTTTAGCGTGTAAGACAACATGGTATATACTAAAAACCTAAATACATGTTTTTCATCAGCCATGATCTATCCAGGATAAAAATATTTTGCTATATCGGTTCTCAAATAATCTTGGTCAAATTTCATAGTTAAGAGTCTTGCTGACTTCAGTGGCTTCATGACTTAAGGTTTACAAGGAGTCTGGACTCACGTTTCAAGATCTGATTGGAGAGCAAACTTCTCAAACACACCTTGTACAGATCCAGCACTTTCTTCATTGTGTTTGTTATAAGGATCAAGTCTATTTCTACTTGTATTTTGTATGCTGTCCTTACTTAGAAAAGTTTGTATCCAGGCTTTCAGTGTACTCTACATTAAAAAATGGAGGAAAAAATATTAATCTCCATAGGTTTGTCTGCTTAAGATTACTACTTGCTAAGATTTAAAAGAATTAACACATCACCTGGACTTCACATGTAAAGATTTAACTTTTTGATAAACAGCAAACTCATCTACTGCTGTGCTAGCTATTTTTAACCTACCTTGTGAGTATGCTTTTTTTATTGCTTTATACAGCATATCTGATTCTCTCTAAAGCACAAACTAAAAAAATCTATCCGGCTGTCATTTGCTGCATAGTGCCATCTATCATCATGCAGCTTGGCAGCTGTAGTGCATGAGGCGGGGGGGAGCTGAAGCAGGAGGCACAGTCAAGGACTTTCACATGTAACACACAAAAAAAATCCTTGTCACAATTATTTATGGCTCTTGCTGGGGCACATAATAGGACACATAAAACCTCTGTTTCAGTTTCAAGCACCCTCACATCCACGCTCCCTTGTCGAAGTTGGTCGCAGGCAGTTTTGCTTTACACATACAATTTCCTGAACAATGCTGAGCACTTGTGAAGTGACAGTGACAAATACTAGAGATGCCGGCTGCAGCTCTGCAGGCTGTTACAGGAGCAGTGGTGTCAATAATCAAGGAAGGCTGCCAATGATACCAGAATGCCAGTGTGATATTCCACTTGTTCAGCCAGCTATCTACAATGCTTTTATTTTGAAGTTGCAGGAAACTTCTTGCATCCCTGTAGTTCCAGGCTGTAAGGAAATAAAATGTCAGAGGAACCTGTGCCAAGAAATAATTTTTCATTATTCGATCTTCTCTGTAGTTTGATTTTGAGATAGCTAAAATATTGCTATTTCAGAGTGGGTTAATGAATATTTAGCAGTTTCCTATTAGTGTTAGCCTGGTGTGAAGTCTTTTTGTTAGGGTCTCTCACATCAGCCCTCTGCATGGTGTTCTTGACTTTGCTGTTCATAGTGTAACCTTTGGTTCAGGTCCCAGCTGATGGATTTCATAGCGACTCTGTCTGCTGCCTCTCTAGATGGCAGGCAATGGAGAGCCGTGCTGCTAAGGAAACCATGCTTTAGATAATTAAACATAAAACTCGGGTCCAATCCAATAAATTGTCTTGCTTGCAGTTTCTCAAGGAAGAGCGTAGACAGATATTAACCTTGATGTCCCCATTAAAGTCCTCTGATACACTTTTTATTTCCCATATCTCATAGCATTTCTGATCTCCAGTGTTAAGTAGCAGACTGTTAAATTAGCAGAAGAGAGGCCAGGATATATTTGCTCCTGTGGAGCAAATCAGTTTTGAAGATACTATCCACAAAAACACCAAGAATAAAATTAAACAGAAGCAATTGAAAAACACACCACCTTTAAGCACAGTACTGTTCTTAAGACAACTAAAAACAGCATTCAAATATGCAAAGTGACTCGTTAAACCCACCTATTAATAAATTGAGGTTACCTTTAACTAAGTGAAATGCACCTGACTTCTTCCTGAGGATGCAGGAAAAGGTGGTGGCTTCTAGGACAGCTTCAGTAATTTCAAATGTTAAAACATGCCTAGGAAAAAAGAAAGATCCAAAAGACCAAGTTAGCAAGCGATTAATTGTCATGTTTTTCTGTGTTTCCATTCTGTTGAACTGAGTATGCTGTCAATTACATCCAGAAGTTCATTCAAACTTGTTTCTCATGACTCTGTTCCCAGAGCAGTTCCTATAGGTCAAAGGTGCTCCTACCTGACGAAGGGTTGTTTTAGGAAACATCGATCCTCCTAGCTCAGTTACATCCCACGTCCATCCTATTGCCCCTGCACAAGAAGTGTTATGAGAAACTGTTCACATATGGCTAAGCACATCTCTACTTATGACTTTACATTCCACCGTCAAACCTCCCTCTAATTCTATACAGAGAGTTCCTGTTGAACAGAGGTGGTCTGGAGAAGTGTAAGTTGAAACAGCTGTGTGCTCTTTACCTCATCTGCACCCAGAATCGCAGCCAGTTTCTGCTCATTGCTTCCTCCTTCACAATCTAATTAAACGTGTACACGTGGGGTTTTTTTCTCCTGCATAGTTTCTTTTTAAATTTCCTGTCCTACTTGGATTTCTTTTCTCCCCTTAGTGAAAATACCAAGGGATTAAATGTTGATCAGACCATATTTACATCCATTACTGTTGTTTTCTTAAACTCACTGAAAACTGAGAGCTATGGTCTTTATTGTTTCTACCAGGAACAGCTACAGAAGACGAATCTCACAGATTCAAGTGATGTGCAGTATCAATGCACAATGTTGTCTTGATTCCTATGCAAAAGTATGGAGGTTAACGTCACTATGTATTTTGTAATAGCCTGAGTAATTGTGTGAATGTGCTCACATATGGGAAGTCTAAGATTATGGGCTTAAGTAGGGTTTTTCTCTGCAGTTCTTCATGAAACCCACAAAATACCCACTGAAGCTCTCATAAGCTAGCAAAAACCAGGTAGATTGAAGAGAGCTGACTTTATATTGCTTTGCCAGTGTTTGCAAAACATTTTTTACTTTTTCCAAGAAAAGTAGTAAAGAGTGCGTGAATTCTGGATCAGATTTGGTAACTGCAGTACATTGTGAAATAGGACCACTACCGATCAAACTAATTTCTCATGGATCACTTCTTGTCTTTAATTTCTGTCCCTTTGCTTCTATTTCCTACATACTGGTAACATCTTATGCTTATGGTACTTTCTGAGGAGGAAAAATATTTTTCCTTGAGTTTATAGATGCAATGAAGAAGCTTAAATACTATGAAAAGAAAAGCTCAAAAACAAACAAAAAATCCCCAACAAATTATATTGGTAGCTAAATGATCCATATAGTAGAAATGTCCACATAGTTTTTCTTTATTTTCAATACATTAATTTCCTCTTGAGCTTTTTGCTCTAGTGGCTGTTTCCATATAGTTTGGGCACCTTTAGAATTCTGAACTCGGGGATATACAAATAATTAATGTTAGCATTGAGGCTTATCTAAGGAGCAGAAAAGTAGAAGGCTTTGGAAGTGGTGTATTTCATAGGATTTTCCTTGCACTGGTTCCCTTTCAGCATCTCACTTTTGGAGAAGTCGCTGGTTTATGGTGCTTGTCTTTTGTTGTTTTCTTAGTCCAGGTTTCAGTTATTCCCTATAGAAAAATGTTCACTGCCCCTCCTTTTCTTATGAATATTAAGGTTGTAAAAACATTGCAAAAAAAGTAATTTGCCATAGTCTGGGTATGTTGACTCTGGACAAAACAGCCTGAGTGGGACAAAATGATGACTCATTGGGTCATTTGTGAAAAAGCACAAATATTGAAACAGTGTGAGGTTTTTTGTTTTCGGAGTTGATAGAACTGGAGTGAGGTTGTGAGTAGCTATAGAAACAATGTTGGTATTCCTTAGTGCAGTTTATCTCATAAAATTGATCTTATTCTTCAGTCGCATTCACTGAATTTATTTCATAAACCTATAGACATGAGTTGGTTGGCTCGTAGTTTAACATGGAGATAGATACCACAGTTAACAGCACATATTGAATACCATGGCCTTTAAGCTGGCATATTTGAAACCTCCCACTTCAAAAAAAAAAAATCTGCCCAAGAAAATTCTTGGCAATGCTAATATGTGTATACTTGAAAAGCAGAGGGGAAGGGAGGTACAGTGGGATACAAAAATTGGTATACTTGATAATTTCCTTACAAACCATTCTTGATAATTGTGCACAAAAAGCATGCAGTGTATTTTTATATTTCTGGGTTTCTACAAGTGTGCTTAGAATCTGCTTTACCCACTCTAAGGTTGTAAATTACCATATAATGTAATATTAGATGGTAAAAATATCATTTAACGTTTACATCAGTAGGAAGAAAAAAATAATGCCATAGTACCCCATCCATTCCTGTGCATAAAACCGGCTGCCATATGAGTGCATCACCTGAGATTTTCAACAGCTAAAAAGTGCATTCTTGTGAAAGGGTGCCTTTTAGATTTCTAGAAGACAGAAGATTTTTATTTACTATACAAATACTTTTAACTGTATGGCCAGCTAATGACTCTTACACAGTCAGAGCTCTTCAGTGAGTTATCACATAGTGTTTTCAGTTTGGGTTTTTTTTTTTAATTAGTATTTAATAAACTTTAAGCCTATTTGGGTGTTTATTTCTTGCGATGCCACAACACATTGTTCTTTGCTTGAGATTGACACCAATTTAGTAAGATGTGGCAAACATGCAGCTACCAAGGAAATAGTTTCCTTAGCAACAAGGAACCTATTGACAATGCTCAACGCGGAGCCCACTTTAACCCCAATCTGTGGAGTTTCTGTTTCTCTGTTTTCTGGCTGTTCTTTGCAGCTGTACAAATCAGATGTTCGAGGACCAGATCTTGCTCTCATATAAACACAGGCAAAATCATCTTCAACGTGCATGAAAGTAGGAGTTGATGAACAACCACTTGTGCCATCAAAACTCTTGAATTTAACATTGCATGTTAACGTTTGAAATGTACGGTGTACAAGTCTGAGCTTAAGTAAGGTTTTGCTAGCTATAAGATGAGACCAACTGACATATCCAGGATTTAATAGAGCTTAGCATAAAATAATAGAAGGAAAAAAAGTCTTCATGTATACTGCTGACACATAGTTTTGGTCACAGGTTATATATATGCCATTGATGTAAGAAGCCTGTATAAATGCAACATTAAGTTTAGGACTGACAAAAATAGTGGGAGAAAGAAAATAAACATTCCACAATCACATGTGGGAATTGCTCCATCTAACTCATCTATCATGTAAAATAGCGGTAACCATGTATGACTTTGCTGGGAGAGGAAAAGGCATAACCTGTTTCAATGGAATTTTGGTTTTAAAAAAAGAAGAGTCCAATACAAGTTTAAAAAAATCATTTCATCATAACATTCCTTGTTGGTTAGGTTTATATTAATTGTCTTAGTGCATCTCTTACACATTCTCTGCTTTTCTGGTTTAGGCACCAATATTATATGGGATGGCCCAGTATTAACGATGGTAGCCTAAGCCCAGAGGATATTTGAACATGAATCCCTGTTCTGCTACATGCTTTCTGTGCAAGTCCCCATGGGCTCAGATTTCCAAAGGGATTAGCAATTGTGAATGTTCACAGTTTGCAACAACCACCTAGAGACCCATTACAAAGATACAACTTTTGGAAAATGCTAAATACTGTTCATGTCAAAATCAGATCTCTTTAAACTGTTCCCTGTTAAGCACCCAAATTTGAAGTACTGCATATGTTAGAAATCCCACAAATCTTGGCACTAACATCTCTAGCAGTGGAGCAAAGCGCAGAGACAGCTGAGGCAGAAATAACCCACTTCAGCCCAAAAACTGTGTATTGCAAACCTGCTTAGCCCTATGCCCAAGGTGATCATCTTTGCCGAGACACAGTGCAAGTACGCTTGGACTGAACAAGGCTTAGGTAGTTTTCCAGGCCCGAGATGGTATTTCTGCCAAGTGAGGGTATCGGTAACTCCCCCACCCGCACACCAGCCTGCACAGAGTTAATAAGGGGAGGTAGGCACTGCTGTCCGTTGCATCATGCGAGCTTGTCCTCTGGGTTTCCATAGCCCTTTCATGCATACAGGTTTTTATACTGATGTGTGTTTTAATGATGTTCAGTATAACATAATACTAAAGCCATAAATCCTAGTATTTAACTTACGTATAAACTGCCTGATTTCTCAGAGGGCTCTGGTCCGTACAGAATTGATAGTTAATGAGGGAAATAGTAGTATTGTTGTTTAAAAGGTATGATGTTTAATAATTAAATATTTCCTTTTAAAAGAAAAATAGTACAGGAATGAAATAAGTTTTTTGCCATGCTTTCCATAACAAAAAGCAGCACCGAAGTGCTAAGTATTGACATGAGTATTACTTCCAAATAGCTCCTAGGTAGAACTCAGTGGTTCGTCTTTGCCAACTTTTAAGATCTGGGGCCAAATTTTCAATAAAATCTCTTACAAAATGTGCAGCAGCACATATGTAGTCTTTAAAGAATAGGTATTAGATTAATTTTCACCATAATTGGTTGTACTGTTTTAACACTCTATAACAAAAGGAGAAAATTACAAAGGTGAAAAACAATCTGTTCTATTTCAAACACAAGAATCAGCAAAAACTCTTTTGAATCAATAACAACCTTTATGATGGCTTTGTCCATAAACATCCAATTTTGAGAATAAAGCCCTTTTTACTTGTATTTAAATAAATGTAGAATTTACTGCACCAGTATCTCTAGAAATACATTTGAGATCATTAATATTTTCCTAAATGAAATTATGAGTTAGTCTTTAGTCCCACTGATTTGAATTAATTCAAGATAGATGCTTAGTTTGTGCTGGACATTTGGAAATTATTTTTTTCCAAGAAAATATTAATACAACTGTGTAAACATAAAAAATGGTGCATACTGAAGACCTGACTTGAGTATTCATCTGCTTTTGTGGTTGGTTTTTTGGTTTGGTTTGGTTTGGTTTTAATTTCTGTATCCCTTTCTGTACTCAAAAATGTTAAACCTGTGGCATCTATTAAACTTTACTCTTTTGCTGCTAAACTGTTGTAATTAAATTGCTGTATCAGCAGTTCCACATTGAGCATCTCTCTCATTCTGAATGGTCGTGATTTGATTATCTCTTCCATGAACCCTTGCAATTCTGTGGATATGCTTTTGTATAATTAGATAAAGTGTGGTCTGAAAACCAACAATATTTCCTAGCCACTGGTTTTAGAAATCCTTGCTAGAAAGAACACTAGTGATAAACTGATTTTTTAATGCAAATTACAAGTATTATAATCTACCATATACTTTAGCATCAGTTGTTCTTCAATTTGAGAAAATGCTGATTTAAAGCATAGCTTAATACAAATTATTCAGTGAAGCATAATAGTAAAAAAAAGAAAGAGAAACTTCCCTCCTTAAAATGATCGCATTCGTTTGGTCAAAGACAGATATGGTTTTGTTTAAAAATAAATAAATAAAATATGAAAAACTTTCAGCTAGGATAGTCTTAAAAATATATATATCAAAAACTCTTCTTGCCACCAAAATCACATTAATAATAGTTGAAGAATTTAAATACATACATGACATATAATATAGGGTCAAATTTTGGACTTCCTGTACACATTTGTAATCTGACTTTTAGTAAAGACAATCAAGGCACTTACACTAGAATAACACAAGATAATTAAAGCATAATTTATTCCATGCTCTAATTTTTCTGAGACTATTCACCAAAGTATTTCTACAAACTTATATTGTGGAATATTGGCTGCATCCTGAGGCTGAAACTTTGCTGACTTATGCACAGAATACATACTGGTGGGGCAACAGCATATAGCTGTCTTCCAAATGTCCGGTGAGCTTGTTTCAGTCATACGGATCAACACATTTTCTTCCCTGTTGTATGTATGAAAAATTGGGTTATCAGTCGCTCCTGAACGTCTCTGTGATCCGTGCTGCCCCTGCGTCTCTTCCTTTGTGCTTTAAGCTGAGAGCAGCAGAGTCTCTCTATTTTTTCATGTCCTATCGCACAGGGCACAGTGTCAACACTTGACATAATAAATACTAATGCAGTCAAGCCAACAACTAATTTCATTGGTAACTCATCCCAAAAGGCAACTAAAAAGCCTATTTCGAAGCATATTCCTTTGTGGATGTCAAATAGTGATAATTTCCAATTGACCCCTGCTGGATTCGAGCAAGTGAGTTGGAAGGGATTTAACCTAATCCTAATGCAGGTTTCTTGAGCCATTCGTTCCCTCACACTCAGCCCAGGTGAGATTTCTTTTTTTTCTGGAAACAGACATTTCAATTTCATTCTTTCATCTCTAGTGGATAACGATGCCAAAAAGTAACATTAGGGATACGTTAGTACTTCAGGTTTTCTGACACTTATTAAAAACTCCATATGACTACACCGCTGCCTGTCGAGGTCGCTCAAGCAGAAACTCTGTGGCACACAGCCATTGAGAACTGTGGATTAGGCACTAATGAACTTGTGTGATCAGCTCCGTTATCTTTTAAGCTGCAGATGCTCCAAAGTTCTATAACTGTCCAGAAAGAAGGGGATGACAAAGGGTGTGCATCTCTTCTAAAGTATTTTCCAAATAACGGACCGGAGGAGACATCGAAGTTTGCAAGGAGGCCATGGGATCCCCAAAGACAGCTTCTGCCAGGGCAGAAAATAGCAGCTATAAAAGCTCAGATCTGCTAGGGACAAGCATAGTCCAAGCAGGAGCATCCTTCTCCCCATGGCACAGAGCAGGGAATTCATAAGAATTATTAGTTAAAATAAGAGGGGCTGCAGATTTCTTCATCAACCTGAGTCAACTTTGCCAGGCTGTGATTTTTAAATAATGCTGACACTGTCGCTGTCGCCACCTGAATACAGAGTTCAGAAGTAAAACTGTTGCTTCCCAGTGACCGGAGCAGTTTGTACACCATCTTGGGAGTTTTGCAGAGGGCTGTGCTATTTGTTGGAAAAGGAGCTGGAAAGTTCTTCCACAAAGCATCAAATATTGCATCTCTTTTTGCAGTGTGCAATTATGGGTCTGGGAGCTGGTGGTGAATGGAGACTGGGACTTGCTGAACTGGGAGAGAGCTCTGGTGTCAGCCTTATGTTCACCCCCGTGTGCGTTGCTTCACAGGTTATCACCGCTCGCTCTAAGAAAATCTGCTGCTTTTTGCCATACCACTCTTGTGCTGTGATGGATCGCACTAAGCCTTTGGTAGGAATCCCATGGTTATCTTCTCTACATCCTGCAGGAGATGAGACTGGAGCTCTTGTATTCTCTGACCCTGAGATTTCAATCCACGTTCTTCACTTCGCCGGAGGGTCGTCACCCCCCCCCCCCGCAGTTCCTACAGCAGCTCGCTGTCTCTCCCTGGGGTCCCAGGACTAGCACAAAAGCAAGTGCTCCCAGTCCAAATCCTCAAGCCCCATATTAGGACGTTCCTTGTTGAACAGAAAGTAGAAGTAATCCAATGACATAAACTGAACAACTGCCCCTGCCCTGCTCCCAGTTTGATCCACTGCCCATTGGGCAAGAGAGTCATTCCGTTCTCCTCTTTCTCCAGCTCTTCTCCTCTATGACCTGACTTGACTCATGCCCACTTCAGTGAATGTTAAATAAGCAAAACCCCAAAACGTCTGAAAAATTTAAGCAACTGTGTGTTGGTAGCAAATAAGAAAAGAAGAGTCTTTGGGCAAATTAGAAACGTTGATTCCTACTCTTGCATTATTAAGAAGAGTATTCAGCGTATACTGGGAGAATTTCACCTTATCCATATGCATATCTCTGTCGCTTTCTGTTTTCTTGATAAAAATGCCAACCTGATTCAAGCATTCTGCCTTGAGCAAACTGCGCAAAAATATTAACATTTCATTAATAGAACATACCCTAATATGTAAATGATTATACATGACAAGCTCCTCTTTATAGCAGTAATTGCAAAATGCAGGAGGGTCACAAAAGCTGAAATTTCTGTGAGCAACAGACTTGGGACACGTGATTGTACTGTAAGCTACTACTTTTACTAACAACTTGGAAAGCAAAGAAAATCCAGTGACTTCTGGTCTGAGTTGGCTAAAAATTACTATGTGTTTCTGAGGTTAATGAGAGAGGAATTAAGCACATTCACACATGTGGTATCTCTGAGCTGTTTCTGTAAGAGCTGTTAATGTAGGACAGAAGTAATAAACCAATAAATTAAAGGTTCTTAATTATCATTAGAAAATATTGCTATCTTTAAATGCAGATGCGAGCTGGGGAAAAAAAAGTAAAGAACTTTCTGTTTTTACATTAGCATGAATTAAGAAAAAAACACAATTCAGATTTTCTTTCTATCTAGTTTTAACTGGGGAAATGCTGAATATGCAGTGATATTTATTTTTTTTTACATTAATAATAATAGGAAATGGTAGATAGTGGCATCTCAGCACAATTCTAGTTTAATGAGAAACAATAAAATAGTTTTCCAAAGGGGCCTATTTAGGCCCAAGAAAGGGGGGGATATTAAACTTTCAAGATTTATTTTACTTTTGTTAAGGTATGCTGATGTGCGTTTTCTATGGCTATATTCTATCTGCTGATTAGGTCTTTTATAATTTCCTCGGTTGGAAAAGAGCTGGTATTCTCCAGACTGGATAATTTTGAAAAGGCATCAGGCGGGTCACTTTTTTTTTAATTGTGGTTGCGTTGATCTACATTGCAAAGCATTTCCTTTGGCTTTGTGCGAGATGATGTCATGAAAGAAAAGGGAAGCCAACTCTCAACCCACTTGCACAAGTCTAGGTCTTGTGGAATTCACCAAAGGAGGAGAATCATAACCCAAGAAAAACCCAGGGAAATATCACAGAAGCTTCTTCACAGCTCTGCCAGAAAAATTCAAACATAGAGTGCAACATACCTTGCAGAGGGTCAGATAAAAAGAGAAATGGAGTCGCTGCGAGGTAGCTGAGTGTCTGCAGGGTAGATCCGAGACATCGCCTCCTGCAAAGGAATCTTGCAGGAGCTTGCCAAGACATAATTTGTCTTACACTCTAGTAAACTGATAACATATATTTTGAGGAAAATTTCTCACAGAAACAGCACCTGTACTGCCTTACAGGAGCAGTAGTTAGGCTTCTGTTCTCCTTGTTGGGTTGGGCCTCCCAATGTTTTTTATATATATGCATACATATATATATTTACCCATCTAACTGAACTAAAATTCTGCAGTTTAAATGCAAAGCGAGAAGTGTCTACCTGGAAAGCAACCTTACCTATGAAAGTGCTACCGTGACACTTCTGAACTACGATGCCTATGGATCACCATAGTAACATGTCAAAGTGGAAATTTTTTCAGGGATAAGTTTTCTCTTTTCTTCTTCTTTGCAATTAGAATTTTTGTTTCTATTAACAGCAGATATTTTTCCATTAAGAAATCATACAGTCATATACCTGGGGGGTTTTCTGGCTTGTTTTTTTTTTTTTGTAAAAACCACTTTGATGGAGATGTTATAGCCAGCCCTGGACCAAGGAAGTAGAAAGTCTGGATCTTATCAATAATAATTCAGTGAGAATGCATGTGTACCTGGAAGAGAAGGGTGCTTGGGCATGAAAATAAAGAAGACAGCTATCTAAATTAAAAAATACATACTGTATAGTTTGGTCTTATAAACTTGGAGTCTTGCACAGTGACTGGAGGCTTTGCTTTTTTTCTGTGTGCACATAATAAGCATAAAGGAATCAGTTTCTAACCTCCAACGTTTCTTAGACATGCAAAAATAACAGCATACTTGACTAAGCCATAGGTGCACAAATCTGCATCACATAGCTAGTTAATTGAGGCTTGACTGCATGGTTTCCTCATGGGTTTTTCTGATTTTAAGAATGGAAGATATAATAGTACTGTTGACTGAAGGCGTAGGTTACTTAGTCTTCAATTAGTGAGGGAATTTGAGGAGAGTATTTTCTTCAGTGATTCAGTAGGTGATCATGGACTGTCTCACGTCCTTTGTAAGTCTCCTTTGTACATTTTTTTAGGCTAAAAAGCTTTAAAACTTCCTTGGGAAGCATATAGAAATTCCCCTAAAGTATTGCAAATATAACTATTATTACAATAATGTCAATATAGTCAAATATATAACTTCATATCTGAACATTATTACTATTATTTAGTATTTTAACACATAACCAGTACTGTGCTAGTTTCTGTAGCGTTGTGTTTGTTTCCAGCCTTTTCCTTACCCTGGAAATCTGCAATGTAACATTTCTTGTGATGTGGTTAGATCCATATATTTAGAAGAAAATTATATGACCCTAGAGATGGCAGAAGGCTCTGAGGTTTAAGACCCGTGTTCAAATACCAGGAATGGCACAGGCTTTGGGATTTCACTACTACTATGCACTTTTCACATGACAGTAATATTAAGTGGGGGGTTTTCAAGTAATGTCTTTCTATTATTTAGCTGAGATTTTACTTTGTTAGAAATTCCTCTTATTTACCTATTTTACGTGATTTCTTTGCATAAATTTGTTATATCTTGCCTGTACTTAATAGTCTATCTCATATAGCAGGGGGAGCTTTAGTTCTAATCATATGATCCCAACCATTAGTCACTGCAGTGCAATGTTCAGTGCTGCACAGTTGCTGCTCTCTAATTAGGTTTCAAAGTATGTATTTCCCCTAAGTGCAGCAGACTAGGGGAGCCACGTTTGACCAGTTTTAGGTTAATAAATGAAATAATTTTTTCAGGAACAGCAAGAATGATGATTTTCAGTCATTCCTTGCTGACTTTGTTTTCAGTGATTCTGTTTGACGTTGATCTCTTGAGAGACCTTTTTGGGTAAATTTCAGTAGACGTCATTATGATCAAAAAATAACATATATTTGTATTAAAGCACATAATTAACTATTGGAATTCATATTTAAAGCATCGTTTGCTAGTTTCCGTTTTCTGTAATGTCTCTTTAGTTCACATCATCTTTTTTTGTTCCAAAGGTCTATGTTAAAAAATGCTCTTTCTTCCAAAGGACACTTGCTGTGTAATCCTTTGTTAGGATAACAGGACCATCTGGTCCCATCCATCTCTCTACAATTTGATGCTGGGTTAATTGCACCCTGTCAGCATGCATGATTGACACTATGTTTTCTCTCTTCACTAAGAGTAGTCTATTAACAATGCTGTTTGTCTGAATTCTAGGAGATCTTTTCACAGCTGCTTGTGTGGGACCATATACTCTTCCTAAGTTTTGCTATCAGCCATTATAATAAAAATACATAAAAAGTAAATTAATAATAGATATTCTCAAATTTGGTGGATAGGTGCAACCCAGTGCATTCTTCTCTAAAATGAAATAAGCTGGTTTTGAATCAGTAGATTAGAGGGTCCATTATTTCTTTAGCAGAGCAAGAATGGGCATCTCTCTTCATCCTGTTGTTAGTGTATTGTCATTGCAGCACGCCGTGAATCAATGGGCACAATCCCTCTGACTTCAACTAAGTTATATTAATTCGTCCTAGCCTTAATTTGACCTCATGTTATAAAATACTTAATACATAATACTTCTAGCTTCTCTGTAAATATAACCACGTGCATAACAGTGTGGGCAACTGCTTAGTACACCACACGCAATCTCACTGCTCTCCTTTTAGCAAATATCATGACAGTCAGGTCTATGCTGATCAGACATTTACTCCATTTTAACATTTGGATCTGTTTGTGTTTTGCTTTTTTTAATACAAAAGGATTCCTGTTGTTTCCATGCAGGTTCATGTGAGATCTAACAGTAAGGCCCAAGGTCTATCGCAGGAGCTTTCTGTTTTGCAGTAGATGTTCTCTTGCTTTCATGGTACCTGATTTGGCCTCTCATGAACAACCAGGATTCACTGTTTGCCGTTAAAAGAAATAGGCCAACCAATTAATAATTTTAAGGAAAGCCAGTGTAACAGCTCTATTAGTTTTACAGTTCAGACTTCTGCAAGCTTCAATATGTTACATTTAAGTCACTCGCTTGGTTGAGAGAACTTCAGATTCCATAATCCTGATCTTTTACGGTTTTGCACTTTGTGTTGCCAATACACCCATGCCATGTGGGTTTAGCATTACAAGATACCATTTCGTATCCACTTACTGCTTATTTCACATGTGTTGGCATTCAGCTAAGGAAACTTGTGTGTCATTTTCCGAGGCATAGTTTCTACCTAGAAAATACACTTGCGTTAGGACTTAAAGATTAAAACTTCTGCAGTGATGCAACAAATAAACTATATACAGGTAAAATAATATGCAACAGTGAGCAAGATGTTAGAAAATTTAAAAGGGGTCAGTTCTCTGCTTGGTTGGGAATTTTACACTGGAATGCCTTCTGATCGGAGATTCCAGTTTCTCTGAACATCATTTTACTAAGAATGTAATGCTTACAAGGTTTCTTGAAAGGTGAGGGGTTTTCATGTCCAGTATCATCTGGTCAAAGACAGAGGCTAACTCCAGAACAACTGAAAGCTTAACAGCAGACATACCCCTCCTCACACCCAGGATGAATGCTGTGATCACCCGTCCATCAGATATGTCGGGGCAGATGGGTATCTTTAACCATGGAGCTGGGGGGATGCTCCGTAGCCCTGTGGTTATTTATGCAGCTGACATGTGGGATACACTGGTTAAGTTCTTCTCTTTGCACAGAATGATTCCAAAAGAAGAAACTGAGTGATCTCATATATAATGTTTTTGTAAAACCACAATGCAGAGAATCTTGAACCATAGGATCCCACATCCAAGCAGGTGCCAAAACGCTTAGCTAACATCTGTCTTGGGGAAAGTGCTTTTTTTTTAATAGAAATGTGGCAGGAGAAAATACTTGGGTCTTATTCTGATTCAGAACAGAAAATTTTCTTACCGACTCTCCTGGTATTTTTTAATTTGTTAATTTTTTGTGCTATAATTCTATTCTTCCATAACTTCAGCAAACTATTTATAGATCTCCAAATCCCAGTTCTGTGGTACACACAGTTGAAAAATACTTCCTTATCTTCAGTGAATATTAGGCCTTTTACATAACATATGTGCGTATTGCTTACTTGCTCTAAATTTGGTTGCATATACTTACACTAAGAAAATGCTAGTCTGTGAACCATTTCATTTTATCAAAAGTAGAGCTGGTAAGAAAATTTCTAGTATTTTGGTGGTTATTATTTGTATTGTGAGAGAACAAGACATAGGTCAATGTCGCTTTGTGCTAGATGTTATAGCTATTTTTTTAAAAAAAACATCCCTTTTTCCAAAGATCACTCAGTCAGGAGCTCTAGTTTTTATTGTCACATCCTAGCTGACAGCCAAGTCCTGTTCCCAATTGTACTGTAACTAAGGCTGGAATGGGGCTTTTTGTTTTCCCCTTAGATGTTGGATAACTGGCACATCTCCATGTGTGAGGAGATGTGAAGACTCTGCAATATTATCAAACATCATTTCTAAAGGAAATGACAATTCTTTTTGTTACTTTCATTGGTACATTTACATGGCAGTTGCTATAATTTAATGTAATTATATCTTTCACTGTTTTTTATTCTTCTATTGTATATATATTCATGCTTCCTCTGATGATAGTTTTCATTGCAGCTCCCAGTTTTCTTACAGAGAAATTAACTGATTACTTTGCTACACCTCAAGAGATATGACCCCCTAATATCCTTGCTGGATATTTTTCCATCTCAGGCTTCTCACTGATGAAGCAGTAAGATGCCCTAAACATTTCTATTCATGCTAACTCTGTCCCCTACCATATTTTGCAATTGTCATGAGAATAGTAGTTCATTGAATTAATCTTGTTCCTAGTCATCAAATTATTATAACTTAGTTTCAGCAAATACAGTAGCTACTCAAAAAACACATTACTTTGTAGAGCTGGTTGAAATATTGTGCACATACAGCAAATGCGACAAAATTTGCCACTTCACTGGGTTTGCAAAAAGGGAGAAAAGGAGAAAGAAATCCCCCCCTTTTTTTCTACTGTAATATCACTAATTACCTCATTAGCAAAAGGCCATTCCATCAACAAAAATGTGCTTTTTCTACATTTTATGCAAGTGACCTTGAAAGTTATATATGAAACAGAGGGTTTGTTGCACTTTTTTTGGACCAAAAAAATGCAAATACCTGATGATGCAAACGATAGCGGAGAAGAAGTAATTCCAGCTTCAGACTCAGACCGTAGCACTGTGCTCTGGGCAGCATCAATACTGGCTGTGCCACCAGACCTCGGTTAAATTCCTCTTGTCTCTGTGTGCTTGGGCAAGTCTGTTCAAGCTCATATATCCCTGCTTCCTACATCCGTTTTCTGCCTACCATGTTATGTTAGGAGATCTTAGGGGCACAAAATTGTCTTTTATTATCTTTTGTATCTTGCTTTGTAAAATTTATTTGAAGTGTCTCGTGGAGGTTATATAGGTATAATAATGTGTGAAGTAGTGTAATTTTGCGTAAGTCAATTAAAGTATGTTGGTCTGTACTAGCTGAAGACCTGTCCACCACCGTGAATTTCTGTCTATAGGAAATATTCTCTTTCCTGGCTTCTGCAGTATGATTATGGAACACAGTGTGGGAAGCAGTGGCAGCCAGCTGAGTAAAATATGGCTTGTTGCAATGTAACATGCACAAAATTCTCCCAATTCCACAGGCATTTCCAGGTCTTCTGCCTCGTGTTCTGATGCAAGGTCATTTTCACTCACATCCACCACTATGCAGCTGTGAGGAACGTAGCCATAAAGATGTGATCCTAAAGTAATTCATACCTACCTGGCAGAAAATAAATGAATATTTCATTTTATTATGCCATGTTGTAATACTAGATACTGTTAAAAGAAGCAGATGAGTTAAAGACAAAGATTGTGACTGTAGTCACAATTCTGCAGTACAATTGAGAATAGTTATCTGCCACTGTGGATACATCATGTATACCTACCAGGTACCTACCACAAAATTAATAATCTGCTAACTTAGTTCTCTTTCGATTGTGCCTCAGCAGCTTGAATAGGTTCCATTCTTGAAAATGTAAGCCACATACTGACTGAATCCTAGTGATATACCTATATTACATTGCCAGAAGTTGATACATTTGATCCCGCCTATGGCAAACAACCACATATAGCACTGGGCTACTCTGTTGTACTCTTCCCATTCCCAGGTACAGAAGACACTCTTTCTAAGAGCTGCAATTGGGATGATCTTTATTCAGATGAGACAGGTGAAGAAAATCCCTACATTTTTATGAACCAATATAGGCTTATTGGCTAAGAATGTGAAATAAAAGCTCAGAAATCAGTCCTCCCCAGCCAGGAGAGAAAATATGAAATATTTGGGGATAATTTACTATTAACTCTAAAGTTACCCACAGAAATTTGGAGGGGATAGGGGGTCTTACTCAGTTGTACTATGGAAAAATCATGACTGCATTGAAATTATTGGTAAAACATGCTTTTGGTGCAATCAAAGCCGGGATTCCACTCTTGATTCTGATACTGATGAAAATAGTGCTTTAGAATCAAGCACCAAGAGAAAATAAATGGTGTCTCCATCTGCTTTTCAGGAGAGCTGATCACCAGGACATTTAAACTTCATAGAGAAGGGTATTTGTAGCCACATTCAAATTGGTGCTCTCGGGAAAGCTAATGATGATTAGCTAGAATTGCGTATTTAAATCTATTTTGTAAAATAATTTGCCTTTCTGAAGTTTCCTATGCAGATAGAATCCAGGTGTTTTGGCTTTTTCCTTGTAATTTCATATGAAACCCATGAGATCAAACTTTGTTCTTGCGAAGTCTAGACTTTCAGCTCAGGCAGGGGCTCATGCTTCCTGCTCTTCGCTGGCTCCTGCGATGGCTTTTCTCAGGAGGTAAACTGAAAGGGAGAAAGCGTCCGAGGAAGGAATGACCAGCTTATGGTCAGTCTCTACACACCTGGGGCAGGTTGAACCGGTTGGCTTGTGGGTCTGAATTCAATCAGAGCTAAATAAAAGCAGAGGAGAGGTAGCCAGTTACTCGTGAGGAAATTCAGAATAGTTCTGTCAGTGCTAATGAAGATACTCTGAGCACACAGCAGTGGAAAGCCCAGCATTCAATTTGTTGTTGCTTCTGCATATGAAGGTTTAAAAAGCAATCAAGTAGCAGGGATTCCAACTGGCTCGTCTCCCCTCCCCAAACAAGTATGAGGTGCCCCTACCTGTGCTTCCTTTCCTACGCAAAGCCAAAATGTGCTTTTATTCATGGAAATGAAATGAAGCGATACAGTGATGAGGAAAAGAGTGTGGGCAGTGAAACATAGCTTATGGGATTACGCATTCCTACACTAAAAATTTCTTGTAAGAGTATTTAGCAATAGATGCAGCTTATAACAACATGGGGGGTTTGTTCCCAAGTCCAGAGACTGCGAGGTTTCACTTTTCAAGACACAGTCATTTTTACAGTGCACTTTCATACTGTCAGAGTTGCTGGGGAAGAAATTCAGTCAGCCATTAAAAGGTGGGAAAGCATCCTGCTGTTATGTATATGAGAGCAGGGCTTTGTCTTGTCACATGTCAGATACGCAGCAGTAGAGGGAGAGAAAATCGTATTGGTATATGATGGAGTTTGCAAGATGTCCTCCAAACCTTAATTATTGGAATGTGTCCTGGGATAAGTGATGCTGTCATTGAACCTTGATTAGTTCAGAGGCAGGGTGGATGCAAGAGGGAGGAAACATAATGTCAGACTGGTTAATTAGCAAGCAAGAGCAACCCAAATTGTACAATCTGATGAGCAATTTGTCACCCACTCATTTTAAATGAGAAATGTGGTATCACTTTGCATTTCCTTTATATATTCCATTTTTTTAGATCTCTTTATACATGAACTAACTTTGTGACTCCTCTGTGCGATAAGCAAGTGCTAGTGTGCTTACTACTAGGTGAGATAAACTCAGGAATCCAAAAAAGTAAGTGACTTGTCCAGAAGTTACACATCAAGATCACTGGCGAAAAATCTACGAGTCTGAACTGGCAGCCACATGCTCTAACATGGTTTAGAAATAAGAAAATATGGTGCAGAGGAATTGGAGAGATGGAGAAGAATGTAAAATTCAAGGTCGGAATATTTTTTCTGTTGATTATACTGTCCTCAGCAAGTTCAAGGTTTCGGTTCATTTAGCATTCCTAGTGGGCATACAAATTTTTAGGACGTGAGCTTGGAGTAAATATATTTTCTGCTATTTTGGTGATACAAAAGCTACTGAAAGCTGATTTAAACTACCAAGTGGGAGTTTCTATCTGCACACAGATATTCTTCAGTGACATGGTGCTGCCAAATGGCTCCTCTACCACCCCTTCCCTCAGCATCAGGAGTCTGCACGGGGAAAACCAGCACTAATGCAGAGCTGCACTGCACAGCCTGGAGGGTCAAGAACAACCACACAGAACTGAGAGTAATTTTATTCCTGTAGGGACTAGGCTTGGTCAAAATCACAGAAATGCTGAGCATTCTTCTTCCACCTTTAAATTCCTGGGCTGCATCTCAGAATTTGCCTAGGACCATTTGTGAACACTGAACTTCTAATTTACTTGTACGCCATTCTTCCTGACATTAATTATTTGAACAAATCTTGATACTAGTTATTTGAGCATTTCACGAAAGCAAAGCTAGCTCTCAGCAGACTGCTATTTCTTTGTAAATGCTCAGTAAACATTACCCTTTAAAATGGAGAAAGGTAATCATCCAAACATGTAACTTGGAAGGTGTTCAGCCAAAAAAAAGCAGTAAAATCATTTCCTATTGTTCTTTCACATCGGGAAGATTTTATTTTTTTTTTAGCCTTTGAAAAGTACAGAGTACTTCAGCATTTCCTGGATCACTTTTGAAGACTTGCAGCTTCTGAAGGAGTCCTTGAGTGATCTTACGAACAAGCAGTGCTTTAAAGCATCATATCAAACTTTTATAATAGTGTCTTCAAGATGTCTATTACATTTAAAGTCTAAAGAAGGGCTTGTCTTTCTGAAGGTTTGTCTGTCTTTTTCCAGTTTAATCAGTTGATGTAATAAAAGGTATTACCTCCACCTACAAACTGTGTATTTCTTGTATCTTTGGAGCATCACAACCATGTTATTACTATTACCACTGTAATAGATGCATATGGGCATGAATAACTGTTTCCAGAAAGTGATAAAAATGGCCAGTTCAAGGATTTCTCTCTTTAAAGAAGAGGAGGGGAAAAAAAACCCTTTTAATTCTAAAACAATATATCTCATAAGGGTAAAGATTTCCCGTAATAAGTCCCCTGCTGTTATTATAGGATTCAAGAATTGTGAACTGCCCTGAACAATCCTGCTTTGTCCTTGTGGTACCTAACAGTTTGCTGCTCTTTGTCATTTATTGATGCTTGTTATTGATAAGTATTTTATAGCCCAGAGTTTACAGCAGGTGTGGAGCAGATGCTTTGTGGGTCTTCTGGATTAAAGATCTGCCAAGGATGCCTGTGGGTCTTGATCTTCAGTAGTCCCTTTCTTTCTGTATCAGCGTAACGCAGGATATGACAGTGGCATCTTTGTATTTATAGAGCTTTAGAGACTTACATATTCAGAGCCCCTGCATGAACTCAGCTGAACCCAAAAAACAACATTCAGTGTTGTAGGGATCTTGGCAAATATGTTTCTGTGACATTCCCTGCATGTGTTCCAGTGGGGACAAGAGCTCCCCGCTACTGCTTGTTCTCCAGCATAGTAATGAAATGCAGATATCTTGTGGGTGATTTATAAAAGTCATAGGGTAAGTTTTGGTTTTGTTTCAAAAATTTTAACCTGGTGCCATATACAAAATGATTATACGTCTAATATAATGCTAGGCCAACCTCTGCACACACAAGGAATGTAACCTACAGAAGTAATTTGGAATATGAGAGATGGCTAAATTCAAAAATTATCTGTATAAGAAGATGAGGGAGAGAGGAAGGAGTTTCTATCTCTAAAACATCCTGTTTCTTTGTTTTATCCTAAATCATTCAACAGGCTTTGCCTCCAATGCCAGATTAATTTGATACTAGAACAAATAACATTTATTTTGTAAAATTTTTGTGGTAGATTTTGGGTACTGAAAGCACGATGTTACAAGTAAAATCAAGGTGAACTCAACCATCACCTAGATGGCTGAGTCAAAAACCATTAGGACCTCAACTAGTAAAACTGAGTTTTGAGGGGCTTTAATGTTGCTCTCCATTCTAAATTTAAACCTAGGCTGACTACGTACATCCCCAGGTTGTCTGTCCCCAGACAGCCCCACTGGAGCTCTCCCTCGCTCGGTCCGTGATGTTAATGGAGGCTGTGGAAGTCTGGCAGGTGGTTAAACGTGTCTCGCCTCAGATACTAGTCCTGCAGCAATTCTGCTATGTTGAATGTGGACTATTTAGCATGCCATCCAACTGGCTTTATTTTTGAAGAGATAAAACATGGCATGGTCAGGTTTAACCTGATACAATGCTGCACGATTGCTCCTGATTGTTTTAAGTTATTTCAAGTCAGTTACTTATTATCATTTTGGCTAACAAATATTGACACATCAGTATTCCACCCATGGCTGAACTGACATGAGCATATAAATATGATGCTAAGCAAGCTGGCAAGTACCTTTTGTTCACAGCTACTCAAATTAAAGACAGGTACTTTGGTGTGTCTTCAACCAGAAACAAACTGTGAAAATTCATTTCCCACTGCTATTTGGGTATTTTTGTAACTCACTATGATCACACTGCATATGCAGATACAAGTTAAAAATAAGCTTTTCAACTCTTGCTTGTTTATACAATATTAGAAGCACTTTATAAAAGTGGATGTTAATTAATGCTGTATTTTAATGGCATACCTATGAATTTGTAAGTACATTCTGGAGACACTTTCAAATATAATTTACTTTCAAAACAATTGGGATTATCCTGATCCAAATAATTCAAATATTATTTTTTTATTTCCACTCCTTTACTATGAAATTGGTTATGCTTAGATGTCTCATACAGAAAAGGAAAAAAAAACTAAAGAAATTTTTTCTTAAATTTTTTCAAAAGTTATTTTAAAATAGACTTTCCCTCTTCATTTCAGTCTACTCATTTTCAAAGAGACCTAGGTATGCATTAAGTTTTCAAGGAGGTTAGCTATACATTTGTACTCATGAAAAAGGTAGTTATATATTTAATTTTCTGTTTAAGATACCTTGCATGCACCCAGCTATCAGTCAACTAAACTCATGCAGTCATAGGAACTGTACAAACATGTTAAGCACAGCAGCACTTACAAGGATGTTCTCCACAGAGATGCACTTTTTGATAACCCTACCTAAAATATTTAGAAGAAGATTTAAATGTTTTCAGAGGAATTCCATGAAGTGGTAGAAATTATTTGTTATGCAAACTATGGTGTGAACTTTCCTGATTTAGCATATTATTTTGTAGGATTGAGCGGAGAGCTCTCCAGTGTGAAGTGTTAAATTATGATCTGCAGAATAACGTGACCATACGCTGCTCAGTGAACATGTAGGTCTACACCATATGCCATGTCTAAGGCAAGGGTGGAACCGGGGCTTTAAGCTCTCTTAAAGCCAGCTTTAGGACAATCGCCGAATTCCCCTACATGCTGCATGCCTTTGCCCGATGTCTTCCTGCTCTCAGTTCCACTGCAAACCAAGAGCAGGTGTAACAGGGTAATTTGCTCAGGCTTTGGGGGAAAGTCCTGTAGTCGTCATTCAGGGGAGTGGGTCAGTTAAATTGTTTCTTGCTGGTGATAGAAACAACTTGGTTAGAATAAATAACAAACTTAAACTCACCTGAGTTTGTCACTTTTGTTAACTGCATTTTTGTATTTTTCTATACCCATGATTTCTGGATTGGACTGATGCCAAAACTGCCAACATATTTTGAATTTTTCTGTGTCTGTGGTTATCTTCTCACCAGGGCACATTAAAAATGTTAGCAGTAATGTCTTTTCTCACAAAATTTTTATCTCTTACACAAAGAAAATGTTCAGATAAGCAGCCATGCTCTTGGGACTGTGTCTGAACAGGGTGCACAACCAAACATAGGCTGTGATCTAAACAATTGCTTAACTATGTAAAGTTCAGATCTTGAGCTGAGCTTGCAGTTTCCATCTGTACTGGCAACAACAGACTGGAACCAAAATCCTTTACCTAAACACCTTTGAACTTCTGGAAGGTTACAGGCAGATGAGATTACAGGCTTCTTGTCTTGGACCCACCTCTCTTTTTTGTATTAGTTTTAGGGGCCGTTTTCACTGTGTGTAGTCAATACAAAAAGAGACAGTCCCACTGTATAACAAATTCTGATAATTCTCCGTAGGTTTGAAGGACATGTGCCCAATGTTTATTTGCCTTAGGGAAAAGGAATATCTAAACTGTGCATCAAGGGCAGGGAATAACAAACTTTTATGCTTCTGCATCTATCTGAAATACAAAAAGAATATCTTGTCCAGACAATTATTAAACTTTCTTTTTAAAGAAAGCATAGGAAATGCTTCCTTTATCATCTGTCTATTAATTAGAAAAGGAGGTATGGCTTTCAAGTGTCTTTTTGACTCCTGAAGTGGAAGAAAAGTCTCGTAACAGAACTTTTTATCTAGTCCGTGTAGTTGTCAAAACACAAGGAGGGGAAGGGGACATGTCAGATGAAGTAAATACAAAGGGTGAAGCAGCATAGTCAAAAGTTATTATGAAATGCTATACTCCGTGCGAAAATGATTGCAAATGCAGAGACAATAAAACTTGAAACATGTTAAAATCCAGCACAGTTACACATCTGAGTTTCCATTTATTATGGTTCACTATTTTAAAATGGATCCTGAGTCATAAACATGGCTGCCAGGAGGTCCACCTGGGTCCCATGAAAAAGATAATAAATACCCCTCCCCGACTTTCTTCTGTCATATTACAGATATTGCAGTGATTGCTTTGGGGCTTTCAACCAGGGCCCTAGGAACCGTGTCCCCTGTGCCTTCCTCTCTCCATAAGTCGTGGTTATAAAACATTTTCATCTGTGCTCAGTATCAGAAAGCATCTGCATTTTATTATATTTCATCTTTGTGCCAAGAAAGGAATATGTTTTGGAACTTTCGAGCACCATCATATAATTTTCATTAATAAAAGGAGGAGGGAAGTACCATCATCCAGCACTTGAAATGACCTTAAAAGGGGACCCATGTGAAACTGCACAGAAACAAAAGATCTGGACTAGCAGGGCCCAAGTTATCAGTGGTGGAAGTTCTTTGACGTTACACAAATAATGAACATTCTGTGCCAATGTTCTGATATTAAAAAATGAAGGAAAAAAAAAAAAGAAAAATTATACTGATTACTCATAGAACGTAAAATACTGATATCCTGTGGTAGCCATATATCAGCTCAGTTTAAATACGTTCAGCAGTATAACTGAAACGAGCCATGGCTGTCTGTTTTTTTAAAACCTTGCAGGAGAAAGCAAAGCCTTTACAGCATTTCTTATTATCATTTATTTCTAGAATAATCTGTGCCAGAATTTCCCACTGTCAGCAAAGAGAAGGCTGAACCAGCCTTTTTTTTTTTTTGGCAGAAGGAAGCTGTACTGGTGCAGCCACAAAACCAAAGAATTCCTGGACTTCCATGGCTGTGAAACACCTTGCTCTCTCCTCATCTCATCCTTCTGTTTGTTTTTTTTAGTAGTATAAAGTATATTGACGTGTGCTGGCAAGTACCCGGTGGCCTGTATGGAGCAGATGTTCTCTCAAGTTACAGAGCTCGATGTCAATTGGAAAGGCTGTCTGCGATGCGGAAGAGTGAGCTCAGCCCAACTAGTCCCTCCCTGTCCTGTTTTCCAGTGACATTTGTTTTCTCCACAAATTTAGGAGACCATTTAGTCCACCTCAGCTTCCCAATGTGTAAAATGAAAAAATATTATTGGTCGTCGTGAGACCGTAATGAGGGCAAAAAGGTCAAACAGAGATCTAAGCTGAGAAGTGCTTTGCGAGTGCAAATTATTTTTCTGACATGGACTCTTCTGCGAAGTTATGTAGCTAATATTTTAGCTTTTATTTTTTTTGCCCGGTTTTAAATTGTTATCTTGAAAATGCACAATAGCAAATTTTTACAAACTTTAGCCAATCAGGATCAGCCCTCCCAGATAATGTAAATACAATTAGTTGATTTAAAGCACATTTCATGTTATGCTTATCTGCTAAGTGTTTCAGTTATGGCGTTCATACAGAATGAGTCACTCATACATATTCCTCAAGGAAGAGCCAAAAGATGGAAGGAAAATACAGCCTGAGGAAAAAGTCTATAAAGATTTCTCGCTTTTCTAATCCCTTCTCTCTAATGTTTCTTTGTAAATTTGTCAGATGGGAATGAAATTGCCTCATAACTCTCCAGACGTGAAGAGCATCACTGCACAAAATTACGTACTTGTCAAAGCAAGGGGGAATTTATGTTGGTGTTCCTGAGATGTGATTTTATTCAGTCTATTTCCTTTGTGCACATCATAGCAACTAGAAAGACAAAAACAACTAGTTTATGTATATCTTCTCCCCCCC
>JANZLQ010000009.1:24155929-24205708 GCA_026212715.1 Elanus axillaris | reverse complement strand
CCCGCCCCTTTTATCTACTGCTTATTGCTAGTGACAGTAAACTTCCATCCAACAACGCTGCAATGAGAGCAGCTATGATTCTACCAGCACCAGGCAGTTCAGACAAGTGCTACGGTAATTTCCCTGTGGAGCACGGAGAAAGGTGTGGCTTCTCTCCTCATTAGGAAAGATGTTGGTTTAGAAACCTACAACATTTCTTATAGGCAATCAAATTATTATTTAAATTCATACTTTGCATTATATTTTAGTATTTTAATTTAAACTTTGTGCATTTTCACTCCCAAGCTTCTGCAGTTAACCATGACAGTTAAACTTACTGAAAACTTCTTCCAATAACACCTAAGTCCAGGGTTTTTGTGCTATTTTGAATAGTAGTTCTCAGTCTTTGTGCAGTATTTCTTCCTTTAGTTTAAAGCTCTGTTATTAAATGAAGTCTAAAGCATTAGGTACATAAACTCCTCTGCATTTCAGCTACTCCTGGCCATGACCTTCTCAAGACATTTTAAAAATTTCAGCTTTATAATCCTCCTATTCGTGTTTCTCAAAAACACCTAAAATAGTATTAAAACCAGCATTATGGGAAGGAGGGGGGCCAACAAAAATAAGATCTTCAAAGCATTTTTCATAATGGATCTATTAACCTCTTCTAAGCAACCAGGATGACTCATCTCACCTAGCAGGGTCTTTCAGGTACCTTCTCAAGACATAGGATGAGAAGAGGTACGGATCTACCTATATATACTCCATCTTACCTATCCTAAGTACAGTCCAGGGCTTCCCCGCTCTTGCACGCACGTATCTATTTCCATCAATTCTCAAGGGAGGTGCAGATGACTAACAGCCTGGACATCTTTCAGGTGAGATGAATCTGAATGCAAGTGCCCAGCCAGCTTGGTTTATTTTACTCCATGTCACTCCCCTGGGCTTGTGTTACATCAGATGCCCCTCTAGCCATATTTTAGTAATAGTCAAGTTCTAGTTTCATCTTACTTAATTAACAAATATGATTTGGCTCTTACAATCTGGCCATATATGAATATGAAGCTTCGTATAACTGAAGATGGGCCTAAATTATAAAAATCAAATGCCTCCTCTTATTCTCTCCCCCGCCTTTGGAAATTGGTGTTCACTTCCCTACATATATTTGAAACCATCCATATTCTGCGAGTGCTAAAAGGGTAAACGTTGGTTTGCTCGCACACCAAGACATGTCGTGTAGTTAGAAGTAAAAGAAATATTCTTGAAGTGATGAATGAGGTGATACAAGAGTAGGTGATATGCTGAAGATGTCATGATTTTGCAAGGCAATGTTAGAAAAAAAATTATTTAACTGGATGTTAAGTTTTCTGGGAGGTGGCCTGTGAGGTTATTCATTATCTAGCAAAACAGACTCCTAATGTATGCTTCTAAGTGCTGTTACAATATAAAAAAATCATAGGTACTAAAGCCCAACTTGACTCTGTCCCTGCTAAGAAAGTACGTGTAAAAATATATTTGAACTAGTTCTTAAACTGGCTTTAAGCTGAAAAAAAACTCCTTATGGAGTCCATCACCAATTCCTATATGAAAAACACCTAGGAGGCTATGGATAAGGCAAAGTCTGTGCAGATCCTCATGGTCAAACCTCCTGTCCCTTCTGATATTACTAGGCTCTACAGCTTTTTGTATGATCTCCGAAATATTATCCTTATGCAGTCCAAACCAATCTCTCATTGTATACAATCTCCAGAAATAAATACATGTTGTACTATACAGAGTGATAAAAGGAAAGGTAGTGTCTGCCCCCTTCGTTACCACCACCGAGAAACACATTCAGGCTAGTACCAGCAGCAAAATAATTCATGGCTGAGAACAGTTAATCACGGGCTGTATACCAGGACAGAGATGCTTTATGCTACCTGTTGGACCAAAAGATGAGTGTATTTCTTTTGCCTTCATCATGGTCTGTGTGTGAAACGGTCCTTGAAGTCAATGAGCCCTTAATGCTCTTGGTTAATATTAGGTATCTATCAGCATTTTATCTTAGTAAGGGTGTAAAACACTGACTTAGAACAATGAAGAAGATTTCCTGGAGTCATCCCAATGACTTCTTACAGCAGTTTTCCCTGCAGTATATGGGGTATAAAATTATCACGGTATTGATGGAGCTGGGAGGCTGGTCTCAGCACCCTCAATCAGGGGCCTGGAGATCCCTGCAAAAAGCCCAAAGTAAATGCCAAGCTACATATTGTAAAGTAACAAGAAGAATTTTTATTATTACTTTTTTTCCCTTTTGTATTTTCCTTACCATTTTGATCAGATGTACATTGTTTATAACCCCTAGTTTACTGGCCCCAAATATCATTACAACGTCTGCACTATGATATATGTTTGGTTGTTACCCTTTTAATGGATAAAAAAAGATTTAAGTACTTCATTCTGTTGCATTTTGACAGCTGTTAGCCATCATTTTTCCATTCACCTGCATTTAGCAATCCCATAAAGGGAGGCAATCTTAGAACTAACAAGAGCTGGGCACTGCAAGGTGATAATTCTGTATCACTTTGGCCTATAAATACCTGACAGGCTTTGCGCTGAGTCAGCAGTCTGTAACAAAGTGGCAGCCATGCCCTTTTATCTGTGTGAGTGTTTCACAGCAATTGGACTATCAGCCCCTGCAGTGAAAATCCATAGTATCGATCAGGCTATTTCTCCACTGTAATTCTTTTGTAGGAAATCCCTGATGACAAATTTTATCTGCACCACTTTTTGATCGCTGGTTTGATGTAAGCGATCTCCAAGGGCAGAGTTAAGCTCCTGGCCGTTCCACATTATCAAGCACTAGCTTTATTTACTGAAACTACAGTTGTGGTCACCAACGAAAATAAAAAAGTGAGAGAGAGAAGGGAGGAGGCAGAGGAGGCTGAAAATTAAGAGCAAAATAATATTTCAAAATGCAGGAGCAAGGGGAAAAAATAGTTGCATCAGCTACTTGGTTCTTAAGTGTAAGTTATAAAAGCATGTACCGCATTTATAAACACATAAAGAGTAGAAATATGTTTTGATAAAAGTGTCTACATGACATAGGGCTGGATCTCGAAAGTAGAGTGGGTTTGGACCTGATCCTGCGAGCTCTTGATCAGGTGAATGATCCTGTAGGTCCCCTAGCACTGCCCTGCTGGGAAAGACTGTGCACATCAGTAAGCAGAAAGAATTTGATTTCATTCTATTTTCAAACTGATAAATACTTCTCCTGAGCTGCTTTGCTTGTACTTATTGCCATATATCTCAGGCCACACAAGGGCTTGCTGTTGTGGTAAGACTTCAGGGTTTTCCGTAGTGTCGAGGGGTGTGGAGCTGGGCTCTGTTCAGACACGCCTCCAGAAGACCAGATGCTCGCGAAAAGCTCATACGTACAAACCTCTGGTTTAAAAGTATTCATAACAGAAACCTGTATTAGTGATACCACTCTCTGGATTAGTTTAGGCTTTTTAGTCTACAGATTCAACTTGAAAATCCTACAAAATGAAGTTCACGAATTTCCAGTCAAACTGAGCTGAGTAAGACCGAGAAGCATCAGATATTACAGAATGCAGAAATGCTGTTAATGGGAATTCAAAATTTATTCCACTTTTGATTTAAATGTAGGTTATTGTCTCAGCAGAGTTATTACATATTATCCCTTGGACACCGTAAGTTTCTAATTTTTCAGTTCCTGATGAATGAACCCTTTACTCCTGTACCCTTAGGGAAGTTCTCTCACCAACAGTTGTTGCCATAGTATATTGGTGTTACTTAGTATGACTTTGCAGACATGTATTCTTTTTACCTAAGTAATGCAGCATGAAACAGTGAAATAGTGCCTTATGTTTTTATTTAAAGCCCTGAGTCATTGACATATCCCAAACATGGCATGTACAGGACAGAATTACTTAGGAAAGTAGTCTACCTCCAGTTTGTTTTTTCACCCAAAACATGTTAAGCACAAAACTAAAAATAGCTTGCATAACAGTGAGTTCTCCATAAAAAAAAAAAAAATCTGTTTGTATAACTGGACTCCTGCATACAACTATGTCACTCTGCTAGAATTCAGTTGACTAGTAAACATATATCATTGGATATATTGGAGCAACACATTGGGTTAGGCATGGAGCCAGTCCAATTTCATGACTACACCTTTGAAAAATTGTCTGATTAATACTGAGAGGAATAATTGTATGTGAAAGGAATAGTAAACATTACCCACTAGAGTGGATTTTCAGCAGATAATATGAAATACTTCATCCATTTGGAACCCTATCCCAAAGAAAACATTTTAATCATTTTCTTCAGCAATAGCTCAGATTAAATAAAGTAATACCAATTAAGTATTCAGAGTAATTGGGATTATTTGGGAGAAACTACTTTGGCTTTTCATACGGTTGAGCACATTCAAAGTCTGAATAAGTTCAAAGTTTGAGTAAGTTTAATTCATAAAAGTAGAATCATAAAACCCAGAGAGAGACAATAAGATTTTCAGGGGGAGTTGAATGAATTTCAAAATCAATGAAATCCTTTATTTAAGTTTTGCGGACTACATAGCTCTATCCAAGATTTTTGACATAATATAGTGAACAAAATTCAAAGCATGCAGTTTAGTCCAAAGTCTGTTATTATTACTGAATTATCATAAATCCCAAACACACTGCACAATACTTTTTCTCTAAATTATCATAGGGTAATCATTCATCCTTTTCTATACCCATGAATGCAATTTTGTCCTGTGCTTGAAAGGTTAGCATATCTGTGACTGGATTGACCAATGTAAGATCTAATTCATTAATTACTGGTTTATGTTCCAACCTTGTTTTATAATAAGGCATTTCAAGTACAGTTGCCTCTAGTACCAAAGAGAAGAGAGAGCCTCTTGGGCAGTGCCTAACCCCCGTTAGGGCATTACAGGCTAATGCCAACTTTAAGGTACTGATGACATATTTGAAAAAGCATGTGAGAAGGATTGTTTATAAAGTATTTGGATTTATTTATTTCATGTTTTATCTTCAAATTTATTCCTGATGAAAAGTACTAAATTGATATCAATCTAGACTCCATTTTTGTCTGTGTGGTATAGACAGGTGTTCACTCAATGCTACATTAAGACCACCAACCCATGTCACTTAAACTACTGAACAGCCATCAAGTAATAATGACTTCCAATTACTATTAACCTGAGCTAGAGTTGAACCAGTGACCTTGAAATACTCTGTATCCCATTAACAGTTCCCTAAGCCATCTAGTCCCATGGTGTTTGATTGTTCTGAATACAACAAAAGAGCTTTCCTTCATTTTTCTTTATTTCATTTTTTAAAACTGCTTAAAATTAGGGGTGGATAGGTATTGAAATACTCAATTTACAGTTTCTCTGTCTCTCTAATACCACATCTAGAAGAACAGCTTTCATTTTCACCGAGAATACCTCCTGCTGAAATGAAATTCTCTTTTCTCAGTCCTTGATGCCTTGTCTGTCACTGATGTATTTTGCACACCTAGATCTCAAGAATCACTAAAAGCTGCCACACTTCTGCCTTGCATTACATTACAGCATGGTCTCAGACTCTCATGATGAATCCTGGTATATTCTTTCTGTTATGGGAGCATGTTAAGAGCTGACCCGATAATAAGAAATGAGCCATTAGATGCTAATTTCTGTTTGTGGTATACCTCTCATTATATTTTCCATATTGATTAGATTTTTTTTCCCCATTTTTTTATCTATGCTCAGAAACGGGTACTGAAATGTTTGATATTTTCACCAGGTGAAGTAGCATGCTGGCCTGTTAGATACCAGCACCAATGCGTCTTGTACCACAGCAAGTGCTTGCAGGGAGGGGGAGGGCGGTGGGCCACGGTGGTCGCGGCTGCCGGCTCGCCTGGTGGGGTGGCTTAGCCTCAGCTTGTGTGTTCAGATAGGTGACTTGCTAATGGTAGAAGCAAGGGCTACAATGCCTTTGTACCTGATATTAAAAAATAAACACTTTCTGTAGCATCCACCCAGCTGCAAGGATTTGCCAATTCATTTGCACTTTTACAATCTGAAATAGGTTCAGCTGCAGCATTTTTGTGTACCTTTGTGACACTTTCTGCAAAGAAAAGGTGTCAGTTCATTATGGTTTGTAACCCACCACCTGCCTGTCTTTTATCTGCATTAAGAGATCCAGTGATATTGCTGGAAAATTTCATTCCACTTTCTTCTCTAAATTTCTGGTGCTTTGGGGCAAATTCAGTGTTTTCATTAACATTTAAGATAAATCTGGAAAGAGCACAGACATTAATGCAGATTACAGCCCAGAAATGCTAAGCAGTAACAGCTTCCTTTGATCTACTGAGATATGTCAGTTGTAAATATTTTTGCACTCCTGAAAATCAGCACTGTGTAGCCCTTGTCCAGATAAACAGGGAATTTAGCCATAAAAATCCTGATAACTCTGGCTCTGCTGAGCGCATATATCCTACAGTCCCTTCCCAAACCCCATGGTTTGGGTCTGATTCTGGGCTGATACAGAAGAAAGCCTGTTTTGACAGGGGTGAGCAGACTGATACCTCACAGCTAAGCGTGATGGTGGTCTTTGGTAAGCAGGCCCCTCTTTGAGGCACTCGTTTCAGCAGATGATGTTTGCATCTCATACTACTATGGAGCCCTTTAGAAAATGCACCAGCAGCACGTGCCCTCTTTTAAAACATAGGAAGAGGCGGGAAGCTCTCCGTCTTTTACACAGTGACTCCTCCTTGGAGTACTTGCCTGGCAAGCAGCAGACCTGAGCTGAGCAGCTTTGACATAGGGAATTGAAATGCACCAGGCCTCCTCTGTAGAAGTGCGTCCTTCCCCCCTCGAACTTTAGATTATTTTGCATAGAATAAGGACAACTTCCAGTTTTCCTGCTGAAGGTGTGCTACGGTGCAGAGAAAACCCCTTGGGATTTACAATGCCAGAAGGAGACCTACCACCAGGAGCTTCACAGGCAGGGTACATGCCTTGGAAAAGGACCTTCTGAGGGGCTTGGGTCACTCCTCCAAGAACTGTGTTTTATCCAGTGGCTCTCTACTGTGAAATGTTGAATGATTCTTTGGCAATAATCATCAGGATAAAAAGGAAAGCACGTGCTTTCTTTGTCCACTACCTTCGATCCCCATCTCCCCCCTTTTTAGTCAAGTGAAAGTTAAGATGAAAATTGCCTTTTTCTTTCTAAGTCTTTTTCTTTTCTAAGTTACTGCATCTGGCTGTAACGGCGATTTTTAATGGGAGGGAATTAAACCTGGATCCCCCACCTCCACCTAAGCATTCCCACTCTGTAATCTGAGTGTGCATCGATGCTGTTAGCCAGCTTTTAAAGGAAGAGCTCAAGTCCTTCTCTCCTATACCAAAAGAGGTCAGGAGGTGATTTTGGACAGTGGATCCTGAGCAGGCTGAGAGCAGGAAAAGACAGGAATATTATTCTTATGGGCAATATTTAAGACTCACCCATGGCCTTGTTATTTCCTTATTGGCTGGCTAGACAGGCTTCTGCTCTTCCACTGTGGTACTTGTTTTGGCCCCATTCTCAGGGGTCTTGTTCACCCCATATACTTTACAGTATGTTTATGTACCTAACCAATATATAGGATTTTGCTAGAATAGTCTCAATTTAGACTTCAAAACTGAATCCTTTCTTTACCAGAACTTTAAGATCTAGCCTCAATACATGAGAGATTATTCATACTGGAATTTACAGCTGAGACATGCTGCTCATGTGCAGGTCTCTGATTTACCCCTGAAGAATGAAACAACTCTGTTGCAAACAGCATTTGGAAAATGAGATGTTTCCTTCCCTGCTCCAGACTTGTCATCTTGATGGTGTTCCCAGCTACATGTAACCTTTGACTACAATTTTAATATGTGACAGCAAGGTAGATCCAGTTTGGCCAGGTCTAAATAAATATATTCTCAAAGGTAGTCAACATTCAGTCAGGTTGCTTTACCTTGGCAGTTTGTACTAGAGAAAACTATTCCTTTAAGCACAAGGGTACTTAGCTGGGGCAACACAAAACTATAGTAAATATATCTTCCAATGAAATTACATCGATGAGTTAGTGAGGCTTTTCCCTCTGACACAGTGATGATATTAATTATAATTGTAAACTGTACATCAGGTTTCATCAGGCCCATCTTCCACCATCAAACAAAAATAGTCTAATGTCAAATTACTGAAGTTTCCCAGCTGCTGGAAATTCCACTTCCCATCTCTAAGTGTTTTTCTTTACCACAAAATAACAAGCAAGTCCCACGTGTTTGTATCAGTCCTGAAAGTGCTGTCTGTAAAAGTCATGTCATAACCTCAATCAATCACTCAACGTTGGCCAACACTTTGGTAGATGATCCAGAAACACTACTTACTGGGATTATACTTCAGGAAATAACATATTGCTGGCTGACAGGAGCAGCAAAATACTTTATAAGGAGGTCAGATAACCCAGAGTTGCCCAAGTAGTTTCTTTCTGTAGCTGCTGGGACTGCATCTGTTTGCACACCCCTAAGTATATGCCATAAAGTGCCATGTGGAAACTGGGTGGCAGGAAGAGCACTTAGAGCTATTTAGCGCCATGATTATACACCACCACTGATGGCAATCAGTTTTCAGCATTCCTTATCTTTCCCAAAGGAGCACTGGACCTCACAGCAGAGCTATAAAGACAGCAAAAAGGCTGCTGTACTACAGAGGGTGACAGAAGCAGGGTGCATCGAGGCATCATGGAAGTGGGGTGCTGCCAAGCACTGTAAATACAACAGCTTTCCACAGAGGGGGCTGAATTCTTTGTGTTGCCAAGCTAAAGTGCAGAAGGTCCTTGGTCAGTCTTCTGCCCCCCGAGAGCCTACAGACAGTCAGCAATGTTAGTAGATGGAGAGTACTCGAGAGCAGTATATCTGTAGCTGCCCATTGGAATAACTTTTCTGGAACTGTTTTTCTAGAAAATCTATTTTAGAGAGGACTTTAATGTGGATTTCTTAAGCCTGGGAATCCAATAAGTCGCACAGTAATTATTAACCTAAATTAGCTACTATTAATTATTTTTCTAGAACTTAATTCCTAAATGTAGGTAAGTATTTATTGATTTCTTTCACTTGCTCATGAATGCATATATTAAATTTTCTGGGTATGAACATAGTTCACTAATTAATCAATCTGTTATGGAATAACCAAATGCCACTGGTCGTTTAGACTCATGGAGAGCACAGCCTGTAGATCCCATGCCTGTCCTTTCTTAGACTAGATATTCAAAATTTATGGATCTGCCAGTCAAGATATAATAAAATGCAGAAACATGCTTGTAAAAAGAAATGTGATATTTACTGTTCAGCCATGTAATATCTTCTACTTATACATCTCCCTTGAGGATAACTTGATGTTATTGGAAGTGTAGTTTTCTTAGACATGCTCCATTTTCCTCTTTTCAAGATCTCTTCTTCCTTTTTGTCATTTTCTCTTTCTTTTTTTATTTCTTACATTTCTTAGATCTCCCTTGGAAAGTGCCAGCCCTTGAAAAGAGTAGCACTGCAATAGTAGAAATGAGTAGCATTTGAGACATAATAGTAGGCTTCTTTTAAATAATTTGCCATATAAATCTGACGAGCAGTTTAGAATGTTTAAGATCACTGAGGATTTAGATTTCAGTTATTTGTGCCAGAGCCAGTCTGAACACAGACTTCATGGACATCTACCATCACTAAATCAACATAACTGAAGTCAGAATTGGGGCCTTTCACTGGCGTTTTCCTGGTGATTTAAGCCAGTCAGTAGGGTTCTGTCTGTGTTTCCCAGAAACTTTGGGAATTACAGAGCTATTGCTAACAGGTAAGTGGCTTAAATGAGAGGTCAAGTAACTGTATCCAAACTAGAATACAGTTCTGAATTTAAAATCCTCATAACTTGTCTCTGTTATTCTTGCGTACTGTATGTATAGGAGCCATGAGGTCTCTGGTGTTACATCTGTCTGTATACGTAAGTCTGTCTGTATAAGCGCTTTTTATTCTAAATACTGCAGTGCTGAAAGGATGCCAGCTTAAGGTCTTAGAGGAAGCAACAGTGTGTGTTTTGTGATTCTCAGTAAAACTAAATGTCATTTGATAATGCCTGTTGGTGAAAGAATAGAGAATACACCCTGCTACATGCTGTAACTTCAGGTCTCCTCGCTTTTATCACTTTACTTGCTTTTATGATGTGTGCAGTGAAAAAAAATCTCTTGTGAATGAAAGTCTAGCTTTCACTGCAAGGGTTATTAAATGTGGAGAAGCAGTACAGGCCCCTCTGCTGCACATAAAAGGTGTTGCCTATGTGGTCAGCCAGCTGGGGAACAGAAAGGGACTGCCTTCTCACCATGAAACTAGTCTCCGTAACAATTTCTATGCTAGTCTGGGGAAATCCCTGTGATGGGCCAAGGAAGACGCAGTGGATCCACTCCATCTTGAAGCTCTTCTACTCAGTGCAATAATTCTGAAGGAGATGTAGCTGCTCCTCCAGCTTCCACAGAGGCCTACACTGTATGCCAGATTTGTTTCATGCATTTCTCTCTTCTCATTGCCTTAAGCACAATTACAAATACATTATGCAGTGTGAATTTTCACCCTTTTTTAGCATTCAGCGGTGCTATGAAACACCATCCTTTCCCCTTAGTGTACTGGGTTGAAATTAGTGCATTCCCCAAATATCCTGCTGCCTGTGCCACCCCACTGTGACCCAGAGAGGGGATGCTACAACCAAATGCTTCCCCTGATGGGATTTAGTCAATCACATCCACAATATCTTCCGACCTCAGCTTTCACAGAGGTCAGGAATCCAAGTCTGCTGCTGATCCCAGGTCACCGCACAATGAGCTGCTGCCAGGCTCCAAGTGATAATAAGCTCTTGATTTTCAACTGGGGGAACAGTATGATGTAGAAAACAAAGTCAGATCTATTTATCCGTTGGAATGGGCATATGCTTCTCCCTCCTCCTAGAGGGGCTTCGGCTGCTCATTAGATTGCATCCTTTTAAGCATATTTTTGGCAGAAAGGCATTGCACAACACCAGGCGTTGTGCTCCACTTTAATGCGGTGCAGAGCATGACATGGTGTATTGGCATCTCCTGCGTGAAACAGAATTTGACAGAAATTTAGAAAAAGTTGGGGTTTGGATTGAAAGGCAGTGATCAATTCTGACAGCGTCCTGCTCTGCTCAATATTATCTCTGAACTGCCTGGAACCAAATGCCAGTGTGCGGTGCATTTCTTCCCAAAGTTCAAGAGGGTAGATGTAAACACAGGCCGTAAAAGACCTGCATGTCTTGAGCTTGTAGGGGTCGTAATTCTTTCCAGCAAAGTTACCTTTCCTGTTTCTATGAATTACTCTTACATTCTTGTAAGAGATACGGTTTGAGGTATTTATGGTGCATTCAATTCTGCTATCATTGATTTACTGGACTAAACCTGCTCCAGGATATGATGTAAAGCCCCTAATTCCAAAAAACTCTTACATCTCGGCGAGAACAGCATTTTCTGCCCTGTTGCCCTCAAGCAGATGACCAATGGAGATAAACAGAGGGCACTCCACTCTCGGTTGCAATGTGCTTGGTGATGTGAAGGAATCAATCAGACAAAAGCAGATTATTAGAGTGTCTGAGAGAGATCAAACATTGCTGGCATCTTCACCCACACACGGTTGATTTACAGGCAAGCTGATAAAGTGCTGCAGCTCACTGTCAGAAGTACATGACAGCTCCTCTAGCTCTATGGATAAATTATTGCTGAAGCCCATGATAACATTTCTCCACCTAGCAACCAAACATAACAGGATGTGGCTTTTAGTACTCCGAGCCAGAATGATACAAAGAGAAAACACAGAAACTCTTCAAGCAGTGAGGTAGTGCACCGAGAAAGAAAGGCATGAATAGATTTTCACGCACATGCACACACACACATTGTGTGTATATCCGTATCAGCTCTGCCGGCAAAAAATTGACTTTGTGTAAGTCAATTTGAAAATACACATGCCAAAATGCATGTCATTGGTGCAGGCAATGACTGCAGTCGCAGGATGGCAGTGATGGTAATCATGCAAGTGTGCACACGTGCAAACTGAAGCTCAGGGCTATGGGAAGAGTCCCTGTATGGGTGTTTGTGCCGGTACAGCTCGCCTATATACCCAAGGCTACACTGCATGAGTGGCTAGGAACGTATATGGGAAACATTAGGTGTTTCCTTTTGCTTGGAAAAGTGCCAGCAATACAAAACTAGCAAATGAGCCAGACTTTAAATAACCCTATCTTGCTTTTAAAAAAGACATATCAAAATAATCCAGTTATTTGGAAGACAGTGCTAAAGAAAGGTGTGGTTCAGATAGTCTCTTTATTTTTATTTGGTGTCTTATAAAATAATAAGTAATATAATGTGCTAAATATTGCATCATGGCTATTAGACATTGGGACTGCTCTCAAAAATTAAGTTGGGTTAATTAGAGCATGTACTATGTGCCTATAAAAGACTAAATCAGGCTCTGTCTCAGGAGCCAGACGTGAGTGCTTTTCAAAAACTGAGAATGTGACCCTGACAACTCAAAATCTAAAGTAGATTCAAAGTACTCACAGGTTAGAGGTTTTGCTGCCTCAGATGCCTTTAACAAATTTCTTACTTTGAAATACACTTCCTTACTTAAAAATTATTTTTTTCTCTTTGTTGCTCCATCAGAAGTCAACCCACAGAAGAGTAGGGAAATTAATATGGAAATAACTGCATGAAAGAAATTATGAAACCTGTTTATCTGCAGTGTTCTGCCAAATGAACAATCAGAAAATGTGATATATTTTTTTCTCCCTGTGGCTCTTTCAGTTACAAGAATTTAGAAAGGTGAGAGGTAAGTGAGAAATTCTAAGATGTGAAAAATGTAAGCTGATGATATCCCTTAAGTAATTCTCCATATTATTTGTTAGTTTGTCATATTAAGGACTTGGTATTGTTTATATTAAGGACTCGGTACTGCTTATCTGCAAACTGAGATCTAAGACTCGTGTGTGTTTGTACATTTCAATTGTGTTTCTTTAGTCACTGCTGTGATTGAATGTAGTCCCAGCAAGCAAGCTCGCAAGTTGGCTTAATTAACCATTTGCACTTGTTAATACTGGCACAACTGCATTATCTGCATGCACCTTTATGAAAGTATGGACCTGACTAGAATGTTTTCCTTATTAATAAGCATGTTCCTGGCTGGATTACTTGAAGTACATCTTACATTTCTGCCTACTGCAGGTTGAGTGCAAGGGTGGAATCTGTGACCGTTCATCATATTTTAAAATCTCCATCTAGTTTTACCATATGCTATGCAGACTTACAGACCCATTACAGGTTGGTTTCTGTTGGACCTCATGGGGAGGATTTAACAGTGCAACTCTTGTAAAAGCCAACAGAAATTGCATGGCTTAATCCTTGCATGCTGCATTGAAAAATTACCCATAAATATTTCACCATTATGTTTTATTATTACAGTCAAATTTGTTTTATGTACTTATTATTTAAGGGATAATAGGGCAGGTGTCCCATTTTATGAGGCAATAATCTGGTTCACGTTGGCTCCATAGTTTATCCCTACCAGTGAGCTGCATTATCGCCAAGGGACATGGGGAGCTTGTCTTATTATAGCAATAATAATAATAATACCTTATATTTCTACAGCACCTTTCCTTTAGAATGATCTTAAAGCATTTTACAAATCCTATTTGATTTTTGACAAGTGGGGTCATCTCAAGGATTATTTCAACAATGCTAGTTCTGGAGTCAAGATAGAAACCAGACTTTAGACCATCCATATATCCTGTCTTGAATCTCTGAAAAAGTTTGCTGTTTATACATCTCTTACTCAGATAGCTGGGTGTACATGTGCAGGGAATGAGGTTCCAAATATTGATGGATGCTCTTGGCTGTCGGACCATGGGTTCACATACTCTGGAAGTGGAACGTGATGCCCTGCAATTCAGATGTCTTATAAACGTCTCTTTGTAAGGAACATCAGAAACAGGTCTCTGAGGGGTTGTGAGAGCTGGACTGCAGGCGTGCAGAGACAGCCCTCACATTTATTGGAATGTTGGCTTGAAACTAGATCAAAGGGGAGTGATTCCCACCCCTTCATTAGGTAATGCTCCTCTTCCAGATGATTTAGATTATGTACCCTCAGTATGGCCGTGCTGATAGTTAATGTTAGTGCCTGTTTGGTAGACACAGGTGCTGCTGACAAAAGAAACCATTCTACTTACTTCTGTGCGGTTTAGTTGTGCACTAGTTTGGGTTTCTATTAGTATATTAGCTATATTCAAGCTTGGCCTAGGCTGCTGTTATTTTTCCTGAATACCAGTGACTGGGTATAAAATTGAAGTTCCCTTACAGCCAGAAGTGTCAATGTGTGCCCATTCCCAGCTCCCTTTTATGAGCCTGTGCCACATGGAGTCTTAGTTAGTCTCCGAATAATGTTATCTAGCATATATGCCTTGCATGCCCAGCCCTTCAGCTAACATTGTGTGCCACAGTGACAAACTATGGCATCACTCAGTAGTTCAGGCCCCCAGATGACTTCAGAGCTTGTGATTCCAGCATTTCCTCTCAGTTACAGCCTGCCCTAGGGAAAAGAGTTGCCAAATTGAGATTAGGCTTGCATTTTATTAAAAGGAAAAAGAGGATTTACCTACAAATTTTGTGATTTTTTTGCTTTTTCTGCTGCTTCTCTCTTTTACATTTTTTCTTCCTTTTGTTCTCTTTTTCTTCCTCTGTGAATCCAGAAAGACAAAAATCTTGTATGTTTTGCTGTAACATGAGTATCTAATAATTTCCAGTAATACAAGTGGTTTATTTCTATTTGCAAGTTGACGGCAGCTCTGATGAAGTTATATAGTCTTTGATTAAATAAGATATATAAGGCTGAGTTTGCTCTTTTAACATCTAACAGTCACAAGGACATTAGCTACTCGGAGGCGGTGTTACTCATTCCTCCCTTATCCAGAGTCCCAGGCTGACCTAAAAAACTTTCCCAACTAACGCCTCACTGAAACTGCCAGATTTCCACATCAAGTTAGGATTTTACAATTTGAATTTTCCTCACAGGAAAAAAAAAAAACTTTAAAGAAAATTTCCAGGTTTTCTTATTTGCATCTTGCATGATTCAGCATTCTGAGAATATACTATTTTATTTAGTGTTGGAGGAAAAAAGGATCAATTTCTGCCATCTTCATAGAGAATTAGTTGACCAACCAGATTTTTTAAATATTAGCACATAACTGTGCCAGTAGTTGCTTAAAAGGATTTTTATTAGCCCCTACCTGTGTTTTTTGAGTGCCTAAACACCTCAGAATGTCTCAGTTCATTATACTTCAGCATACTTTGTGGCTAAGGGATAATGCTTTCATTAGATCTATCACCCATTCACAAAATATAGCTCTGTGCGACATTTACATCAGTAAAACAAATCATACTGTGCCTCAACTTTCCCCCATTAGTAACTGAATGGATGTCTTGCCTCACCCAGGCAACAGGATATGTCAAAAGTTCATTGGATTTACGGATAACAAGTCACTAGCTATCTTTCAAGCATTGTACAAATTATCAAACATTATTTTATGCCACTGAGTGAGCTGACTGGGCCATGATTCAGGCATGTGCTGAAGCACCTTGTTGACTGCAGCATCTAAACATCTAAAATGATTATTTAGAATAAGAGAGACATGCTTTCCTTCTTCCCTGGACCAAGGTGTAGGAGATTAGTTCCTAGTCTCATACCTCAAGAAGTATCAAAGTTTATCCAGGAGTTCAGCAGTTCAGCACCTAGTATTTTGAGTACCTGGATCTACCTTTCCTCTTTTCATTTGTTCCTTTTTTTTTTTTTTTGCTTGCTTATTACAAAATTTCAGGGTTTCAGAACTTCAAGAAAGTTGATATTGCAAGAAAAAAAAATGTTGCATATATCTCATTATATTATAATGTTAACATTTCTAATATTTCCTAATGACACCACTATAAACATGGAATGAAAAGATCTATGACAAAAGTGGAGCCTAGAGACATTTAATGTGAATGCTTTTCTGGGGTAGCTCAGGATTTGTTTTGGGAATGTATAGAAGATTATAGAAAATTGGTTCAATTATGCCCTCAATTACAATGTGTAAAGTCATTGTACCCTGCAACTGATGGCAGAATTGGGACCAAACAGTGTAGATTGAGAAATATGATCTAACTTTTATGTTGATTTCATATTTTCTGCCCGTGTATCGTGTTCTATGTTAGTCTGTTATTTATGCGAGACTTATCCTTTATTATCAGATTGTTATTTTTTTAAATAGTAACCTGGATAGAGTCTGGAGGGCATGTCTCATGAACATCCTCATTACAATGCTTTATTGACTGGTGAAGATCCCATTCCTAAAGGAAACAATGGTGCGTTTTTCATGCCGTGTTCAAGTCCAGGTGTTCAAACTCTGTTGAAACCACTATTGCACAGAAACAGGAGAATTATTAAAGCAACTGAACTGTGTCCTCAGGAAATGGCCACAGCGCAGGCAGTGATGCACAAGTACTTCTTGCACAACCCTGCCCCATCGACGACATCTCTTCACCTCCTCATCTGGAGCCGTCGCCTCCGAGCGAGCCAGTCTTTTTAGTCTCCAGAAACCATTCCAATCCAGCTGCAGCGAAGGTACCAGTAATCATTTTGCTGGTTTTGTAGGGTGGTTTTCTGCTTTGTCAGACAACACTGAGCAACTGTTATTAATGCTCATGGAAATTTTGTCCATTAGGAGACTAGCTACAATGAAGACTGATGGGCACTTGACAAACACTGAAGATTTTGTTACTGCTTGTATCACAGGACTCTGAGCACTCCCAGGAATTAGGAGGTTTGTCTAATTCGATATCTATGGCTAGAGCCAACCAATCCCCAACAAACAAAGCATGCTAGAACATGTATAAAATATGAAACAAATACTGTAGTTCATATTTGTAAAGAACATCATGAGCATAAATCCTGACTTGCAAAGCCAAAGGAAGATGTCAGAGCAGTTAACAAATGTTGCTTGTCTACTATGTTGATTGGCTCTAAGAATACACGGATCTGTGGTTTTCAGTTAGGCTTGCATGATTTAGCTGATCATATATAACAAAATCTGCCAAGATCTTCTTTGTACCCCATAAATGAGCTCCCAAAATGTATAGCATATAATTGCCTCCTGTTTTTTTTTTTTTAAATGAAAGCCTCTAGCAGCTGGGAGATTCTACAGTTCTCTGAGTATTCAGACAATTGAAACGGGATAAAAAAGAATCCTTTTCTGTAGCATCAGGTTTTTTTGAGGCTGTGGATATTAGGACTCAGATGTGTGATGCTTGTGTGATCAGCAATACAATTCTATATTCATGAGAAAGTAAAATATGAAGTATAGTGTAAAGTAGCTGTTGCATTTGTGCTTTATCTTGAAACAGTAATTGAATAGCTGTTAAGTGCTCAATCCTGAAGGGGAAAAAAAAAAAAAACTGTATAGTTCTTTGGCATTCTTTTATGCTACAAGAGTTCACCCATCCATCCTAATTTATGAAATGCCTTCGTATTTTGGCCTTCCAAAATTCAACCAAATATGTTTCAGATGCAATGTCTTTATTATCTTGTGCTTTATCAAGGGAGAGGAAGAGAGCACTGAATTTCCATGAATTCTCATTGTTGTTATCTCTCTGAATATGCAGCCCAGACAAAGAATCCTTTGAATGTAAAGTAAGAGAAGTGCTAATGCTCAGCTATAGCTTGATGCTGAACTCTTACAAGCATGAAAATCCTTCTCACATTTCAGTGCGTGCAGCATCTCTGACTGCTAATATACAATAAAAGAAGGCGCGGTGAAGCCCTAGCACCATGGAAAGTTTTTAGTAGTCTGTTGAAGGTGCCATTCATCACATTATTGAGTGCATCTGTGATCTGATCAGCTTCTTCGACTCCCATTAAAATGGAAAATAAGGGCTGCATAGGTTCAGTACCTTTTATGTCACCAGCAGCTTGCAAAACCTATGTCTCCTAAAGGTGCCTGACCTCTAACGGAGGGGACACACTGCCTGGGCTAATTTGTCCATGACAAATTTATTGGCTATTTTGTTCTTGGTACTTGAGCTACTTCAGCACCAGCTCAGATGCTGCTCCACTATACTGCTCTCCTGGATGCAGACAAAACTAAAACCTGGTGCTTTTCCACCAGGACCTCTATCCCAACACACTTTTGTTGCCTGCAGTATTTCACAGGAAATGTAAACAGCCTGCCTCCGCTTGGAGTTCAGCAATAGCCAAGTTCCTGGCAAAAATATTGACAGAAAACAAAAGCTCCCTGTAGTTACACAGGGTCTCGTAGATCTTAGGTTAGATCTGTGGCCTTCCAAACCGCTGAAGGCTGAGAGAATTGTGGAATTTGGCTCAGCTGGGCTGCCTCCTTCCTGCACCAAAATTTCAACACAAACATAAAATGAAAATTTCTTTCTTCAAACATACTTAATTGCTTTCAAGTTTTGGCACTTCAGTTACTATTGGATTTCGAGGGCGTCCCATGGTAATGATTAGAACTAAGCAAATACCTCAAAATATTTTCCATGAAAACTCCCTTGAATAAAACATTGAATAGCCTTCAGCTGTGTTCACACCCCTTTCATATTTGCTTTCTCTGAATATTCCAGTGACTGATTTATGGGCAGAAATGTTAACTGAAGCAGCGATTTTTAAGGGAATGTTGCATAACATTTATGGAAAGCAGATTTTAAATATGGATATAGTAACTAAATGCAGTCTAATGGGAGCAAAAATAATACCATGTGATTTGAGTCCACTCAGTCTAAGTAACCCATCTCAGTGTCCAAAAGTGAAGAGACCACTAACAGAATAAGTCTCTGTCCACCATAAAGACCAAAAATTAGGACCAGATACAGATAAAAATTAGGAAGTCCTTAATGAGTTTTGAAAAATGCCTGAGCAGGGTATGTGTCCAGCTCCTGTTGACAAAATACCTTCATAAATCTGGCCATAACTCAAAATAAATGTTGGATATTGAATACCTTTGAAAAATGTGCAAGTAATTCAAAGTTAATTGTGAACAGGAGAAGAGACTGAGCTCATTGACTTAGTTGTTTACTATGAATAAGTTGATTGGCCTTACTAATGATACAGGATTCTTGGCTGCTTCTTGAAGACGTCATTGTCAAAGAGAAAATATTTGCATATTGCTCTTCAACATCATTAGTTTTGTTTTGGAAGGTGAGTCATTAAGACCTACATTATAAAAAGTGTACAAATATTGCATGTCTAATTTGCATCAGTGACTAATATGTGCATAAATCAGGTGAGATCGCACAGAGATGACCGGTCCTTGGATGTGCAAGGATGCATATAGGCAACTCACGTTATCAATTGCATTTTAAAAAAAGCTGAACACACTTTTAAAATATGGTCTTAAAACTTTCATTTTTTGCATATGAAGCTCTTATCCATTCTGTAGCATGTTCCAGGGAGAGATAGCTTTGCTGGTACAGGGAACCTTAGACAGATCTGCATTATTCCCTTATGAGTGCAAAAATATCTTCATGCAATATCTGAAAAAACTCATTTAAATGCTCTGTGAATACAGCCCTTCCCAAAGGCCAAGATGTATTCATGTATTTTGGATGATCTTCAGCTAGAAAACTGTGCGGCTAATGCACCCATCTTACCACGTGAAAGATTTAAACAAAAACAAAAAAAAAAAAGAAAGGAGAGAGATGCTGAAAAAAGCCAGCCTACAGCCTCTAACCTAGATTCATGCTTTTAAATAAAGATGGTCTGAATATGTTCTTATTACCCAATTCCAAAAACAGCTAAGGTTCGTTCTTTAAAAATGAAGAGCCAGAGTATTTTCTTAGGGACACTTACACTATATTGTATCTTTCTCACCTTTCTGGTAAAATCTCTTAAAATTATCAGAATCAAACAGCAATTTCGAGGATGGAGAGTACTTTGCTTTCTTTTTCTATGAGAATGAATGGAAGGATTTCAAAGAGTAGAAATTATGAGCTTATATTATAGGTGCTTTACCCAGGAACCAGCAAAGTTCAAACTCAGAGTAGGCATCAGGTTATTAAAGACACTCCAACAGCTACCATATCTTAGGCAGGATGCATAAGTGCACACACTTTAGTTTCCCTTTTTTTCCTAAAAACTAATTTGCTTACCCTACTGCCATCACATGCTAAATTGTCATGTCTTTCTTTTATTAATAAGAGAGCTATTTTCTGAGCTTCTTAAACTTTTCTAAATTTTCTTACCACAAATGCTGTTCATTTCATTTCTTATCCTGAGACTGATAACAGGGTTTCTGTAAAAATGAACATTCGTGATCAAAGAGCAACTCTGTATCATAAACAAATTACAACAACTGGGCATGCTTTGAAATAGCTTAACCTAATTAAGCTCAAACACTTTCACAAAAGCTCAAAAAAAAATGAGTGTAATAGGAGCCCCATTCAGGTTCAGCTGATTTCATATTTTTAGTTTGTTTGGCATTTTTTTCCTTTTAGAGCTTTGCATAAACAAAACATTTTGACAGTGCCTTCCTGGGAAAAATGTTGGTGGTGCTGAAAACTCAAATTTCCAAATGAAATGCAGTTCAAATTCCTCATTTTTACAGTTCCTGTAGATCACGTGAAATGTGCGTGCCAAATGCAGATCTAATTGGCACATGACTATTTCACAACTGTGTCACACATGTGTGCGTACAAGTAAGTGTAACGAGTTGGTGCCCATTGTGTGCTGGAATGCCAGTAACCCTGTGTGTGTATCTGAAATGCAACTGCATGTATTCTTCTCGCCAAAGTCATTTACAGAGTAAGGGCTTGGTTTGGAGGAGTAAAATGGAAATCCCTGTGGCATCATCTGGTGCCACTGTCTTAAATTATGTTGTGTGTCAAGCATCTTCGAGAGTTGTACACGTTACTCCAGCCACGGGATGTCTTCATCGTTTCCAGTTCATGTGTTGGTTCCTTATGGAAAATTAAGGCTGAGATTATCATTTAGGCTGAGATTATCAAACACTCAGATTTTGGTATCTAATTTATGATCTCACTCTCTACTTCCATTTTAAAAGTGTTATGCAAAAGTTTTCTCAAGTATTTGTAGATTATAAAACACCAAATTACAATGATTGATAATCTCCTTAAATCTGATTCTAGAGTGATTTACAACAATATTACACCTGTATCCTTTACTTACTCAAGTCAGTTGTTTTAAAGGAACAGAAACACCTGTGGATGGTAAAATGACACAGAAAAGCAATCTCTTTATTGAAACATCAATTATCTTAAAATTAGAATGAATAAATCTTTTGCAATCTATATAGAATTGTGTTTCCCTCATCACCATAAAAACTAAATGCTTTCTAGCAGAGCTTTAAACATCATGATTATTATGTTATCTAGTCTTTTCTTCTGTAGTGAATGATTTCCTCTTTTTTTATAAGCTTTTAATTTTATTGATTTTTAATTTCATAATGAAAACAATTTGCTGTTTGCCTAGCTGTAGAATTTCCACAAGGAGATAGTGATTTTCTAAATGCTCTTCACTTTTTTATGTCTGTTCTGCACTCAAATATCAAAATACAAGCTGTGATTGGTGTGTGGAAAAATGTCTGTATGAGTAACTCTACTATAATGCATACCTATTGGGAATATCTGTGGAAAAAGAATTTCAAGCTCATTCTTATCTACTCCTAGTATTCCTGCATAACTGTTAACACTAAACGTTGTTCTTTGCATATCCGTGCTTGTAAAAGTTTACTGTACTGATGATTACTGAAGGGCTTAATTGAGACAAATTTATGTATATATTTCAACAAATATTTGTGTTCTCCAATACTCAATTTTTCAACATTTATAATTTCTTTTCCACTTCATGAGAAAAAAATATTCAGTAAAATTTATTTTAATAATTGGAAAGTATTAGAAGTGCTAAGCCAAATTACCTGTAATTATATAACCTTCTGATTCTGACTGTGTTTAACAGATTAAATGTTCTGTCTTTACAACTTTCAAGGTTAAGTGCTCATAATGGGACATGCTGGTGAGTAGGTCATATAATCCACAGCAAGTGGTACTCAGCAAACCAAATGGAAGATAGTTATTAAAATCTATAACATACAACTTTAATCTAACACTCAAATTATAAGGGAACTACTTGGAAAGAGCTAAAGGCTATTTGCAGGTTCAATATATTCACTTTCCTCTCAACAGTGATCAAAGTTTGGAACTTCACATGGCTTGGACTGGTGTAAGAGCTAATTTGGAGAGGCTGCAAAAAATACGGTTATATCCCCAAGCTACAGGAGTTTCATAATTGGAGTCTTACACCTGTGAATGAGCGAGCAGCTGCTTGCATTGCACAGCTCTCAATAGGTTTACATCATTGCATTTGTAAGGGTTAAAAGTGAGTGAAATTAATCTGAACACTACGACAAATTACACTTCTATTTTCTACGTAAAGTTTTCTAACTGTAGTAGTTCTTTTTTAATTGGTGAATATTACTTTAAAATGAGACACAAGATTGAGAGTCTTGCAGGGATATTTCAGTCACTGTCAAGCACTCCCAATAAGTTCATGCCTGCCTTTGTTCCATATATTATTATCTTTTTATCTTGAATTTTCTTGCATTTACTGATATTTTCTTTTTCCTAATCTACCCTGAAAGCCATGGGAAGTCTATAAAGTTAGGTCCGAAACCTATTTAGCCTTGGGGTGACACATTAAAAAACAAGGTGGTTTTCTTTTTTTCCTAAAAGGCCACCTTTGTATGTGTAATGATTTCACTGAAACAATTGTAGTGAAAGCCCTCTATCAAAATAACCACACCACCTTCGCATTGCTGTTTTTCCTCTGTCAGTCCTTGAAATGACCTTGGTTTAATTACCTGCATCTCAATGAGTGAATCTACATAGAAAGTGAAGGTTAATTAATGAAGGATCGTTTCTTACTTTAAACCCATCAGGCAGTGGCTGACAAGCAAGTCTGGTCCATGCAGTATTATCCTATATCTCATTAGAAATGGTCAGATTGATGTGCTAGCTCTGGTCTAGAAAAAGGAACAGGACAGTTTGTTAATGAAGAGAAGTGATGGTACTCTTGCAAAAAATTCGAAAGCCTGTGTAGGAGTCCATTATCACTAAGGTTGTTGAACTTCAACTTTTTCCACTAGCTTCTTAATTTCAAAAGAGTTTCATTTACTCCTTTTAAACTTATCAAACTTCAAAGTTTTCAACCCAAAAGTTACTGTAGTTTTTCTACCTGAATGAATCTGACTAAAATTGGCAAGGTATTTAGATCCACTCTGATATATTTGTGTAGCTGTCACAAAACCCACTCAGGTTGCATCATTTTAAATCTGGTGGCTACAAGAATTCATACTCTTGACCTTTACTTCTAGATTTCTGAGGGAATCCTTGCCCAGGAGTGCACTGCTATGTTTTAGAGCTCAATGCCGCTCTGTTAGCATTCCTCGTGGTGTCCAGCAAACCACCTACAGATATGGCTGAACCAGCCTTCCCATTAGGATGTGCCTTCTCATACACTCAAGAAAGCTATTTTACAGCTCTATAAAGGAGAAAAGTGATGAAGCAAACTGAGGAGGGTCTTACTGTCATACTGTCATCCTTGTAGGTAAATCAGTGATTAAATAATGGTTACTTTCAGCTACAGCACATAGAGCAATGTGCCACAGGACCAGGCCTCCTAATCTACTACTGCTCTTGACTCCAGCAAACCACATTCTTACTCTGAAAGCTTCAGCTTTGCTCATGAGAGGGTTTAGGGTTTTCCTCCAAAACAAAAAAAAATAGTTTATTGTGGAGATGACAATGAGGTGAAGCTTGGAGTTGCACTAAGACATCCTTACTGTGGAGCAGCCCATGCATATAAAATACCCACAAAAAGCACTGAAGGCCTTAACAAAAATCCAGAAAATAAGAATTGGAGGAAGACAGTTTCACAAAGCAGCTGAAACCAAAGTTCAGAAGTTTTACTGAGAGCCTTAAAAGCCCTCTGTACTTATGCTTGTAGAGACAGACATACACCGCACATAAATCTTTTATTTCCAATCACTCATGTTGTCAGTATAAAGTAACATGTTCATGATGTTAGAAAAACACTTGCAGTTTGTTTATTTCAAAGACCATGGTGGAGAATGTATTTTTAAGACAATAAACAGTGTCTTACTTCTGGCTTTGCTTAGTGTGATGGAGGTAATTTGGTCCTATGTCACTTGGAACTTTTCAAAACATAAAGTGAGACTCAGTTTACACAGCAAGTCTTTTAATAGACAGTTGCAGACAGATAGATTACACCTGCAGCAATTAATTGCACTCTTAACGCATTGGATTGTGAAGATCAAACCAGAACCTATTTCAGCACAGGACCTTACGTTCACAAGGCAATACCCCACTGGAATAAAGAGCATGAAGATATCTAGGCACTGTAACCAGATCAAAGGGATCCAGCTTCACCCATGAAACCATCTTTGGGCATTTGGGGGTTCAAAGCATTGATGCTTTGAGGTCAAAAGGTGTTTTCCTCCCTCCCCCCCACCCCACTTTTTTTTAACTTGGGAGTCAGGCTGGATTCATAACTACTTGTAGTGCAGACACTAGGCAAACGTTTGCCAATTTTCACATCATTGACACTTTTTCCAAATACAAAAGTGGTCAGAGAGGCAAACACTTCTTATGCTGGTGAACAAAGAATGTACCGATACCAGAGGTTTGTTTGCTTCCGTGTTTTGCCTGTATTTGATCTTGCAAACTTTACACATTTTGGCTGCCTTGCAGTTTGTGAGGAAAGGTTGTGTCTTTGCTTTAGGTTATAACACGTTTTTCAGCATCTTGCAGTTCCTCTACCTTTTTTTAACAACTTCCCTTCTCAGTCTTATCCACTGATTAAGAAATAATAACAAAAACAAGTCTAAAAAATTTGATCTTTTTTCATCATTGCTTTTGAAGGTTTACATAAACGAAGGTGGGACTGAGCTTAGAGGTAAAACTTTTCTTTAATACACTATATAAAAGAATTTTTTTACAAAGATTTAAATGGTAAATTGCTCCCACCTTATCTTAAGTGGAAAATGTCAGGTGTGATCATGCTTCTGTCTGTTCTATAAAATGTGACTTTTCTATATGCAGAAATATTAAGAATTGTTCCTGGTGTAGGCACGTGCCAGAATTTAACTCATCACACTTCTATGTTTTCAAGTGCCAGGAAAAAAATGATATAAAAATTATATTAAAAGTTTTCTGTAACTGTGAAACAGAGCTCATTTACCTTTGTAATTTCCTATTAATTTACTACTAGGATTCATTTTGCATTTAATTCAGTCCTCTAATGGCTTAAAACTGTGTCTTTGGTCTTTACACATTTGTGGTCTCAGTCGTGTCAAGCTTTTTCATCTACTTTATGTTCATTTATTTTAACTTTTAGTGGTCTTCTAGCCAATTCTTTATCCTTTTTATTACAAGAGCATGAAATTTTATAATGCCCTAGAGCTTTGTTAGTCAGCTGCTACAAGGTTCTTAACCTTAGTTAATTTATTCTTTCACTTTTGACTTTCAGATATGGAGCATGCTTTAATATTTTGGTTTTGAATATGAAAGCAACTTTTATTAAGTAGGTTTATTGCATTAATAGATCCTTATTTCATTTTCACAGTAGTGTTTAGGTATCCTGCCAGCCATGGAATGTATCATTTTACATAATGATTTATAATTTTTTGTAATATAATTTAAACTTTACTATATTAAAATATTGCTAATATAACAATCATAACATTGTTAGGTAATTTTACTAAATAATCGTAAGCAAGCATAAGAATGTTCTTTTTCATTGTAAAACCTGCTTTTTTTTGGTTGCTTATTACATTAACAATTCCTAAGTAATGGCAGTTTGCTTATGTACAGCAAAATAAAGGGGAAACCACTAAAATTATCACTTGCTTTAATTTTAGATGATTATTCCGAACACATATTGTATCCCCATCAAGTGACGTAATGCTGGCTGCTCTTGCAATTTGGGTAGTCCCACAGGAATTCATTAAATCCCTACAGCCATGTTATTATCCTAGAGTTTCATATTTTTATCTTTCAGAAGTAATTATTCGCATTCCTAGCCAGAGAGCAAAGCTTGGAAATCTAAATGCTAGTCTCCAACTTGAAAAGGCTAATGAAAAACAAAATATTACAAAGAGAGGGAAAAAAAGCCTGTTTATTGCTATTTTTAATTCCCCTTATTCTAAAGCTCATATTCAAATTTTGTTGGTCTGACTCACGTTTATACTTGGAGTGGGACCACTACATAAATAAAAGAATTATCAAACTCAGAAAGAGGAATTTTGAATTTGTTTGGACCTGTGTCTGGACCTACTTGGAAATCCATTGAAATGAAGGCATAGGCTTCATTTTGTTGGAAACTTTTGTAGTCCCTGATGAAACGGCCAGCTTAGAAAGATTTTCTTGTGAAATTCAACCTGCTTCAGTCCAAGGAATGTAACCTGCTTCTTTTCACTTAGATAAGGCATAAAACATGCTTTCTACATAATGGGTTTTACCCTTAAACATCACCAAACATCATAATGTGCCCTTTAATTTGTAATCTGCCTTAAATCTTTGTTGGTATTCCTCTTCTTGCTCTCACTTTTTTTGACATTAAGATATTTTTATTTAGCTCATTTAAATCATCATACTGGTGCTCACAGCAGCGCGTCACTTTTGAAGATGCTTTAGGAAACGAACACAGATGGTGCCCTGGCCCAGGAAGGGTTGTGCGCTCAGCAGAGCTGAGCCCGGACACAAGCGCAGGTTGGCCGCAGGTCTGCTCGAGCCCTGCGCACCGTTTTTATCCCGTATCCACTCAGCTGCACGTGATGGTCCATCAGCCCATGCAGCTCCCATCTGAAGTTTACTAACAGGGATCAAAGATCTGGACAGGAAAAAGTGAAAGCTGAACAGCAGAGAATAAAGGCGATATTAAGGAAAGACTAGATATCAGCTTAACTGAGTTACTCCAGTTTAAACATGACCAGATTCTTCAGTCTCACTGGAGAAGCATGTTTTGAAGACAGCAGCTCAAAGGCGAAGAAGTTGGAGCTGTAGGAAAGCTGCGGCTCAAATGGTGCTGTAATATATCCAGCTCTAAATGCCATGGCCTAACCCCAAACATTATTATGAACACGATGCTGACAGGCTTGCTTGCCTTCTGTCTTCGGAGTGTGCGGAGTTCACGTTGTCAACCCTTCTCTTTGATGGAGACCTACAAAGCACTCGCCTGCTTCTATACTTAAATGAAAGATAGTCTCTGAGAATACCTTGGCTTCAGCAACCCAGGTCCCAAAAAGTTTCTTGACAAAACCACGGCAGGTAGCAAGTTCTGCGTTGAACAGAGAAGATGCAGAAGTTAGTATCTGAAAAAAAGACAGAAGGCATGACCAGGCAAATGACTAAAATTGCGCAGTTATTTAAAAGACTTGAAGATATAACCCCGAAGTTGAATAGTAGGTGCAGCACCATGAAGTTGATCTAATCCACCACGTACAGCAGGCAGGACCAGGAAGGATCAGTTTGTATGTAAAGTGATTTGACGCATCTGGGAAAAACTCACATAGAAATAAATACGTGCAGGGAAAAACTCACGTGGAGATAATCTCATGTGGGAGATGCTCACATGAAGAAAAACTTGTGAGGACATAAACTTGTGTGAGGAAAAGCTCACGTGGAAATAATCTTGCATGGACATAAACTCACGTGGAAATAATCTCACATGGGAAAAACTTGCTTGAGGAAATAACTTGCCTGGAAGTAATCTTACGTGGGGAAAAACTTGCATGGAAATCATCTCATGGGGAAAAGCTCGTGTGAGGAAACAACTCCCTTGGAAGTCATCTGCATGGAAAAATGTTGTGTGGAAATAAACTCACATGGGGAAAAAACTTGTGTGGGGGAAAATTTGTGTGGAAATAAACTTGCATGGGAAAACTCGTGTGGTGGAAAACTCCCATGGAAATAAATTTGCTTGGACCTACCATTGCATGGGGAAAATTTGCATGGGGAAAACTTGTGTGGGAAAAATTTGCATGGAAATAAACTCTCCTGGGGAAAAACTCATGGGGAAAAACTTGTATGGGGAAAACTTGCATGGGCAAATGCTCACATGGAAATAAACTCTCCTGGGGAAAGAACTCGTGGGAAAAAAAACTTGCATGGAAAAAACAAACTATTGATGATCAAGAGTTGGTGGGAGAGACACCTGCTCTGCATTTCCTATCTTTTTAATACCTTAGGGATACCTCACTTAATAATTTAGCGCTAAACCATTTAGCATTTTAGCCCATCATCTCTTATATTACACATAGGATTTCAGTAATGTCTGATAAAATTATGTGTTAGCTGCCTTATGTGTGTGTAAAACTTAATAAGTCTTCTTCCCCCCCTCAAGTTTAATAACTGATTTCTTACATTTATGGATGTGAAATTTTATTGCTCATGGATATAGTTTGAACCTAAATCTTCATATCTTATAAATTGATTTTTAGTTTCCTTTTTGACCTTATGAATTTCAATCAGACATTGACCTCTTGTTGCTCATGAATCTGACTGATTTAATGCCATATAACAATAATACTGTAGAAAAGCATTATCGTAAGAGCCCACAGGGTTTGCTGAAACCCATAACTAGATTTTGGAGGCCTCTAGCAATAATAATTTTTGACCCAAGACTATTCTCTAATGCCTTCATCCTTTACTGTTCTGGACTGGCCAACCCTTGTTTTAGTACATTCAAGGAAAGTGGTGGAAACTCCCAGGAGGTTATGAGCTAAAGCTGTATGGAGAAGATAATGCTGAACATACTCCAGTAACATGAAGCTTATAATAGACAAATTCTGTCTGGGATTTGTCACATTTTGAAGTGAGAGGGGAAGACTATTTCAAAGGAACCTTTTGTGACAAAAAGTAGTATTTACTTAGTGCTTAAGATTTTCAAAAAATAAAAATTTAATACTAATTGTCTTTACTGGAATGTATTGTTACTCTTCAGTCCATCATTAAGGCTGCAGCCTACATAGAGGACTTGAATGATTACTGCTTTGTTTCCTTAGCTGTACTAATTTAATTTAATTTAATTTAATTGCTTATATGCTTTGGTTTACTGAATAACTGGGTGTTGACGTTCATTATTCCTTATTAAGAAAGAATCTTAAAGTGAAAACAAAAGTGTGAAGGACACGGGACTGTGGCATTAATTTATGAATGCTGCACATAACTGACTTTGGGCATGAATGTTTACTGTATGACTATATTTACTGTGCATGTACATATATATATGTATGTGGGAGCTTTATTTATTAACTGATGGCTAGGAAATAAGTAGGCACTCAACACCAAAAAATTCAGATAAAACTACTTCTAGTAAACAGGGCAGGGGGTTAAGAAACAATGTATGAGCTATGAGCTGTGAAATGCTCCTTCCAGACTCCAGCCAAAATTATACAGGTGTTTCAGCATGACAAGGGGCAAACAGATCAAAAGGGCTATAATCTGTTAAAAACTCCTTCTGTTCTAAGGCAATGGTCAGTTTATCAGGGATTTATTTATGAGGAGCAAACTGACAGAGTCACTGTCTTGGAGGGCTGATGAATAATAGGTCTTAATTATCCAGCATTATGTAAAACTTAGGTAAGAGAGAGAGAGCACTTATATTAATCCTTTTTGCATATGCTTTGTTATATCTTTGCTTTTATTAGTAAAGTTGCCCCAAAGAAAGGCAGAACTTGCAGTCTAACATGAGCATCTGCGTTGCTCATCATTTTGATTGCAGACTTGGATCCAGAATGAGTGTGGCCTATGAAAGCCTAAAATTGTCTGGTCACTTCACAGTGATCTCTGAAGCTAATCTCAAGCCATAGTTCTGCAGGACATGTGCTGACCTGGTCACATCTATATCCTTTGATGTTATATTACATGCAAACACATACAGACAGAGATGCTCTTGCATTACATCCAGGAGCCATTATTTCATGTTGGAAGACAAGAGAAATGGAAGATGGTTCTGTACTTCTCATTAAGGATATCATGTCCTTGATGCTTTGTATTTAAAAATTAATTAAAACCAAAGACCTCTTCATGGCAGTCCAGAAACGTGCTGGCACAGAGCCATGTCCATTCATCTTTCTCTAGAGAACTATTCTTTGCATACTGATGGCACTGGATGTTATTGGCATACCTTGTCTGTTTCATACAACAACTATCAGACCGAGTTCCCAAGGCTTCTAGTGCAGACAAAGATTAAAACTTGTATTCCCACAGTGCAACTAAAGTTGCTTAGGGCTTTCTCCAGACATCACTTTTCTTATATGATGGAGAGTGCAAGGTGAGGGCTTGTGTTAGTTTTGAAGAAAGGATGTCAAGAGTTGCGTAAAGACCAAAAGTTAGACTAGATTTAATCCAGCACTGAAATCAGATTTCACATGCTCTTTTTTGTAACAGCAGGATACCACTTTCTCATGCACTGGGTAGTGAGCTTTTAAAGTGAGAAGTTTTGTCTGGTATATTAATGTTCAAGGCTTTCCAATTTAAACTTAGAATACAATAGGTGAGTAGTCCAAAATATAAATATATGAGTGGAGCTGTATGGTGTTACTACTCTGTTTATGGTGCTGAAGAGTCAAAACCATGCCAAGCCATTCTGTCCTCTTATAAACTATTCAAATTATTTATTGATATTTAAAGCTAACAATTTTCTGTGTTTACTCCAGCTTGTGTTTTATCTGATAGGAATGAGGCTCTTTGGGCCTTGCATTTTTATCTAATTTTCTCAATGTTGGCAATAATTTTGCTGTTTCAATAACTGATCTTATTCACCTGCTGCTAAAAACACTTGTCATGTTGAATTACATACCCTGCACAGATATTGTTGCAATTAGCAATTACAAAATATCACAACAGAAGTGTACAAAGGTTTAGAATCCAAAATTTTAACTGTGTGTAATCATGTCCTAATTTGCTTAAGCATGTGCCAACAAGTTTTGTTCATTTGTACGCACTGTTTATTGATCTGTGTCTGCAGACGTTCTAATTGCACGTGTAAATTCAGAGCAACGTCTTCTGAGCATAATCCAAAATTCCACATATGCCCTCATGCCCAGTGTTTCTGACTGACTGGCCAACTACCATCCAGACAGTCAGGAACACTGGGCCCATGGGCTTGGTGGAATTAAACCCACCTGACTTCAGTGCATGTCTTGTCTCAGTTAGAAAAAGATTACTGACAGTACTTTTTCTGAAGATGCTGAGTTCATGAGTCATTTCCCTTCCACAACCAAGGATCTCCAAGGTAAGATTCAACCAATTTGGGGGTACAAATTTACTTCCCTCCTCTCATCACATCTCTGCTAGCATTTCCAGGTGTGACAGATGTCCCCATCATATGGCAAGAAAGTATCTGTGTCACTGTGTAACTGTCTTCAGGAGGTAACCAGAACAAATTAAATTTGAATTTAAACCAGTGTAAGGAGAGATGGTTTCCAGGGAGGCCTCCTGGACCCACTGGAGTGTGTAGCTTCTCTGTTGGTATAGCTGCATGTGGGTCACTCACCAGCAGCATCCAAGCATCCCGCTTTGTTAGTGGGAAGTGGAGAGCTGTGCAGATGGGAGACTCTGTGGGAAGTGCTGATCTGAGCAAGGCAGGGCATAGGCTGGAGGAAATTGGTATGTTTGAACACTGGTCCAAATTGTAAGGATATTTTTTTCCCTTTAGTATATGTAGCACATACAGAAATTACCCATAGTGGTATATCCCTTTTTAAGGAAAAAAAAGGAAAGGAAAAAAAGGAAAAGAAAAGAAAAAAGAAAAGACAAAAAAAAAACAGGGGAGAAAGACCAGAAACATTTATTACTGCTATTCCCATCTACTGTCTTGATACAATACTCAACAGTCAGTTACTGGGGATCAACAGCTATTTCTTCTTTTTTGGTTCTCCAGCAACTAGAATCTATTTTGATTTCTTGGTGTCCTTTCTAGTTATGCTGTATTACTCATAACTGCAGCGCAGTGGTAGCTGCCAATACAAATTTAGTCTTTTCTGTTTATTCTGTACTGTCCTGTCAAAGCAGATAAGTCTGCTTTGCATTAGAGCTCAAAAATTTAATTGTGGGAAAATGATGAGTCACTCCAGCTAAGGTAAACCAATGTCTGTGTCAGGGGACGTTCTTTTGATGTACAAAGCAACGAAATGACATTAGGGCCATGAGCCAAAATCACTAACTCTCACACAGAGGTGTCATTTACATTTCCCTGGGACAACGAGGCTTTTTGAACCAGAGATAAGATTGATTTAGGGTCAAGCTGGAAAAAAAAAAAAGATAATAAAACAGGAAAAGGGAATCTTCCAAGCTTTATTAGCAATTCAAGACACCCACTTGTGAACATCTAATGAAATTCTCTCAGGAGACTGCTCAGGATTGAGTATTTTCCTTTCTTATCCCTCTGAGGTACAGAGACTGGCAATGAAATGATGGGAGTTACCATCTCTCGGATCCAGAAATGCAACCAAGTTGAGAAGAGCAGACTCAGACCACAGTTTTGACAAGGTGTGTTAGAATTGCTCTGCAACCATCTTTGAAGGCCTTTTATTTCTCTTTTTTCCAGGATGGAAGTGTGGCAACCTATAGCTGGCGTTACATCTTTTCTGACATCATTCTCCATTGCAGAGCTGCATCTCTGAAACCCAACTCATTTCAAGAGAGTTACACCAGTCTGAGTACTACATGTAACGTACCTTAGGAATGAGAGAATTGGGCCTTCTACGTATCTGGTGGTGCTGTCTAAAGGAAGGACAGCGTGAAAAGCCCAGTCAAGCTGTCCTCTGGTGCTACCTCAGGTGGATGTTGAATCTTTCCCAGGTTGAATGTTGCCATTATCTGTCCTTTCCTGACTACTGGAACTGTGGCTGTGAAGATCTAGTTTGTTTGGAGGGCCTGTATCAAATATGCATATCTGAGCTTCATTCACCTTCCTATGCATTCTAGCCTGTTGAAATAGACCTTTTCAAGGACAAATGTAGCAAGTCACACAAGACTAAATTAAGTGTCTGCAGGATTTCCTTGTGATATGATAAATTTCCAGCAGAACAAATAGCAGAAATTGAGTAGAAATGCATGAGGAAATCCCAAGGATTGATAGAAATGAATTCAAAAGCTTTTTTTCAGCATAATTTGGGCAAGACATGATAGAGTCCACAGTTTACAAGTACGAAGCAATAAGTGAGAAGTATATAACTAGTAAAACAGCTCTCAATTAATTTACATTTTCTGCTACATCTTTATGGTGAAACTCAGCTGTGTGTTAATGGTCCTCAGAAGAATCTAGACAACACTGATGCTCTACTTATACTTGTTATTAAGGGTAAAATTCACCCTATTGAAGAGGACAAGCTTAAGATCTATGCACCCACTTAGTACCACTTATCCCAATTTTCACTTAACAAGGGCGTAAGTAGTGTATATGTCTGGATTGTCCTTCTGCACTAAAGTGAATTTCCTCCCTAGTAAATTAGATTGGTCTGATGTGTGCTTAAAAGGAAGAAAATCTTTGCTTTCATTAGGGGTTGTTCTGGGAAATTGCTGCTTGACCTATAACTTAAAAATTTTCAGTTTTTCAAAACTGCTTTGACACTCATACATGGTACGTTTACATGATTTACCATTTGATCAAACAGCAATGTTGAAGTAATGGAAACCATCGATCATGAAGGGGAATAAAGTTTTTGAGGGAGCTGCTTGTTCCTTTGCTATTCAGATCTTTCCTGTGGATGGATTGTTTTTAATATACATTTATTTTGATGTTTGAGTAAAATTGGTATAGAGTGGGTTGAGTAGCATCATAAGACCATAAGCATATCCCTCGGCAGAAAAAAAAGAATGGTGGAATGTAGCTATATATTTAACTTACACATAAGTGAGATAAACATAAACAGCATAATTTTGCAAGCCAAGAAGTTATGACAAAGTTTAATTAAATGGAAGGTCTTGTGTGCATGCAGACCTATGCATATTTTTCGATGCTCAGTTTGTTACTGAGGATAGGTCAGACCCACCTGCATGTGCATTTAGCTTGTTGCATGCACAAGTCCTGTGATTGTACAAATACATACCCAGCCACTCCCAGATGCAACTATACAGAGCCCTCTAGCTTTTGACTTTAAAATAGGCAGCTTGTTGTAGTCATACACACTGGGGCAGGCAGAATACCTTCCTGCGGCCTCAAACGCATGTTTTTGTTTGTAGGAACACAGGCTCTGCAAGATATTCCAGTCACAGTTAATGAAGTCCTTAATGAACTGATGGGCCTGTTTCTTATCTCACTTATGCCAGATTTAAACCTATGTAACTCCATTAACTTGTTGAGTTGATCCTAATTTTACATAAGTGTAAAAAAGATGAGAACCAGACGTTTTATGTTCTCATTATCTAAGAGAATACGAAGTATGAAGTTCTTAAAAACCTTTTTTCTGTTTTCTATCAGTTACAGAGACTTAAGCACTCCCCCACCTTTGACCCTCCCCACTTTCCCTACATATCAATTTCTGCAGCTACTTACTCTGTTTTCCAACAGTTAGGCTGATCATGCAAGTTTTGATCTCATTGTGGTTTTCTAACTCCTGAAATGAGTTTTGTCAACTTTATTCCTAGTGAGCACATTCCTTCTCCCATGAATCAAAAATATGCATTCCTCCTCCCTTCCCACAGAGCCCTCTTCTAACAGTTCAGCCTTCTCCATAACATTCCTAGATTTTTCTCTAATGTACAGAAGTTATGAGTACAGAAACCAGTCATAGAGCATCAGTGTAGCATTGTGGAACTGAAGGCAAAAGCTTTTTCCTACTTGCAGTTTAACTTTGGTAATGTTTAATCTAGACCTGTTGTTTTCAGCTTATGTTGAACTTTCTCTGTCTCCAGTAGTTTACCTTCCATGTGAACTCTGAATTGAGAGATCAGTTTTACCTCAAGGAGACACACTCTGTTTACACAGAGAAAATTATTTCAGATGTTGTGTTTAACTTTTATTGTGTTTTGATATTGCCCTGATATGACATACAATACAGTAACGTACTGTACGCTTCTGTCTCCATAGCCAAGTTCAAATGCCAGCGTGAACCTGATCTTCAAGAAATTCAAGGCAGTGATTCTTGTGAGAAGCTCACGTATCAGGTACTTTTGCCAGCTCACTCTAACCACATACATGACTGAATGACAGAAGTAGCCAGCAATACAACAGGAGCCCTTGTGAGACATCTGAAATCCTGAAAGCATGAATCCGGGCTGATCTACACCATGTTAGCACTGGAGTAATGCCTGTGACTTTGATGGAGTCGCTCATAATTTACAGCTATGTAAGATCAAATATATAGCCCAGAGTACAGAAATGTTAACATGGATAGTCTCAGTCAGAGAAGAGATGCTTATTCTAATGGTACCTCCTGTCAGTCAACTCATAGACTAGATGTCACTTATGAGGACAATGGGTCACCCTTTTTCCTCTATTCTGAATATGATTAAAAATATAAAAATGAGAGTTAGAATGGAGAAATGAACTATTAGGAAAATAAATAAGAGGACCGAAAAGAGAAATCAGAAAGGAGAATGAAAGGCAAGTGCCCTAAACAGCACCAAACCAATTACCTCGGGCTTAGCAGAGGGTGAGGTGGTTGTCTGAGCGGCTTGAAATGAACCGCATTACTCAGCTGTGTTACAGTAGTCATTTCCTATTTCATTCTCCCAAGGCTTATGCAAGACTCCTCCAGAAAGTGCCAAGTTTCTGCCAAGGGAGGCAGCGAGAGCTCCAGGATCCCTCCGCAGCCAAAGCCAAAGCGCGATGAGGGCAATCCCCCTCCAGGAGTCACATCTGGTGAAATCAGACCAAGTAAGTGAGAACAGAGCAATGGCCATCTAGTAAAGTCGTGTCAGATATACCAAAATAAACACAGGGTTCAGACCACATCTTTCAGTGACTGAGCTGAAAGAAAACTGAATAAAATTCAGGGGGTGAAGTGCTGAATAGGTGATTATTTCTCCTTCGTGTAGTCCTGCAATATGCCTGACCGTTTACATTTCTTATAGCAGTGACCAAAGGTTAAAATCAAGGCTAATATCCCTTTTGTGCTAGCTCACACATAAAAACAAATGACTTTTTTTTTTCTGGAAAAGAAAAGAGGACCCAGGTCCACTGTTTCTAAGGTAGAAGACTTTTCTGTACCTAATTGCAAGCCTAGTCTTAGATGTGCTGAAAGCTCATGTCAGTTTAAAGATACATGAATTCTGCTCTCTGTCATAACCTTATGATCCCGAAAAGACCTGCATCTTTAAGTGACTGCTAACATGACGGGTTTCAATTCTGAATTCCAAAGTGAGATGCCTCTGTTTAAGGACCAGCTACTGAGAGGTGCTCTTGGAGCTCTGCAATTGCTCCTGAAATCAGTGGGCACTTACTGTAAGCACTGCTAAAATACAGTCCTGGGTCTCTCATCCTGGAATTTTTAAAACTGAAGATACCTGAAAGCTACAAGACACTTCAGAAAAGGTAAGCTGGAGATAACAGTGCTTTTTAAAGCACAGCAATACCCAAGTATGACAAATATTATGGAAGTGCTAATGCTGTTTGGCAATTTCCTGGAAGGTCTGTGGAGTGGAAATTCAGTTCATTAACTGATGCTGATACCTTCAGAAGTCATTTCAAATTGTTTTCCTGAAATAAGACTTGAACCCAGATGGCAGAGGTGAACCTGCTTTGCTAGCCTCCAACAAGAGATGTTATAGGTTCAGAAACAATATTTATATGCCCAAATCCCAATCTCTCTCTCTCTTTTTTAAGCTTATTAAAATTAAAAGCATGACCTGCCACATCACATTACATCAAAACATGATGTAACTTCTTAATTTAAAAAAAAGTTTTAATTTATGATGTTGTATTATGCCACAAAAAGCTTTTGTTTTCCCCAGAGAAACTATAAATTTTTTACAGCGACTGTTTATCCAGTATCTTTGGCAGACTGAAACAGCGAGCGTTGGCAAAAAGCAGATATTTAACAGCTACTGACGAACAGCTTATGAATCACCAGGCTTGAATCCTGGCACACATCTCCCTGTAGGTACCTTACTGAAATCACCCATCTTCCCTGCACCTCCTTCTAACTGCAGTAGCATTGAGTAACTGACTGATCCTGAACCACTAAACTTGATCTACTTTATCCTTTCAAGCCTTTATATTTTTGGAGGAAAGCACTCTTGCTGTAAAAGTGCCACTGCAATAACATTCCAGGAGCAGTGTCCAATATGGATTTCCCACTGATTTTGAACAGCCCAGGAAAATACTTTTCATTACAGCAACGTTTGGCATTTATATGTTTTTCATCTACAAATCTGAAAGGGCTTTGCAAAACAGCTTTACCTGTATAGTCATATAGGTGGGGGAACTGAGGCATGAGCAATAGAAGATGTCATCAGTAGAGCCAAGAATAAGCTGGTCCAGGTCTGCTCTGCTGGTCCATGTACCTTCCAGATGATGAATTCATAATGTTTGGTTTATTGTTTTACATGCTTCTGCAAGGCAAGCTGGATGGACTACCCTAGGACACGAAAGGCTATATGTTTGTTGGCCTGGGTCTCTCATAGTCTGCTTACTTGTCTGGTGCTTTTTGGGGGGACTACTCTGGCTTAAGCGAAGGAAGTTCAGTGGAACTTGAGAGCAAGGACTACTTGTCCAAACAAGGGGTTTCAAGCACTTGGTTTCTAAACAATTGCTTTATAGGGTGGACTATGTACCATAAATCTGTAGCACAGGAGTATGGTCATATTGGCTTAACTGTCTTCCTAACACTGGACTTATTTCTCACACAACTGATAAAAGTCATAATGCTGTCAGTCTGTGGTATACTAGCTGTACTCAACTTTTACCGCTTCCTAGTTCCATGATCCATAGTGCACATATGGGGTATAAAGCCTTCTTAAAATCATAGCCCCTTAACTAAAAGCTTTTTCTGGGAGACAGTGTGGTTTGAATTATACTGAGGACCCCAAACAGCAATTGCTCTTGGGCCACTGCCTTTGAAATAGATCTATTTTAGGTGGATATTCCTCTTTCGAAGGGGCACTTCTAACCCTATTTATGAGCCTCACTGCTCATACCGAATAACCTAACGGGGGAGTGAAAGCTCCCTGAGTAGTTTTGATGAAAACTCACAACAATGATCTTCATCACATGCAATGTGTTGGGTGAAAAGGGGACAGGTTTTTTTCACCATTGTGTAGCTGTCACTTTGGGTGCCCTAGTGAGAACCAAACCACAAGGCTATGACTCATTTTTCATGAAAATCCCAGAAGAGTGTCTATTCTATCTCAGTGTAGACTAGGGGAAAGTTCTAACTTCAAAACCTGTCCAGGGGTCAAGAAACCATTCCTGACGTCATTGCTAGTATCGAGCACCTTTCCCATTAGTGCCTTTTCTCCTAGTGAGAGATTGACAAATTAATCTGGATTGGTTTTATGTGAGATCAAATCTTCAGTATGGTTCCATAAGCAGTGTGCAAACAACTGCACCAGCAAAAATGTCAAAACACTGAGTATGAAATGAGCTGGGGCTGCTTAAAATACGGTGGTCAACCCACACTTAAAATATGCTTGCCACACTACAGCCTAAGAGAGGACACTTGGCTAGTGAGAGGAAAGGGAAGAGGTCTCAGGTGAAAATGCTGAATGAAGCTGAGCTAAAAAACTCCAAACTCTTGCAAATATGGAAGGAATTATCTTGAATTAATCTCCTCTTGACTTGACACAGGAGGTTTCAAGTTTTATGGCATCTAACATTATTGTTTAAATTTGTTTCAGGCAAGAAACATACTTTTTAAGGTCAGGAATACAGATTTGTTAGATGCTAAGACACCTGAAAAGCAAGAATACAGATTGTAGGATGAATATTTTACGGAGTAATTATTTAAATATATTCAAGTATGAACATCTTTAGATCCTAAATTTAGTATTCCTTAAAAACATAATCTTACAATAAAATCTAGCCCACTCTTTCATTGTTCATAACATTCCTATTTTCTGTTTGAACTAGTCGTTTTGAAAAGTTGTGTCTTGGTTGTTTATTTAAAGTGCTCCACTAAAATAAAGTGCCCCACTAAAGTTCCCCCAGACTTTAATTTTTGGCATAACACTTGCACATATGTTGATGATGATATATGCCTGAAGTTCTCAAAACATGAGAGCATACTACGGCTGGTGTGTGAACCACTCGGATGTGATGTGCAGAGGCAGCTCTCTGTTTCCCGTACAGAGCCCTTGCCTAAGCCGTGGGTTAAGTGCCTGCCTGGGGCACACAGCAGCAACCCAGTGACTGCAGGATCCTTCAGCAGCTCCACTCAGGAGTAGTCTGCACGTTGAGCGTTCAGGGACCAGGAGCAACATGGTCCCTGGAGAGATCATGCTTGAAAGAGATGACAACGAGGTAAGCTGTTGGGTAAGTAGTTAAGATGTAAGTAGTTGAGAGGTCTGGAGATGCTGCTGGAAGGAGGGAGTTTGTATTAAAATAGAGTAAGGAAGGGATGGACACATGCCTTCGTCTCTACATGTGCCTTGGAAATTAAGAAAAAATCAGCAAGCAGTAGCTGTCACTGTTGCAAACTGTTGAGCAAACTGAATTTGGGGAACCTTATTGTTGTAACACAGATAAGAAATCCATCGGTTCCCCTGAGTTACTGGATTGTAAATCACATTTTCAGTTAGGTTCTCCAAATCTGCACACCAAGGTGAACTCAGATTTCAGGGTTCAACTATTTTGTTTAGGCACCATGAACAACTGGATCTCAGAGGTTTACGTCTGATTATACCTATTGTACCTCTGAGCTTTATGTCTCATTATACAGACAAAACAGGCACCTGCAGAAATATGAGCCTGCCTGCATCTGGCTGAAAACAACACGGCTCAAATCTACCCACACCTGCCCTATTTAAAATCAGTGGTAAATGGTTATTACATTGAAATAGAGATAGCCTCTATTATGTTATGTAAAGATATCGTAGAATGACACAAAGATCTTTTGTTATTCGTGGTATCACCAAGCCTAATAAACGGCTTCAATTTCAGATTTGAGTAGGGTCACCTTATTATCAAGTATTGGCCATGTTATAATTGTTGACAACCTTCTCTGGCCACCTGTCTTCCTGCACGGTCTTTAGTGTGTCCTGATTGAACCTTACCATGCTCGACTGTATCGAAGATTCTTACTTTGGATCTTCTGCTCTGCTAACTCAGCGGGATTAAGTACAGTGAAGGCAAGAACTGAACTTCCTCTATATGCATCATACACATGTCTCAGTTTATATTGTGGCCAGTTGGACACAAGCAGATGCAGTAGGAAGCTTTAGTCTGTCTTGGAAGAACTTTAAAAAATACTTCCAGAGCCTTTTCTTGTTTAAAATACATACCATGAAATCACAGGAATAGAGACAGCAAAGAATGGGAGGCTGTAAAGAACATGTCTGTGGGAACAGGTGCAGAGACTCTATTCCTGCATTTCAGCTCATCCAGACACAAGACACAGAAGCTTGTATCTCATCAGGACAATGCTGAACACACAAATGACCACACATGCAGCTAGGCTGCCTTAAGTATATCATCACAGAGCTACTACTGCAGTACAGTCATCACAGGATTGAAAATACCCATGCACGGACCCTGCTACTTTTACCTCTCACCCTCCTGGCTGAGGGTGTTTGTGCTGGAGGTTATGGTACCACCCGCTGACAGTGAAGCTAGAAGAACCTGACCCACAATACTTAATACATTCTGCTTTGTTTCTGGAGGCTTCAAAACTAGGTGTATGGACAAGGCAAGGAGAAAAGGGCTATGAACTCTTAGAAACAGCAGTTGTGTGGAACTCATTACACCCTAAGTGAGACTAGATGTTTAAGGGAATTTAATCTCCTTACGTGCCCTCTCTGCATCATTTTCAAGTAGGGTGTGCAAAGATGATGGGGATGGTGCAAGAGAGCTCCGAAACATTTATACCCTGAGCATTACCTCATGTCTTTCTTGCTCATAAGCCTACCTAATTTGTGAAAATACAGCAGGCATTATATCCTTCATGGCAGGCATTATACATGTGTTCTTATATTTCCCATTGTTAAACATAATGTTGGAGCTAAAGAATGATCATATATACTGTATTTGGACCTAGGTCTAGCTTCGGTATCTCCAGTTTTCTGGAGGTAGTAGTTAGGAGTCACAGAAGCAATTCTAGTCTCAGCCCTGCAGGGTGTTAACCAAAGGTTTTGATTTTGATTTGGACCTTTGTCTTATTTTTCCAATTTGTTTCCCTGTTATCATATCCTCCACTAATCTGAACTGAATCTTCCCTAACAAAAAGGCCCTGTTCTATCAAGATTAAAAGCAGAATACTATAAGTAATTTAGAATACAAATGTGCAATGAAATATCAGCCTGGGTGCTGTTATGAGAAGGAAGAGTGTACAGTATGCTTTATGTGCTTTTAGCTGTTCTACCCTACACTGCAACATGTGCACCCACTCTTGTAACCTTTACTGCTGTGCAAAGATGATCTGTCATTTCTACAAAATATATATATGTATTTATACTGAGGCAGCTTTGAATCCTTACTGCCCTCTAGAGAAATTCTGCTAGAAAAGCTCAAACTGACAGAGTCAGCAAAAAATAATTGCAGTCCTAATCTTAACTACACCAGCTGCGTGCAGTGTCGGTGACAAGATCTGTAGAAACAGAAATGCACTTAAAGGACCCTTTTTCTCAAGCCTTTCACTGTCATTGGGAGTTGTGGCCAGACTCAAACACACTTATCCCATTCACTGCATAGGAAGGCTCGGCAAAAACTGAGTTTCCGTTATCCATGGGTTTAAGCGAAAAAGAAATGAAAACATTTTTTGTAAAGAAATTACAAGTGCAGAAGCTGCCTTAGATTCACATCACCAGCATGTGACTTAAATTAAGCTACACATGTGTAACTATATGTTTTTACTTTGTCACTCACACTTATATCTCATATTAAACATTCAAGCCTGATGATCGTGGATGAAACTAGCAGTGACTCAAGCTGCAAGGCTGCACAGGACTTGAGGCAGACCTCTGGAAGAGGCTGAACTCCTGCGTGCGCAAGTGAGCTCTTAGAGGTATAACTGACCACTTCAATGATTACTTGCTGCAACTCCAAGAGTATTTTTTGACAAGATGTATTTATATAATTCTGTAGAATCGAAGTATCAGAAGTCATGGTAAAAGGTATGTATTTTACAATGCCACAGGAGTATTATTTCCTGTGGTTGGGCCAACAGAGAGAAAACAGCAATTGCAACGTTAGCAATGAATGATAGCACAGTGCACCTAAGAATACATTCAGCAAATTCAGAACCTATTTTTATACTGACAAAAAAAGACAAAAAATGTAAAATGTGTGTCTGTGCATGTGTATTTTTTCCAAAACAGCTGAATCCCACTATCCTGCAGAATCTTATTCATTTAACAGGCTGTCAGTGCAAGTTCCTTTACATAGCTCTGCCTTTTCATGCCTAATGGGGTTTGCCCTGAACCAGACAAAGCCTATTAAACATGGCAGAGAAACAGATGATCCGAGAAGCTACTGGAAGCAGCGTTGACTGCCCTCTAATGGCATGTGTGCCATGAGCACACACCTGAGCTCCCCAGGGACTCCTGCGAGGATGCCAACAGACGTGTCGTCCCAGAGCACCTCGCGCTCCCTGCCAGAGAAATGTTCATACCCTGAGCAAAAATGAAAATTTGGTATTGTATATTCAGTTTTTCAGAGCACGACGGCAGGATAGAGGTAGCAAGCGCAGTCCAAAAGCACCATCAGCACTGAGGGGAAGATGTACAGTCAACGAAGCCATCGAACCGAAGGGCTGGCTTACTTGGGAACAAAAATGTGTTCAGTGTGTGAGTACCAAGCGCTGTGCCTTGCAGCTATCTGTCAACCAAAAACTCTAAGTACTGAATAGCATCAGTGTTTCATTTCCTTTGATTCTAGGGGGGAAATTCAAAAGGTTTATGGGTTCAGATTGAGTTAAAACTCCTAACTCTGAATGTGTGCCGAGTCAGAATTCTATAACTGTTCATCTGATTTGAGTGCATGCAAATATCGGAGCACATAGGAATGAGCTGGGCCCTTAATCTGCAAGTCTGCTGAATAATTGTGAAACTGTATGTATAGAAGAAAATAACCACCTAATCCTGAGAGTGCAAATTTTGAATAGTCACATAGAGACAATAAATAGCAATTATTATTATTATTGTTGGTATGTTACAATATTAGTAAGGGATTCGGTGCAGCCCCCTCTACAGCCAGATTCTCCTATAGTCTAAATAAATAAGGGCTGAAAAGGGAATGAAGGTTTCAGTAATGAATTATTCTGCCCAGTCTCTAAGCAGCTCAGGAATAATGCTTCAAACTGAACCCAGATCTTTTGAATCTCAGACTTTTCCCCCATTCCCTGAACCTTTGATGTCCTTTCATGTTCTCTGTTACTTATAACATTTTGCTCACCATATTGCTTAAAATCTCCACTTGAATCAGGGAATAAAGAAACAGCAGAAATTTTATTCACTTCTAGAAAAAATTACTCAAACTTTTCTGAAACTTGGAAAAGGTTCTGTTCAGTTTGAGTCAAAGTTGCAGTCAGGGTTTTACTTTATCTGAACTATACCTTATTCCGTAAGTTTATTTATTGTCTTTTCTATTGATTCTTTCTCCTCTTCTCCATTGAGTAATCTGGAGGTCTGCAAAGGATGAATTGAGGCTTTGAGCTAACAGACAATTTTAGTTATTTAGACTTTTTTTTTATTTTTCCAGTACATTTACTCTGAAGTCAAGGTTTGTTTGCTCCCTGAATAGTGACCATCATTCTGATTTTGTTATTGCTGCTTAAAGAGGGTTTCTGAAGATCCCACTCATGTTTCCCCAGTGCACTGCTGATCTGTGGGTAAGTATTGATGCAGAGGTCAAAAAAAAATGCTAGTTCAGAAAGCAAAATTAGCATTCAAAAAGAGTGTCCTGCTTGTATCAATTTAGTAAGCTCTGATTTAAGACAGTATTCTTCAGGGCAATGCTCACCTGCACATGCATGAGGTTTAGTGGTGCCCGTGGGAATGGACCAGGGCTATCTGGTTCCACTTAAGAAGGAAGTCCATGTCTGGGGGAGGAGGAGGACAAAATACCTCTGTGTCTTCATCACTAGAAATGGCAGAAATGTGTTCCCAAACATTGATTTTTTTTTCCAAATTATTCACAATTATTTACCTGCATGTTGGCCAGTGCAAGGATGGAAAGGGGAATTGTAACAGTTGGTGGCTGCTGTTGAAATAAATGTGATGAGGGAGTATTGCCTACCTCCCACCTACGTGACCAGCGCGTGCTTATGGACAGAGCGTTAATTGCAACTAACTTAGCACTGTGGTCTCCTGGATCCATTAGCACACCTCTTAGCCTGCCGAGACGGGAATAACAGCACCAGATTTCTGCTTGACCTGGCAACAAAATCAGAAACAAATCTTTTTCTTTTCTGAACCTCAGAAAGTGGCTGTTTGACAGTGTCTCCTTTCTTCTTGTGATGTCCAGAGAGGGCAGTGAGTTTTATGAAGTAGAGGTGAAATGAGTGAATGGAGTGGCTGCCTCTCACCACAATGTAACCAGAGAATGCAAAGGTCTGATACTTTCTGTGCTGGAAGAAATACTCCAAATATTCTGATTTCTAGTTAATTTCTCTCTCTCTCTCTCTCTCTCTCTCTTTTCTCTGTGAACGGAGAACCTACAACAGATTAATTTTAACAACAAGCCAACATCATGGAGGCATTTGAACTTGCATCTCCATTGCTGTTGAGTGTCTTACCTACCATTGGTTTATTTTGCTTTTGACCAGAAAGTCTTCTTGAAACTTATGAAATCATCCTGACACTTATACAAAACTGACACATTTCCACGCAATAAATTGCTTTAAATAATCAGCAATTTCCAGTGAAAACCTGTTCATGCAAAAAAATACCCAGATAGCTCTATTAATTGTCCTAATCCTGCACTACTAGTGATAACTAAGCACATGTTAGATAAGGCCTGCTCAGCTCATTAAGAGGACAAACTATCCACAGAGGAGCTTTAGTTTGTGACTGTTATCTGTCTGAGCGATCCATCCTCTACTACACCATCCCATCAACAGTCAACTATTTGGCTTGTATGTTTATTTTTAAATACTTTCTCACCTTTTCATTATGCAATTTTCATATTATCTGAAAACCTTTCTAACTGGGTGAATAGGGGAAACAGCAGTCAGGTAACGTTGGCAAATGAGATAACTTTTCTGTGGCAATTCTCACTGATCTTCAAACAGCAAGGTACTCTTCCATTGGTTTCCCAGCATAACTGAATTTCTGATAAATCTCATCCCTGGCCTGTTTCAAACAAATGTTTGCATTTATGTCAGATATGAACTAAATTGGATACTTCAGGGTGGAGTCCAACACTGGCAAATTTTCTTCATGACAGTTGTCAGTTGCATTATTCAAAACAGCTTAATACTCTATGACTTCTTGCACAAAAATGTAACACACTGATAATATCCATTCCCTTTCTTCTGTATCTTTGTCTTTTTCCATTATTATAATCCTGTCCACTAGCTCTTCCCTCTGCTGAGCTTTCAGAGATCTTCCTAATCAACATTAGACACAGTGGGAAAATGGGTGGCACTGGCGTGGGTAAAAGGCTGTACTGTAATTTGAGGAGCTCTACAATCATCTTCAAGAGTGACGGCACAACCCGAGCAGCAAATACAGCTCGCTCACTCTGGGGAAAAACTATTTGATTTTTAGATAGAAATGTATTTATATTTATGTGCATATGCTTGTACGCATCAAATATTAATTTCTTTTATTCTAATTCTCTCTCGTTTGCATCTGTCCCTGCGCCTCATCATTCTGGGGCTGGGGTGGCTTTGCACAAGCATTGCCTTTGTGGTGGCACAGAGCAACACCTTCCCATGGAAGAAGCTGCGTCTCCAAAAGGCCCAGTTCTCGCTCTGTTCCTCCCTACCACAGGACAACTGGACCGGGCTGGTGTGACCCTGTCTCCCCACGTGCCGGCCAGTCGGCGCTGCCAAGTACCTGGGCAGAGGTTTCTGGGTGCAGCGGAGCCAGCCTCCGGCGCGGCCGGCACCCTGCGCCTGCCAGGCTGGAGAGCCCTGCCGAGGGGGCAAAGCCCCCCAGATGCGCAGGAGGAGGTGTCCTGCAAGAGCCTCGAGCAAGGGAGGGCAAACCTGGGAGCACACCCTGACCCAGGCAAGGATCCAAGGCCGTGATCCCAGAGGTGCTGTCCAGGCCCTGACAGTAGATGTGGCACAAACCACCTCAGATTACTAGCCCCTATAATTTGTAACTCTTCTAACAAATCTCCCCATTCCTTTTGATCTGTATATGAGGTCCTTTATGTCCTTAACAGGGGGAAAAATCACCTTGCCTCCCGCAATGCTATACTGGAGGCCACGAGGTTAATTCCATGCTATATGCATGGGTAAAAAGGAGGATAAGAAGAAAGAGTCGGTCATGCGGTGGCAAAGGTTGAGCAGCTCTGCTTTAAACACTTTATGGGAAATTGTAAAACTTCTAAACAATTTAATAGATTAACTTCCCCTTTCAGTGGCATCAGTAAAACTGAATTATCATCCTCACTTTAAACTGATGCCTAGACCCAATACTCATCCATCAGGGATCATTTAGTGATAAAGCAATCAATCCTGCCATGGTGCAGAGGGGACAAACTATGCAAGATACCATCACCAAATATCCTTTCCACCCCAAAGCATTCTGTGAGTCTTTGTCAATGAAAGTGCATTTGTCTCATCTTATCTGCTGCAGTATATGTGGAATACAAAGGAAGAAAGTAAAATATGCATTTGATGTACATGTGCAGATGCCAGACATATTATCAACCCAAGGAGGACTGCCTTTTTTTCAGGAACTGAATGCAGCACCTGATAACCAACCCCTGCTCCACCACCTCAGGTACCAAATTAATAGAAATGAAAGCAAACATGGAGATGTCCTACAATAATGCTGTGACATATGAAGGATTTGAGAGAACAAGAGACAATGTTGAAAAAAATGTGTTTTCTGTTGGATCCCTGTTTTAGGAAATCTTCTGTGACTTAAGCCAGAATCTCTAAAATACTGGTCATCTTTTCATCATCAGAGCACACAAAATATACTTCCTTTTTATATTCATGCTTTGACTCCTCACTAGTAACGGTTTTGGTTTTGAAGGTTGGTTTTATAATATATTAAAGATTTACATACCTATTGAGAAGACTACAGATCAAAAAGAATTGGAAAAAGTTACAAAACTTTCTATAATTATTTTAATAGACAATTGGATTTTATTAAGGTACATATAATGTGTACAATTATCATTTGAAGAAATAACTTTAAAATATTTTTTACGCAGAATATCCCCACTTTAGGTAAGAAATTGTCCATTTCCACTACAAAACAAGTAGATTTTTAGTAAAAGGAAAACATATAAGGGAACATAATAACTTATTTTCTAAAGCAAAGAGAAAGGTTTGATTTTCCTGCTAACTATCACAACATTTCTACATTATTTGACCATAGGTAAAAAAATGAGAATAAGTCTGTTTCTCAGGCAGCAGTGAACTTTACTAAGACCAAACTCCTTGGATGTTTTGTGAATGATAATGTGGCTACTGGACCAAAAGGAAACCTTTCCCTACTGCTGCCTAGGAGCTGGGATTTTCATCAACAAACAGGTTCAGGCTAAATTAAGAGGTTCAGTGTAGCAGAGTTCTTCAAAGGCTTTGTAGTTGTTCAACTCCAATTAGAAGTCAATTGAATTGGACACTTAATTCCCATTTGTGTCTATGAAAATCTCTCTTCTATAATGCACCGTGTTACAATTCTAGGCTGAAAAGCAGGCACACAGAAATGTATAAAGAATGCAATGCATGTACTTATTTTGAGGAGTAAAGAAAATAACAGCTATTGTATCAAATGCTTAGTATTTACAACATTTAACAACGACTATCTCCATAGCAGTACACAAATAATCAGATAGTAACAAATTAAGATTTTAATATCTGTATTTATGTATGTGAGCTATCACCCAAGAAGCTGTATGATTTTTATGTCCAGAAAATATGTTTTATATTGTGTGCCAAAGCAAGCTATAAGCAGCGCATGGAGGATAGCCAGTGCAATACAGACCTGCTGGGGACACATAACTGATTATCTTTTTAAGGGAATTAACAGGGGCAGCAACGGTAGTGGGGCTCAGAAGTGATGACAATAGAAAATTCTTCAGGGAAGATAGTCTGACTCTGCAAAAAGTTACTGACATATGTAGGACAGTAGAAACAGCCCAAGAGCAAATACAAATCCTATCTGAAGATCATGTGGTGAGATGTATCAGAAGGAATTACAGGAGATGAAAATGCAAAGGTAAAATGTAAGGCAGAATCGTATGCCGCCTGCTGCAGAGAAAACTGACGTATCGCATAAATCTGGTCTGGAAGAAGCCAATGGTGTCAGAATTAGAGGAGAAAATAGAAGGCTCAAAACCTGATATTCAGTTTCAAGTACTTTCAAATTTATATGTGAGTCAGGTACGAGTGACCAGACCAAAACCCACCCCAGAGGATTTTGAGAGAGATTCACAAGTGGAAGGACTTTATTTCTTCCTTCTGATTTGGATGTGAGTGAAAGCTCCCAGCAGCAGCCACTGCCTGCAAGCTTCTGTCTTTTGGAGCTGAAATACTGTAAGCAACGTTCCCGAACTTTCAATTTCCCTGACTAGTGTTGAGCAGGCCAAGCTGCCAATTTGGGCACCTAAAGTGGATTACAGCAATCCTAATACAAACTTCAAGCTTGTAAATCAGTTAAAGCATCTGGTGACCACCGTACTTCTCTCACCATCCTTTTCTGCTGAGTAGATTTGGTGTTAAGTACCATTTCCAACAAAGAGCTGTTAATAGGAAGCAACCCAGTAGGAGAGCTGTAGTTCCCCTCATCTTGCCTGTGGTCATGCAAAATTTCCAAAGGTTACTTCTTTGGTGGTTTTGAGTGGTTTTATTGAACCTGCGGATAAACTCTCTTTAAAAGGACTGGCCGGACTTTGAGAACAGAATAGTAATTATAAGGAAAATTAATTGCATCCTTGAGGTGTGACCCTGTTGAGTACCATTTGGGCAGCAGCAGTTTCAGATGCTAACAGCATGAGCAAGAAGTCAGCCCCACTGGCTGAAGAATTATTCCTGCAAACTTGAAGTCTAGTTTTAGACCTGGCAGTGTTAAGCAATAAAAAACTCCTGCTATCAGTATGCTGATTGCTCATTTTATAGAGGACACTAACCAAGACTTCTCTGTAGAGCAAATACAAGAAGCATTTCTTAATTCTGCTAACCAGTCGCTGGCTGATATGGTTTTCTGCCAAGAATTTGTAAACTATGTAAAGCAAGATGAAGAACCTCATTAAGGTCAACAAGGCCAAGTGCAAGGTCCTGCGAGTGGGCGGGGGCAATCCGAGGCACAAATACAGGCTGGGTGATGAGTGGATTGAGAGCAGCCCTGTGGAGAAGGACTTGGGGGTGTTGGTTGATGAGA
>JANZLQ010000009.1:24138557-24155510 GCA_026212715.1 Elanus axillaris | reverse complement strand
GATTTAGATTAGATACTAGGAAGAAGTTCTTCACTGTGAGGGTGGTGAGGCACTGGCCCAGGTTGCCCAGAGAGGCTGTGGCTGCCCCATCCCTGATAGCGTTCCAGGCCAGGCTGGATGGGGCTTGGAGCAGCCTGGTCTGGTGGAAGGTGTCCCTGCCCAGGGCAGGGGGTTGGAACTAGATGATCTTTGAGGTCCCTTCCAACCCATATCATTCTGTGATTCAATGAAGAATTAGAACCATGCCCAGTAACATAAACTACGGAATAATATGCACATATTCTCTGCATGGACAAACAGAAGTATAAGCAAATAAGTGAAAACCTCACAGTTAAACATGGCAAAAAGAAGCATGCTGAGATGAGGAAAATTATTTCTCCAGAAAAGCAGGCAAGAACTGAAACATTCACCATTTTCCTTGGTTTTAGGCATTCATTACCTGGGTGCAGCCTAGATGCTCACCCAAGGCAAAGCAAACGTAGTTTCGGTACCTGTGGAGCTCAGGGCCTATCCCCATTGCACAGGGAATTGCACTGCATCCAAAAAGAGCAAGGCAGGAGGAACGCGAAGAGAAGACACAGAGCCCGTAAGGAACCTGCAGGAGCCTCCCGCAGTTCCTAGGCTTCTTCCAGCCCTGCGCTGCCACAGGCAGACCTGTGTGCCAAACACCCAGTTTATACCCAGCCTGTTGTAACCGCTGTGGTCACCAAAGTGTGAGTGGTATCTATATGCACAGGCTGTCATAAAATCTTATTCCAATACATCTTTCTCCAGGCATCTTCTTTCTTAAATAGTCCCCCTGGCCCCTGTGAAAACCTTCCTGAGATCGACTTTTCAATATTTTTAACAGTATTAGAAGTGACTCCTTGCCTCTCTGCATACAAATGATTGTAACTATCCCTGCTTATCACTGTGACAGATATGTGCGCTAATTAGATACTCTTTTATACATCCAACCAAATCCCAACTCTTTTGAAAATCAGAGCCTCCCTGAGCTCCTCAAAATGGCTTCTTCCTCTCAGAGAATGCTTTCAAAGCACGCTCTATCCTACCATGAGGAAATGGTGATGCTAAGGGTGCAAACAAATGAATGCTGTTCAAGAAAGCCATCATAAAACAAGCTTTTGAAGTGTAATGATTTCTAAACATAAAGTGAGCCTGTGGATTGTATTTTTACAACAACTAAGTAAACGAAAGAGCGGGCAGAAGACGATGTGTCGGTACCTTCCACGCTACTAACGATCTTTGTGCTGCGTTACGCACAATCAAGAGAGCTAAAAAGGCAGGGGCTGCCCGTGCGGCTCGACGCCCAGGACTTTGACCGGCTCCTCAGGACCAGGCACAGGACCTCAAGGATGAAACGCCGAGCAGCGACTGCACCGCTGGCAGGGCACGTGCCCCCGCTCGCCTGTGCCTGTGGGGAAGCTGCACCCTGTATTCCCCACACACACTCCGGCAGCAGAAGCCAAGAACGATGAGAATGATTAAAGACCTTCCAGGAGAAATGCTAGGCTGGTCCTTCTCTCTGCCATGCCAGTTTGTGCAGTTGGGACTTGATGTGCTTCACAAGAAAGCAACGGAGTGATCCTTACCAGGTGCTCCAGACCCTCAAAGGATTCAAGGTCCCACCATAAAAATCTTCAAGGCACTCTCATTCCCCAGGCAGCCCTGGGAACTAATCAGGATCAACAAATATTAATAGATGTAAGACTTACATGCAAATTTTCAAAACACCTTAGGGCCAGTTTCTATATGTTTATTACTCACAGCGAACTCGAGATTTCCATAAGCACTTTGCTTCTATTTAATTAAATAAGTAAGAGCCAGCTTTTTCAAAGTGTTTCATGGTATCCTACCCCACCATGATGCCATTGCTGAGCTCTTCTGGGAATCTGGCTGCAAGGGCATGTGTTGAGTACTTGGAAAATCTAGCTCATTCAGATCTGGCAGGCTGATTTTGAAATAATATCTGGAAATCCACTCGCAACATTTGTAATAACTATCCATTTGCATATACAAAAGCTGACTTTTGGCATGAATAAAATTTTCATATACCTTTCCTTTGAAAATCTGATCCAGACTGTCTAGACAAGTCAAAAGTCTCATTTGTGCGTAATATTTTATAATTTATTATTTTTCTTTCCTTTCTGATTAATTTGGAAACGTCCCTTAGCAAAGATGTAGTGATAGGAGGATATTGTTTTATAGGTTACTCATATAATCCCACTGCTCTGGTCATACATACCCTTGAAGTTTGCTCTAAAGCTTACACACATAAACCCAGCCTCATAAATCTAATTCTACCTACCGGCATGCACTTTCAGACATCCACAGTTCATCCAAACACACACTTACACATTTGCTTTTTATTTCTTCCTATACTTTTTTTTTTCAATAGTATCACTGTAAATGTTTAAGCAGGTGAACGCTGTAGAGCTAAAAGAAATTTAAATGTGCCATGTATTTGCTAAGCAAAGATACCATGGCAAGACACTGAGACACCTTTAAAAGGGTCTGCCTCTGTCTTCCTCTCTCTCTTCCTTACTCAAAATACAGCTTTTACAAATATGACATCTTAAAATTAAAATGTTTGTTCTGAAAGTAATAGCCAAGATCATAGAATATTTATGTGATCATTAATATTTGAATTTTGAATAATGCATACTTATATATTTCCACAAAAGAATGCAATGCGTGTTTTATACCAAAGTCATATTATTTTCCCTGTAACAAGTACAGAAGCAGCTTTATTTGCATTACTCACTTGCAGGTATGTAATATCAGATTACACCGTTAATTCTCTTTGTTTCCTGGAAATATCTATGTCAGGCTTTTTTACTTTGCATACATAGGAGGTCCATATTCATAACAGTCTATTTTAAATGCAGAAAGTTCTGTGCACTTAGCTGTTAATTTTGAAAGGGGGTCTCTTTTAATTCATTCTCTTTTATTTGTTACTCATTCAATCTGCTTCTTACCAAAAGTTTTGTATCTAGAAAATCTAAGCCACATCCTACCACTTCATCAGTAAGAGTCTATCTATGTGCAAGGACACACAGCTGCATATCAAATAGCACTTCCATGCTCTGCCATTCACCATCACTCTTCAGGATGCTGATGAATGTGCTGACAGACAAAGGCTAATTGGCAGACTGTACAGAGTCAGTTTTTGATGACACAGGAGAAATAATAGGAGACAGAGCAGGTAACAAAGAAAGTTTAGAGGGAATAATAACAGAGATATAGACAGAGAGGATTTCACGCAAGGAGAGTGCACAGCCTGAAATGCAGCAGGAGGGAACTAAAGAACCCAAAAAATGCACAAAAGCATGAAAGAGGGAAAAGGTAAAGGGGAGCAAACCCTGTACTTACGGCTGTTGCAACACAGCAAGCATCCCTGATAGGAAACTAGGTTTGGGATGGCACTTTCAAAACTGTGATCTGGTTCACTGAAATGTTGCCTTAGGGTTCATGAACGCACTAAGCAAACGTGAACCCATTTTTATAAGAGCCTGGACTCGATACACATTTTGTATTTCAAATTGTAGGCTTGGCATGCAGCAATTTCACCTGATTTTCACCTTGAGATTTGGGCGCAGACACAGTCATTTCAAATGCAAACATTCATTAAAATATTTTTCTGGACATTCATTGGCAAGCATAATTACAGGACATGATTTATGATCATCAATGTATTCATGTTTTTTGTGAGATTACTTGTAAATGGACAATTCTAAGCATGTGGACATGGAGTTAATTTGAACACAGCCCAGATTTCACACTTGCTCATGCTGTTTCTTACTATGGATTTCTATAGCACCCAGTTGCAGGAGAGCTGATCGGGTCTTTGAGCACAAGTGTAAAACTTAAAACCTGAAGAAGGGATTTGATGTGAAAACCACCTGAGGAAGATGATGTGAAGTAAAACAAATCCACTAAATTGTCCACAGACAGTTCTTCTTTAATTGCAACTGATTGATAAAGGATTTCCTATACTTAACTCTGTAATTAAAAGAAGATTGATAACCTTTAGTGCATTCTTCCATTAGAAATCTTGCATGTATTTCCAAAGCTGAATTTTGAGCCTTAGAAAATGCATTTGAAATATTAGCTAACATAAATCATCTTTTATCCATTATTTTCAGTAAAACTGCACAACTGAGGATATGGACCCACGTTTCTAAATTATTTGCGTAAGTGCTTGTTAGCAGAAACGTGGGGAGGGTTTCCATGCTTGGCCAACTAATGGGTGTAACTGACTGAAGAATGTGTGCGTTTAAATCAGTTGAGTCTCTAGCTGAGATCTTTTGCCTCAGTTTTTAAAGGGAGCCAGAGTGCTTGGCATCTTCTTCCCCAGCATAATCCCATTGAGCCAAACAGACTGGGGCCAGACAAAGTGTCTGCATCGCCGACTGTGAGCTTCCATCGAGGATTTAGACATCTCCCTGATCTAAACTCCAGTTGTAAATAATTGCAGGTGAAATATGCACCCATAATTATTGTTTTCCTCACCAAAAAAATGTTGGCATTTGATCCTTTCCTTTCTCTTGTTTTTATTATAACGCACAAACATGAAAAATATACCAACACACTCTGCACTGTGCACAGAGACATTTTACCCTTTAAGCCTCCAAAGAAATATTGGGCCCAAGCAAATGACCTAATTACTGTGTCTCCATTCAGTGTGTCCCAGGTCAGTGTGCAGATATATGCATAAAGGCAACAGCAGCTTTGGGAAATAATCTTCCTGATTGTAAAACAGCCATATACATGTTCTCCTGTGTGTAAATATGTGCCACTCACCAAAATATAATCACACAGTATTGCTGATTCAGTATCAAAATGGATGGGGGATCTATGTATGTTTAAGGAGGATTTTTAAAGCTATTTCTCTCCTAAATCATACACAACATCAGTCAGTGGGAGTTAGCCTTTTAAAACCTGATTTTTGCATCACACATAATGTCTTTAACTTCGGTATTTTTCTCAGTAACTTACTTCAGAGGTAGCTGAATAACAGTCTCTAATAAACAGAACAATTTTAATCCTTGCATTTACTTTTATTTTTCCAGTGTCCATAATTTGGGGGTTTAATCCTTGCATTTACTTTTATTTTTCCAGTGTCCATAATTTGGGGGTTTATTGCTCAAAAATGAGCATTTACTACCACATTGAGGTAACAAAGAAGACGTGTCTTTTTCCTCTTCTCTTCTTTTGGCATATGAATTGGATTTCTAAAAATTCACTGTAGTAATCACAAAATGCTGCTGCAAAGAATTACTTGATAAAACCTTTTGAGATTTCAGCCTACCTCGTCCCTTTGTTTCATAACTAGGAGGAGTATAATGAATGCAAAAACTCTGTGAATAGAGCTCAGCAGGGCCTACTTTTTTCTCATGACTCCTGTGATTATAATAATTTGATTTTATAGGTGTCTATCCTAAGACCCCAGCTAGGGAGCAATCTTTACTGAGTCATGAACTTTCACATCATTAAATCGCTCTACATTTATTTTAAACATATCAAAAGTGTCAAATAACTTTAGATCTACTAAATTTTATTTGCATTGGGTAAAATGAAGTTTAGCCACTTGGGAAAATAAATGAAATAGTTTCCTTAGCACTCAGGAAGGCAGTTGGGCTCCAGAGTCTGCGTGATTCCACCCATGCGGCAGTACAGCACATCTCCTGTACGGGCCAGGACACATGTTTACAAGGACAGGAATCTGAGTAATTTCCTACCAGTCTGAAGGGAATATTAAACTCTTCTGTCAGTTGGATGTATATTATTTATGTTCCTTTTTTTATTGTTGTTGTTGTTGTTGATTTCAAAAAATATTTCTTTGTTGGTTCAACGCTGACTCCCGATAGAAAGTGATGAAATGCCCAATATGTTAAAAAACCTTATCACTAAATCAGAAACAGAACTATAAATTTTGGCTTTTGAAACTGAACTGACTGTTGAGGATCATTTTGCTCCTGAAATATTACAGCAGTGATCAATTTGCTGTAAAATTAAGCAGTTTAGCTCTGCAATCTATAGATGGAAAACATGTTGTTCTTGAGCAAAGTTTATGCCCTGCCCAAGGGATAAATTAAATTTTATGGGTAAGACATGCATTATTATATGCTTATCTGTTTAACATATCATTCTTTTCCACATCAGTATTATAAATATTTTTAATCATACATTTGATCTCTTGTGCATATAGTGATATGGTAATTCCCCCTGCCCCCCTCAAAAAATACGACCAAACACAGTTAATTCATCACAGAACAGGGGAGAATATTCTAATCTTCCTAAGAAATATGCTGAAGATTGAAGCAGAGGCACTTAAAATTGGGGCTACTTTGCAATCATTCAGTGGAATAAAATTTTCCTGAAGGAAGGGGTGGAGCTATGTTACCCATTTTTATTATGGTTGTTATTATTGGATATTTATATTACAAGTCTCTAATCAAAACTAGGGGCTGCAGTCTAAGACAATTCAGTTATAAAAGTTAGGGAAAACAGTCAAATATATACATGTAATAAACTTGTTACTGGTTTTATAAATTTCTGCTAATTTTCCTTGAATTGTATAAACTATTTTCAAAGCTCTCAAACTGACCATCGCCCTGGCTTTCAAACACTGGGTAACTTCTCTTAGAAGTTTCAACAGAAATGGATCTTCTGAAGGAAAGAGAAAGAAGAGTGAGAAGCTGTGGATCCTTTGCCTTTCATATATGAGACAGCACAGAGAAGACCCTTACAGCCTTTGTAGGAAGAGGAGACCAAGAAGTCCTGGCGCAGTGACAAATAAAATCATAGGTATAATTGTCTGTTCAACACTTACAATATGTGACACTGTAGTGTCCAAATCAGAAGCAGATGAACTCCACTCACCCATGTTTACTATCAGCCGTATCACTGAATATGTTTTTAAAATGTTGTAAGAAAAGCGTTGAAGTGAAGGTGGACAAGCTGGGAGTCAGTAATCTCCAGTTATCTTTTATTTTTTCTTTTTTTTTTTTTTTTTTTGCTTCTATTAAAGCAGGTTAAAGGGTGTAGACTCAAACCCTCAGTTAAGAGTTAATTCATCTGGTCAGTTTGAATGGGAAAAGTAAACAGTAAAGACATCTTAATTTGGCTATTTGCTCACCAGTCACCTTCAGCATGTGTTGTCTCTACTTGATGCTGTCCGTTTTCAATACTCCATGTCATACTATGTTTTATGTGAAATCTCTCCCCATATGCAATTTTGGCTTGAGATACTTGCAAATTCTACTAATTTCATTTGGAACTGTGCGACTTAGTTCCTTACTCAGCTTTGAAAGTCTAAAGCGTGGGTCCTCGTAATGTTATCTTCATGGTTGACAGCCCTTTTCTGCTCTCACCGCCCACTTGCTTCCTTTCAGTCGTACAGATCATCAGTCTTCTAGTTTTTGGTGACATGGGTATCACTGACATATTATTTCTAGTCATCTTAATCTGCACTTGTTTCTTACTTTTTATTTTCTGTAGCATATGCTTCCATCATTTTTTCTTATCAGACATAAATGCTTTAAACAAGCACATTTTAGCCCATACTTTAGGCTGCCTATAATGTTTCCCTGTGAATAACCTTTCCCCATTTTTATGGAATATGAAGTTTAAAGTGAATATCCTAAAAAAAAGATAGAAAAAAGCATACCTTCCTTCAAGGTGAGATTTATTCCACTGTGGAGAAAGTGCTGGATGATACACTTCAGGGGACAATCTTGCCTTGCCAGAAAGATGTACGTGGTAGGGGTAACTTGCCTTCCTCACTGGTGTGCTGTGAGGATTAATCAGTAAGTGTATTATAGACCTTGGAAGTTGTAAAGAGCTACAGAATTGCTAAATATTATTAATGTCTTATTATATCCTCGCACTTTATGTTGAAGGGTGAGCGGTTTTGAGGAGACAATGCAGATGTGTCCCGTATTATCCATGTTCTCCATCATGGCAAGGAAGTTCTGCAAATGTACGTACATCTCGGGAGTATGCTGCCAAAATGTAATTGCTGCAGGTGTATAAATGGGCTGCCTTCTCAGGCCTTTTGGTAAACTTTAATTCTATTTTTATAAAATCCTTTCTAAAATATTGCTCTCTGGGGCAGGCACTGTCGGTATGATCTGTGTTTGTACAGCTCAGTGGGATCTTGATCTGTGACTCAGTGTCCTGGGTAGTAGCACACAAAAATAAAACAAAAATACATAAAAATGTTACTCACTGAGCAGAAGTTGTATCAGGCAAAAGATTCAAGTCCTAGACACAATAAAGATAAAGTAAATACCAAGAAATTCTAAATAGTCTCCGTGAGGGATGTAGTGCTGATATGAAATTATGGTACGAGAACTGATTTGTAACCAATTTATGAGCACAGATTTTTACCTGCACATGCACTAAGGGGAGGTCATTGTACATCTGGATTTTAAGAGCCTGTAGAACAACTGCAATGACCATATGTAAATGGGAACTATTTGAAAAATGAGCATACAATAAGACAGCATTCTCCAGATAAGCACTCTGGTGGTAAATGCCTGGAGTAAATATGAGTAACATTCTTCTAAGGTGATATGATAAAACTATTTTGTACATTGAAGATCTAGAAAAAAGAACACTGAAATGTCAGAAAGGCTTCTGAGAAGGGGGTGGACCGTCCGCGTGCTCTGGCACAGAAGGAGGGTCTTCAACTGGTTTGCAAGAAGAATTTCTATTTGGAAGGTGGTTGCGTATCAGGTAAGATAAACACATATATACATATATGAAGAATGTTTTTAAGAGGTAACTTCTCTAAAATACCTTTTAACTGAACAAATATGACGGCGTTGAATCTCTGGTTACTAATTTTATAGCCTTAAAGCGATTAAACATGCCAGATCTACTCAGATCTGTTAAATCCCTGTTAACGCAACTCAAGTTCTAGTCTGAAGATAGGAGGAAAGTGTGAGCATCCTAAATGAGATGACAACTGGAAGCCATAGCTCTGAGAACTCTGCACCCAGAGGCACCCAGTGGACCCCAGATGTACCAGATATTGTGAGATGGTGTTTATGTCCTAACTTACAAAATATCCATTATAACTTTATGATGCAACATGTACGGAATTTTGCATTTGTGAAAGCCATCCTACATGAACTACTCCATCTTCTAACTCCTGAGGAAGGTGTTTTAGGGCAAGCATGAATTACTGCAGCAGGATATTAAGAAAGGCTTCGGTCCCATGCATTGAATTCAGTAACAATTTGCTGCTATCTTCACTGAAAATTGGAATGAGTCCCCAGGTGGGACAGCGAAATATGTTTGTACTCCTCCTTGTCTCTTGGAGAAGAACAAGACAAAGGAGGTGGTTCCAGGACTCCAACATCTCAAGAAACTATAACTACACTTGATTATTATTTGCTTCTCACAACCTGGAAAGAAACCTACTACCAGATTTGTCTGTCTCAACCCTGCTGAAGCTGAATACTTTCATACATATGTATGGATAGCTTAAGTTTTTATGAGCATAATTTGGGCTTTTCAAAATAGTGACACAATAACAAAGCAAAATTGAGACATGCATGTAATTTGAATACTGATTTGGTTTTATCTCTTCCTGGTGCTGGCACTTTTGATGCTGCTCTTTTCCATTCCATCTTCTTTCTGTTCTTATTTCCCAATGAATGGAATTAGTTGTGAGAGCATTTGCTGCTTCTACCAACCAAATATGAACCCTGAGGAAATATATATCTATGACCTCCCTAAGAGTTTTGGACAGTTACTCATTTGCTGCTACCTCTGAGTTTTCTATCGACTACTTAAAGACGCATTCCTGATCCTCTTGTCAAATAGGAAAATGAGCACTGTCAGATGGCTATTGCCATGTTTCATGGCATTTTCAATACCATAAGCCCTGGTTTTTATTTACAGCAATGCAGCATTTCAAGGAGGTTACTGCAAAGGATATTTCACGTCAATGAGCTCAGTGAGCTGTTTGCATCGATTTGCAGACCCACAGCAGGACTCCCAGTGCTCCCCTGTAGTGAGTGGGAGGCACTCAACCAGTCGTCTCGTGGGTCACAACAGTCAGGTTTGTGACTGCCTCTGCTGCTGGATCACCTTGCGAGTTTAGAGTTATTAAAGGGTAGTCTGTGGTACAGAACTGGGTATGATGAAGCTCTGTCATGTCTCCTCACCCTTTTTGGAGGTTTATGAGTAACAGGCAAAACCCCATCCTGTCACTGCTGTACAAGAGCAGAGAGACCCCTCGCATGCAGTGGCAGGCAGATTGGAAGAGTTTAGCATTGTGGAGAATCTGATCCTAAAAACTATTCATAATAACTCACTTAATAATCTCAAAGAGAAAACTAAAAAATGCTCGGGGCAATCTATGAACAGAAAAGGGGGGGTAAATTCACCTAATAAATTATTTGCAGACTGAATAATTAATGGAAAATCCAGGATGCATTTAGAAGGGTTTGATTTGGTGTGTCAGCCTCCTCTGGAAAGTGAAGCTACCTCAGAAACTTTGCATTTTCTAAGGTATCATTTCAGTGTGTTACCACAGCAGAATTTCCATCTGGAACCAGATGCGTGGTTCAAGTTTCTTGTCCCTGACACCAGCCAGTACTTGATGTTAGAGGGAAAGCCACAGGAAAAGTCTTGGAACTGGTTTATTCTGTCACTATCTCATATGAAGCTTCTTGCTTTGGGCAGAAACAGGAATAAAGGTTTTTTCATAACTGTATTCCCAACCTGAAAGATATTTCCACACATTTGAACTTCCATAATGTGAGCAGAGATCTGCTCACTTCTTTAGAGTTAAGCAGATGTATAGACCAAGTGCAAAAGTACATGCGTGTATCATTTACTGGTCGCCTTATCATCTGAAGAATTGCTATGTCATGGACAGAGAGACTTAAAATTACTCATATGTAAATGTAAATGAACATTGAAGACCTTTTTGAAAGCTGTTGAACGCTTGGCTTCATTTTGTGGCAAAGAGTTAAATTCCACACAAGCACTGAATTTACTTTAACTTTGGATAGAATTTTCAAAATGTACATGAAAGTAGGCTGAAGTATGTTCAAATGCAACTGAAAGCCTGGCATTTTAATACGTAAAGTAGGTAACAAAAGAAGCACATGAGACTTCGTAAACAGAGGTTTTAAAACAAATTTAATAATAGACTTTTTAAACTACCAAATCACTGTCAGAGCATATATATGTTAAAAGACCTATAAATATATTTTAAAACAATCTATTTTCCTTTCACTTAGCTGCCAAGATCTCCATTAGGAGGTTTGTGTTTCCTTCCAACATTAAAGAATATCTCTAACATCTGTAGCGATGAACGGTGAAGAGTGTCAGTTCTGCTTCTGAAACAAGCAATGCCGCCATTTGAAGGAGGAAAAATGTGAAATAATGAATATGCCTTCGGAGAGCAGTCTGTTGTGTAACAGAAGATGTGCAAAGCCTCTTACTAGGTTTGATCTTCTGAGTTGCTCCTATACACCTGTAAGGAGTGCAGTTAATTGTGCAAAACTTGGTCAATGGGACAAGTATTGCCCAGAGATGCTGAACCCAAAGATAAAGTGCCACAGAGCATACTGCAAGGACTTTGTTTCACGTTTCCTTCCTTCCAGGTATGAGGAAGGAGAGAAAAGTATCACATGAAAACATGAGCCAATCTCAGCTTAATTGGAGCAGCCATGACTTGAAAAATTATTTGCTTTTTTTCCCTGAAGGTTCCCAGAAAGAAGAGAGGAATGCTGCATTGGCTGGGGATTTGGGAGGTTCCCAGTCGCTTCTCTTTTCCACAGTTGCTTTCTGTGTGACTTGGGCCCCTCTGCGCTTCATTTCCCTATCAGTAAAGGAAAGCAATAGCATTTCCTGATGTTTTAATAACCACCAATAAACAGGTGGGTATACTAATGATTGCAAAATGCTCAGATGTAATAAAAGGGAGGTATGTACAACCATCACAGGGTAATAAAAATAACGTCTGCAGGAGCTTTACTGGAACCACAGTACAGAGTGCCACAGACCCTGCTGTAATAGGATGGGCAATATTTTATCACTGCAAGTATCTTTTAAAAAATAATCCCCATGTCTAAACTATAACCAAGAAATGTAATAGGATCTGCAGAACTTCCAAGACCAGGAGAATTCACAAACAACATTTTCAAGCAAAGTGATCTCACTCCTCATTTCAAGAAGAAATTGCAAACAATCCATGCTAGGTGTTTTAAACTGTGTAAACCATGTCTTAACACTCAGAGACGCGGCCGATAAACATTTACTCTGCCTAAAACTGCAGAAAATTTTTAGCATGAGGTTTTCACAAATACTTCAGATATTCCCAAATTTCATGTGGAAAATTTCCTGCAATTATGCATGGAAATGTATCTTACTTCATCTAGATCAAGTGTCCTGCCACTTCTGCAGGTAAGAATGAACACAGACTTCAGTGACACTCAATCTTGAAAATAACAAAAAGAAGAACACAATTGTTTTTCAATTTTAAAAAAACTTCGGGTGCACTTTAATCTCAGAACTTTATTATCTAGCTGTACTTATAAATAGTTTTAACTAATACGTGAACCGGATAGCTTTATACCCAAATGCATATATAGAACAATAAGTGTGCAAGTATGTAATTTATAAAGACAGAGGGGTATTCAAAGGACTATATTTGCAGATCTGAAGTTTTTTTAAAACCTGATTCCTAATACTGATGCGTCAAAGACAGAGGCTGAAAACCACAGTCATTAAAAAGAAAGATAATAAACTGCTTGCTACTCGACCTTAACTCCAACGAAGGGGGAAAAATCAGTGTTAATCTTGCTACTCAAGCCTTAATCAATTTTCTATTTTGCTTAGCTTTTCCTTTTTCAGTATGTATATAATTTTATATATAAGATATGCATGGTTTTACATTTGTTATCTGTATATATGCTCATCCCAAATTGCTAATTCATCCTTAATATTTTTTTGGTAAAGTTACACACTTAATGTTATTTTAGCATAGGGCTTTTTTGTAATGTAATGATATTTAATTTGCATTAGCACAAGTGACATACAATAGATCATGCTATTATCATGATTGATATCAGATGAACTGGCATAAATTCAACGTTATAAATTGAGCCTATAAATGAAACTATTATTTTACAGGAATTACTGTAGTAGAAAGGCTAAGGACCCTCAAGTCAACCTTAGTCAAACCCACTCTTTAGAGTTTTATATTTTATGCCTGCAATAAATGCTTTTGTGAAAGCCCATAACCTGCAAAAAAAAGTCACTGGAAGTCTATTAATTATAATAATATTATCCAAAAAGCTGTGAGGGCTTATTTTTGTGACATCACTCTTTGATTTCTTACTGCCTTAAATTATCCCTTTGTTGGCTGGGTGAGGGTAACAGTCATACTTTTGTCATTAAATATAAGGAGTTTTAAAGCCTGATCCACCCTAGCTCTAATTGATATTGCTTTCATTTGGCAGATAGTGACCTGATTTATAATTTAAATATGCATCATTATATGCACCTCTTCTGTATAATGAAAAAGTGAAGTTACTCTCATCTTTTCCCGCAATGTTAACATCAAGGAAAAGTATCTTTCTTTTTTCCCTTTTATACTCGGAGCTTAATTGAAAACTGTTCATTGAATTTCAACATGATAGAAAAGTCTTTTTATCTCTCAATTTGTCCATTAGCTATTATAATTGAAGTATCTGCTACACAGCTGAATTGATATTGTTCTTGTTTAAATTCTGGATTTCTCTAAATTTTCTATGAAGCATCAACTAAAAAAATATGGGTTAGGAGATATTAGCTAACAATATTGCCTAAATGGGACATTAGACTAGCACTCCACTTGTGTAAAGCTACAGAAAGTAGGAAGTCATCTAATTTTACTGGAGAACGTGTTGCATAATAATCTTAACAGCATGACCATAAGGTTTGCTAATTGCCACATCTGTTTAACAGCTGTCAGATGTTTGCCATATGCTGCCATCAATATTACAACAGAGTACATTACAGGGAGTTTTATTGTGTTCGACTGTTATTTATTTGCCACAGACATTACTACAGCCAGTGACGTCTATTTATGTTAGATCACTAATTATATGTTAAAAGCTGCATGCAAAATCCAGGTTTTTCAGCTTCCTTAGACCCCATTTCTGATGATGTACCTAATAACTTTTTCCCTGCAGATCTCTGAACTGATTTATAAATTTCTATCTCTTCTTATGGTAAATAATTCTTCTGCAAAATAACTTATTTATGCTGGTTTTGAAGGATGTTTCTAAACCCAAGTTATGTTTTAATGGTGGTGTTTGTAAGAACTCAAAAATAAACTTCTTTTTCAAAGAACCCCCTTCACCCCATGTTGTTTTCACCAGGACAAAGCTCAGGGATAGAAGGTAATTCAGTTTCACAGCCCAGAAGGCTGGACACACCGATTCTAGTCCCAAACCTGCCACTGACTCACTCTGTGACCTTGATTCACTGTATGACCTTAATTGTGATTTGCCAGTCTGTAAGCTAAATACCAGCTGTAACATCAGAACTCATTCATTAAATGTCTGTAAAAAGTAAAAGGTGATGCAGCACTATTACCATTAAAGCACATAAATATGGCTGATCTTTGCTGTTCTTTCAAGCGTTCTTTCAGTGATTTTTTTAAACGCCTTCTTTTAACTGGTCTGTGCGTTACTTTTTCATTAAATATAGCTACTACAGCAATGAAATAGGAAGCAGAGATTGACAAAGTGCAGACTAGGCAAAATATGCGTGATGTGATTTAATATGAGTTGATAGGTGTCACTGATCTCTATTATAAATAGACTGTGTGAATTCCATATGATGTATTATTTATCTATTGTAGATGCCTTTTTGTTTCATTAATAAACCTAGAAATCAGACATATACATTTCCAATGATGAGGTTTTGGCAATACAAGGCATTGTGGCATTTGTTTGCAATTGCTCAATTATTTTGATGATTTTCTTCTTCCTTCTATATAAATGATTAATGCTTGAGATGTTTGTTCAAGATTCTCCTGATTTTAGCTCGTTTGTCCAGCTGAATTCTTTTTTTCTTCTCTAATTAGAGAAGATTATTGCAGTGTAAGGACATCCACTTCGACCTGAATTCTAGCTCCTTTGAGATGTTGCACTGGAGTACACAACATAGGTCCTCTGATTCAGGTTGTGTTCAACCGTGAAGTCTGAGGACTCCAGCAAATCTCACATTACCAATGCGTTTTCAGTTTAAGTCTGCCTCAAAGCAGAAACTCTTATGCTGTTGTTCTACCTACAGTTAAAACTGTTTCCCTGGTATTTCTGTACTCAAGAAAGTTAAGAAAATACATTGCTGTTTATTTAGATAGGAAAGGACTCGAATTTTTCCAATTTCTGAAGAGAACAGTAAGCAGCAGCTAGTGCCTTGCCTGTACTCTTTCTGAAGATGCTCAAGCAGAGATATCTTTGAAGACACTAAAGGGCAAAGAGTTTAAAATAAAAGGCAAAGCTGGGGCTTGTTCCAGGAGCCACACTGTCAAGCCTTGGAGTCCTCTGAGAAGGGCGAGGACGATGGGGGGGTCACTGAAGGAAGGCAGTGGGGCTGTGAGTTCAGACAACACGTGCCTAGAGGAGAAAGAGGTGCTCAACTCCCATGAGAAATCAAACTGCCTTACAAGAACACCTCCCTCAGTAATCTAAAATTTGTCTGCCTTCTGCATTTGATCTCCTTATTTTCTTCTTATATGCTTTTTTAATGCTGTTTGTAGCCATTTCAATTATGTGATTTTCTTATCTGTATACCATTGAGAATACTGTACAAGACTTTATAAACAGCTACTAAGTTTATCTGCCTGTCATTTGGTTTTCATTATGTGAGATAACAATCTTTCTCATATCTTATAAGAAGATATAATGTGATTGTTTCTAAATGGGGAGGGGAAAAAAAGTCTAGTCTGCAGTATCCTTAAGCCTCATAGTATTTGTAACGTCAGTAGTGTCAGCACAATCTCCAATATTTTTCCTTGCTGTGGTCCAGGAAGAATTATCTCTCTAGTTTTTTTTGTGTTTGCTGCTATCTCCTCTTTTTCTCCATTTTAGACACAGTGAGTTTCTTATCTGGAGCATGGTTATGTGGGCACAGATTTGCCTACATTCAGTCTGATCATTCCTAACTCTTTCGTGGGGCTCATGCACTGAAGGGAAGGATGAGAGGCAATTGTCAACAGTTCGCTGTATTAAATATGGATAGATATTATTCATGTAATTTGACAGTTCTTGACTTTCAGCTGTATAATGACAGTGAAACGGTAGGAATTTCAGCAGCCGAACTTCTGTCTTACTTCAAGATAAGCTTATCAACTGTAGCCTGAATCCATTCAACTCATAAGCAGATCAAAACTCATGTCATGCTGAACTGCTCTGCTGATTCCTGCTTCCTACTGTTGCTTTACATGTCCATATGGTCTTAGTTGTTTGCCATCTTACAGTTATTTTGCAAGGTTTTTAGGAGACAGACTGTCTCTTGTTTTTGTTCAGCACCTTGTACAATGAAGCCATGGATCCTGCTTGATGGCACCAAATGCTCATGTAACATAAATAACGTGAAATGAAGTGATAATAGGTGATGGTCAGCCTTAGTATTTTTTGTCTCTTCATCAGTTATGCACTTGATCTTCGAAGAGTAGCTGCTTTCTTTGCATTCCCATTTAACATGAAAAACGCCCTGAGGTTTCTCTTGTGCTATTTATGCCAGAGATTCAGAGGTTCTCTGAACAATATGCTGGAATCATGTGTATCATTCGGGCACTCCCACCACCACAGCATGGTGTGGCAGCTGCAGACTAAACAATGTCTTTTGGTTAAGGATTGATCAATTGTCTGGGGAATTTCCATGCTCCCTTACGTGTCTTCCAGATTACAACACTGTTTCCAAACTGGT
>JANZLQ010000009.1:24125589-24138457 GCA_026212715.1 Elanus axillaris | reverse complement strand
GGGGTGGCAGGGCGGGAAGAACAGTGAAATGGGAGCACTTTTGCGAGTTGAATGTTCAATTTAAAAAAAAAAAAAAACCCAAACCACCAAAATTGTGCAAGCAAATATGAAATCTCTCTTAAGGCATCTCCTTCATTTTCTTCTCTGCCAGTTCACTGGATTTTGATCTTACAGGGGCTATAAACTCCTCTGGGCAAGGATTGTCTTTCTGTTTTGTGCCTATACAATGAAAAGCATAAAAACACACAAAAATGTGCAAATGCTGCTACTGGCTGTGGCCATAGGCTGGTGTCCCATCTTCAGCTAGACCTTGTCTACCTGCCATTGTGTCCAGTACTCCCCTCCAGTTGGCAAATATGGGACACCAAAGAAAGTCAATCACTACAGACTTCCCCAGAATATTTTCAAATAATTTATGTTTATTAAATCATTGTTGGTATGTTTTTCTTCTCTGAAAGTGTACTGAAAGTACTTTTGAGTATGCTTGTGAGCAGCAGTAAACAAAAATGATCACTATCAGAACAATGGAAGATACAGAAGATTTGCAATTTCTTAACAGTGGGAAACCCTTTGCTATTTAACTGTTCACTACAATATGTTGGTAGAAATATGACTTCAGGTTTCAGAATTAAATGCATGCCTCAGTGGCTCAGTTTATGCATTCATAATTATATTTACAATTAGAAATAATGTAATCAGAAATAGAATTTTTTTTATTGGCTGACTACACAAAATGAGTTGGGGAGAAAAAGTTGGTTTAAACCATGCTTTCTTCCCCACAATTTAGGATCATTTAAGCTTCATCTCTGACATACATTAGGAAATTATAGGCTAATGAATTCCATATGGGGCGGTATTACAGCTAAAGATTGCTGGGTCCCTCACTAGATTCCCTTTTGCACAGCAAATCCCCAAATGCTGTGGACACAGTAACAGGACATAAAATCACTGCAGTCACTCTGTGCAGTTATGTCGTGCAATGGTTTCCTGTAAATATTTTAATTCCTTTATAACAGAAAAGTGAAGCTTTAAATGGAAAAGCGGATGGGGAGGGAGCGCACGGCATCATGTAATTCAGAATTCACGTGCCCTGCTAGGCAGGGTTAATGGGCATTGCCCTGCAGTAAACCGGCTCCTGTGAATCCTTGAAATGTCAAAGTGGTACAAAACAAGATTGTGAACCAGGTCCTTCTGGTGTTAAATGGAGGCTGCAGGGCAGCTCTGGACCCAAATGCATAATTTGTAGACACAGGATGTCATTTACAGTTGCTTACCTCTCATTAAAACTAATCAGAATGGCTTTCTGTGAAAAATTGATTTTTAATTGGAAAAGTTAAATCTGTGAACCTACTTAATTTTTTCTTAAAAAGCTGGAAACATTTCTCTAGGAACTGATGAAGAAAGTCCTTGTTTGCTGATAGTTTTAAAAGCACTGAATGACCTTTTTTTCCTTCAGTGTTTGGCCAAAATTAGCAATGAAAAATATTTGTTTGCATGCTTTGCACAGTGATTTTTGTCAGAAAAGTCATTTTCCATCAAAAAAATTTTTTTTCAACAGATATTTTCACTTGCCAGATTGAGCAGCACATTAATGTTGGGATGCAAACAGGAGGGCAGACTCAAACAGTGGGCTTCCACACTTCTCATGATACTTTTCAACAGGACTGTCACCAGCAGCACAAGGTGCAGCAATGTCAGTTTTAATTAAAACCTTTCATTTTACCTACTGCACAGAACAGCTGCAGCATAAACTGAGAAGAAAAGGCACCACAACATGTACAAGTTCAGGTTTTGTTGAACATAAATAGGAGACATTACTAATGTGAACCCCACACAAAGCTGGTTCGTCCCATAAATTCTAGAAAATGTTGATTGCTTCTGTCCTGGTTTTGGCTGGGATAGAGTTAATTGTCTTCCTAGCAGCTGGTACAGTGCTGCGTTTTGGATTTAGTGTGAGAATAATGTTGATAACACGCTGATGTTTTAGTTGTTGCTAACTAGCACTCATCCTAAATTAAGGATTTTTCGGTTCCCAATGCTCTGCCAGCAGCAGGCGCACAAGAAGCTGGGAGGGAGGATGGCCGGGACAGCTGACCCGACCTAGCCAAAGGGATATTCCATACCATAGAATGTCATGTCCAGTATATAAACTGGGGGGAATTGGCCGGGAGGGGTGGGTCACTGCTCAGGGACTGGCTGGGCATCGGTCAGCGGGTGGTGAGCAATCGCATTGTGCATCACTAGTCTTCTCTTGGGTTTTGTTTCTCTCTCTTTTTGTTATATTCCTTTTCATTACTATTATTATTATTATATTTTATTTTAGTTATTAAGCCATACTTATCTCAACCCACAAGTTTTACTTTTTTTTTTCTGATTCTCCTCCCCACCCCACTGGGAAGGGGGAGGAGTGAGTAGCTGCGTGGTGCTGCGCTGCTGGCTGGGGTTAAACCACAACAGCTTCTCCCCAAGACGCTCCACACAAACTGTTGCTGGTTTTCAAAGAGCATCAGCTAGAAAAATTTTCAGGGTTTGGTTGGGGTTTTTTCCTTAAAAAGTAAAAGGCAACCAACTACTACATGCTTAGATGTATGTGTAAGTGGGTTATGAATCACAGTTTGATACCATTAAATAAGTAGCCCACAGAAGCTGCTGAATCTAATTCAGTTGCAATTACAAATTTAAGCTTGCTCCCCAGGCTTGCTAAAGAAAAAAATACTTTTTATAGGGTGGATAGTAGCTGTTTACTGTTACTAACCACAGTCAAACTTTGAAGATGTTTAAGATGAAGAAGCTCTAGGTAACACAGTTGTAGGTATCAAGTTCTTTTTGAATTTCAGTGTAACTGAAAGATTCAGCAATACAAAGTCTTAAACCTCCATAAATAGATGGTAACTCTCCCCCTGCCCCTAGGCCTCAGGATTGCCCTATATGCAGCTGCTCATCCCTGCCTGACGATTTCACCTGCTGCTCTGACTGAGCTGCCACAGCTCTTTTAGGATGTCCAACCTTGTATTTTGAAGTGGTCAGTATAGTTCTCCAACTCTCTTAGCAGTAGAGCCAAAAGAATGACTTGGGGTAAAAGACAGTCCTGGGCAGAGAGGCCGATGCGAGTATGTACGCTTTACGCTGACCCATCACAAGGGGTAAATCTTGCCTGGCACTGAATGCCCACTTGAGTATGTGGAGAATGAGCTGGATGAGCAGGTGTGATCCTGAAAGAGATAAATTATCTCCTTCCCCAGCAATTACAATGGGGCTGGAAGTGTGTACCACAAACCTGGGGTGGGCCCTAACCTCCCTGAGGACCTCTTATTAAGTAATTACTACAGGATATCATAAGCTGGTGTGTCTGATAGTCCTTGTCTTATAAATCTGAGCTGTAGGCATGAAGGTGTAAAAACTCACTCTGAAGCAGCTTTGTGAGCAGAAAGACTACTAGGGACCAGCCAGCCCGAGTCCCCCAGCAGAGCTGCCTGGTGTTTCCCAACCCCTTCCACCCAAAATCGACCAAGAGAGCGAAGATGATTTACACAAACATGTTGGCTGAAACAGAGTAGGGAGCATTTACAATGACTGCCCAGTTGTAAGGTGGTGGAGGTGGAAGTGCCCTGAGTGGGGAGCAGTGACGAGGACCTGAAAATGGCAACATCTTCTCCGGGCAGCTGGATCTGGAGGAGGACATTTGCATCCGGCCTCACTAGCACTGCTAAGTCCCTTTGCCTCCGTTTCCCCTTACAGGCAAAAGGCACATATTTATCTCCAAGGAGGGGGAAACTGTTAATTAGATAATGATAGTCAAGTTATTTTAAATTGAAAATTCGCTAAGTCTGGTATGCAATGTGGTTTTATTTCTTTGCTTGTTTTTCAAAGCTTTTTTTCTTTGTGAGCATTTATAGAAATATCCTTGCAAGATGTGCACCTCGTTTTCATGAGAATTTTATTAAAACCCCAGGGAACAGCAACTATATTACCTGAAGTTACCTTTATATCATAAGATATAGGTAGCAACTAGTCAAGAGACACAAAGGACCTTTGGAATTTAAACTTGTTAGGTGTTCTGCTTAATATAGCTGAGCAAGAATTTATGCTGGCATTGAAGTTTTCAGAGCTAGGCTATGCTATTTAAAATGGAATTTCACACTAATGAGCCTAAAAGAAAATAATGTGTGGAAGGAGATTTCAAAATATACTCAGTAGTATCAGTCGTTCCATATAAACAGAAAAAAAAAAATTACAAATACAACCAAATAGCACCCTCTTCCGGACACTAACACCCATGCAAAATGCCTTTTCGAAAACAGATTCTGCAGCAAGTCGTAAGAGCTATGCTGGCCCTAAAGGAGAAAGGGAGAGAAGGTAAGATGCTGTAGATAATGTTTCACATTCCGTTTTCCAAGAAAAACATAGAAAATATTATTTTTCTGTATGTTTTATATTAAAACATAAAGAATTAACAGAGAGCCAATTTGCTTGAGTAGATCCTAGTTATGAAAGGTTCATTTTCCTCACAGTTTTATCATTACTGTAAGACCTTTCAGGTGGGTCACTCAACAGATCTGGGTTAATCATTTTTTGTATCCAGTAGATACTTCATTTTTGTCTATTTCTGAGCTTATCATAAAAAGATTTTTTTTCCACTATGTATGTTCAGAAAATAGTTTGTGGAGCTACTTTTTATTCTGTAGTTCTTTATGAGAAAATATATTTTATGTATTTGATATTCTGCTTTCTTCAGGAAGATGCTCTTATGTTTCTGATTCCTGACTGAATAAATTCTTAAGTTCAAGTTTTCACTGCAGATTTAAAATTTGCTTTCAGTGAATATGTTGCTACACTCACTGAAACTCGTGACACCTGATAATAGATGAATGCATTTGCTATAGGATTGCTGGAAAGCAAACACATATGACCATGAGGAATATTACCATGATAAAGATTTAACTGTAAAATGAAAATGAGTAGCAGTTGAAGTTCAGATAGTATTTCCCAAGATGTGATTTTTGTATGCAGATGTTATGCTAAAGGAACCTAAGATGTTACCCCCCTCAAGTTTGTTACTCTTTTCATGATCTTTTCAGTGCCTGAAAAAATAAAGTACCAACATCTTGTGACATGAACACAAAGCTAAAGCCTTCTTTCAGAAGGATTATAATTTTTTTAATTATTTTTTGTGCAGTGGGCAGTACAGAGTTCAAGAATAGTAGCATTAAGTTGTGGTGCAAAAACAAAATACTTTTTTTTATTATTATTTTACATCAAGACTGACCAAGCTAAATACCTTGATAACTAGAGATCAGTAGATACAATTTTCTAGTTGGAATATCCTCCAATGCTTTGTAAAATAGCAATAGGTTTATACAGTTCAAATGCAGAGTTCTTTGCACACTATTTCTGGCAAAGAAGATTTGGAATCATACTTCTTCTCTGTGTCGTGGCTGAGTTAATTAAAATTTGCACACAAAGTAAGTGTCTCATATACTTTGTTTATCATTCTAACGATATCAAATGTAATCTACAATATCATAAAAAGAAACTCAACTCTTGCTCACTTCAATAATCCTACTAAGCTCAGAATAGGACTTTCCTTGTAAAAAAAACTTGCAGTTGTTAGGAGCTGTAGCTCCAATGCCCAGGACATGGTATTTAATAACTGATATATAATTACACAAAACAAAAGGAATTTTCTTTTTATCTGTGATCAGTTAATCTAGCTAAAGAAATCTTTTAATTTAAAAGTTAGAGAGGTTTGGTCTCCAATAGCCAAGATATAAGCAGAAGTCCCTCTTAATGTCGTCTGACAGTAAAACATTCCGCTTTTATGGACTTTTGCAGAAAGCAAGGTGGTGTGAAGAGAAAACCCAGTAAAGGTGGTTTTGTGGCAAATTGATAGGCATTGCTTGTACTGAAATTCTGCAGTCTTCTCTGTATGCACAGACTTCATGAAAGATGGTAAGATTTATAGAGAAAAACTGAAGGAAGAAGATTATTTTTGGTAAGCTTTGGAGTGTATGAATTAATAAATTCTAGTTGTCCTGGCTCTTAGGAATTCCATTCTGTCTAAATTTCAGTTTTGTTTTCTACTTTCCCTCCCCGGTAGAGTTGAACCTGGAAATAGCATCACTCAATGGCTCGTTAGTTTGATAAAGTGGCAAAAGTGACTATAGCTACAATGGGTACTTCTAGCTCAGAAGCATTTATAGGTCTCAAGGGAATTCTGAAAAACACCAGAAAGTCTTTAGGTACTGAATCACTGGCAAGTATTTTGAATCTTTAATTTTTTTTTATATATTCTTTTCTATGAGAATGTCAGAACTAAAATATGGAATATGCTTTTCCCACTTGGTTTCTATTACTTGTAAAGCATTCAAAAGCTTCTAGAATAAAATTACCTCTATGCCCTGCTAGGGAGCAGGCAAAACTCCACTGAGTATCAAGGGAGTCCCTCTGCTAGTGTTGCTTTCCATTTTTAACCCGAATATAATAATAAAAATGACTAAATATTAGACTGGAGCTGTACAATCTTAGATCCAGCATTTATTTGTTATCATGTTGATCCCAGTGGAGTTTTACTGTACTTTTATATTTATACAAAATGTGCTGAAATATATTCCACAAATTAACTAGTTTATTTTCAGGTGTGACATATTCATCATCATAATAATGTAAGTTTGTTTTAAAAGTTTCTTCAGATTATGATAGCAGCCAATTTGCATTTAGAAAAAGAGAAATAGAAATGCAAAGAGATAAGAGGTGCAGGAAGGAAGGGAAGGTATAGCAAAGAAATGGTTTGCAAAGAAAGAAGTTAATTGCAGATAATATATTTTTTTAAAAAAAATTACAAAGCTTAAAAAAATCCAACCATTTTTAGAATAGTTTAGGGATACTCTAGTCCAGCAAAAACCTGAAGTCTGCAGAACTGTCAGGAAAAAAAGGGGCATGAAACATTTTCGTAAGGATAACCAGAGCCTGATATCAGAACAGCTTTTTCACACACAGAGCCCTATGCCACCGCAGACTGCCTGTGCACGCCGCTATGGCAGTAACAAAACCAGAGAGCACAGGTACGCATCCACTGATGCGACTGGTCACTTGTTCTCACACACCGCTGCACCTCCATCCACATACTCGGGAGCAGAGCAAGGAGACTGCGCCAACCGAGGCTGCCAGGCACCGGGTAAAGGGCAATTTATGCTGAGAAGCAACTGCAGATAATCAGGAATTCCCTGAGAAACTGAATTCAATCCTGAAACAATATAGCTAACTTTTCTAATCATAACGTGTATTTTCCATTGTGTGAAAGACAGTGAAGCATAGTGGCATAGTTAACCCCATAAAACCCTGAAAATTTCCCCTGTGTGGATTTAGGTCTGCTTTCTGACAGTGAATAATTAGACATCTCAACATAAAAATACATTTCTATTTTGTTACAGTATTCATTTGAGGTTTAATCACAGTTGTCAATGTGCTATTTCAGTGAATAATATTTTCATATTGAGTAATTTTACAGTTCATACAGCAGTAAGAAATATCTTAAGGTACTAACTGATTATTTAGACTTTATTTATTGTAGAGGAAAGCAATGACATTGAAAATATTGTATAAATAGCAAATACATTAAACAGCAAAATCCCTACCTTACATTATGAATTGAAATCACATTATTTTAAAACATTTGAAAAGCATCATCGTAATTATATGTTATCAACACAGAGACAGATTACCTATTATTTTAACATAATTAATTTGAGCTCAGTGCATTTATGTTGCTGTGTATGTCTTTATCCATCAATATAATTATGAAATGCTAAAAAATTGGGTTTTGAATCTTCAAGTTATTTTAATTGGCTGGGTTTTTTCTCTAAATCCACTGTTCATTTGTCCCATCTTCAACGTCTGAAATTTTTAATTACAATTTACATTTCTTTTTTGTCTGTCCCCTAGGCCACATTCCAATCTTGCTTGTGATGTTTTCGCACCAGGGCCTTCAGGAGAGATAAGCTTTCTCTCTTCAGTGACCACTGGCTTATAACCAAGTTTATATTCTTTTCTTGCAATACCAAGAGGTTTTTTTCATGTCTTATTGGTATGTTCTCCTTCATTTATACTTTCATACCTCTGGTTTCTGTCATTTTTTTCCTCTTTTAAACCTGTCCTCCATCCAGTGTGAAAGGCAAGCAAAACCATAAAAGGTATAATATTTTAACGGGCTTTCTCTATGTCAGGGTTTGTTCTCGTGTCTAGCTCAACTGATAACTCTCTTCCCAGTACTTCAGTAGGTTTGGGTTTGGTTTTTTTTTTCTCTGCTTGTAAGGTAGGATATGTTGCCCCTGTGTGATCTCAGGTGACGGGGAGTGGGGGGTGGATGGAAGCTCTGTATGAAGGTAAAAGTCTCAACATTTCTTGTCGTACATAAATGTCTGTCTCCAGGAAAGCATTGAGGCCACAGCTGTCCAACACAGTGCCCGGGAATGCCTGTCTCTGAGGCTCTGATGAGGCCTGACTTTTTTACGCCTCTGTCTGATTTTTTTTTCCTTCTCTCTCATGATTGACATTTGTCTTTTCTGGGCCTTGTTTGCTTGCACTGCACTTGTAGGGAGCCTGAAGCACTGCAGTATTTTCATTTCAGTCAGGTTAAGGGTGACGAAGATTACACATACATACTGATTTATGCCTTAAAGGCTGAAAATAGTGTCAAGTGTGATCTCAGCAGAGCTCTGCTCGATGACTCAAGTGCTCGGTACAGTGTTATACTCTCAGACATCAATCCTCATCCAGTAAAAAGAAAACTGTCTGTCCAGAACATCGTTCAATGAAGTCCTGATCTGTAAGTGTTATTAGTTATTAATAAGATAATAATGGCATTTTCAATGTTCATGCCAAAGCCAGAAACGAGCCTTTATGAGGCTAAGTACTGTTGAAACAGAAAGCAGGGAGCAGTGCCAGCCTCAAAGAGCTTTCACTGTAAATGTGCACTTGATAACCAGTATCTCTGCAAGCCATGTTATGCACATACTTGTGTGCTTCTGAGAACATTTCACTATGAAGGTCTTATGCAAAGAGGCAATATAACTGTAAGTCAAATGTTTTTAAAGACAGGTCCTTACATTATTATATTTGGAAGTGCCGTATGTCAGGAGTTCTTGTAAGCAGCAGTAGATCTGAAGGTGGCTGTTATCCCAAAGACATGAGGCATATTAGAATATATCAAGCTCTGCATTATGTTGAAGTCATTGCCTACTGACTGTTTTTTCTTCTTCTAACCATATATGTAAAACAAAAGCAAAACAAAACCCAGAGAGTGAGTGATTTGACAGTTAATATTCCCTTAAGCTACAAAAGGGCAAGGACTTGAACCACAGACACCTGCACTCCAAGCTACTGGTTCTTCTTGTGCAGGTGCCTTTCTCTCTCTGGTTTTAACCACACATAGCTGCCTGGACCTGAAACACTTTTCCCAGCACAGTCATTATCAAAATTCATACGTCCTTATGAAAAGTATGAATTTGGCCCCACCGCCTCTTCCCCCAATGAAAAAATCCTGAACATTCCTAGCCAAGCTGTATTTGCAGCTTGCTGGGAAATACCAGAGATGGGAAGAATAACCCAAGAGCAGTCCAAGACTAGCACTTTCCTTCCAACTGCCTTCAGCCCTTGCCAGCACAGGGAACTAAGCAGTTAGTTCAGTTTGCTAGTGATCAAGCGCTTTTTGCGAGGCAGCTGGAACAAATGATGGAAGGGGTGGAGGGAATTCCTCTTTCAGATGCCAGTTGCAGTAGTACAGTTAGCTCTGAATCTTTTCCTGTAAGTAAATTTAACACATCTTGTTAATAGTGTCCATTTGAAGAATGTAGCAAATGTCTGTAAAAGAGCTAGTAATGCACTAGACACAAAACCATTCACATCTGACTCAGTAAAGCAACCTCAGACCATCCCTGTATCAATTTTGTTACCCTGACACCCAGTTTGAAGGAGCAAGCACATCAGTGAGTACGGCTGCAATACTCTTTCCCTGCTGTATTTGTTCTGGCAGCCAAAAGGGGTCACATAGCCTGCCTAACTGTCATTACAGGTCCTTGGATAAGTGAAAATTCACTTAAAAAAACCACAATGCCTATTCTTTTCTAATCAAGTCAAGCAGGCTTATATTCTAATGAAAAGGCATTAAACCAAGGCAGAAGTAGATAAAAATAAATTATGCTGTACTCCAAAGTACACCTGTGACTGCAACTATAACTAGTGGATAGACAGACAGGCAGACACTGTCAGCTTTGGAAATGGGTCATAGTGTTCTGGAAAAAACAGCAAAATGAGTTAAAAGACAGCTTTTGGTTCTACAGCTCTATCTATACTGCGGAAAAATAGATTTGGGTCGATTGCTCTTACTGTAAGATATCATTTCTTTTGGGTATACTCCCCAAACAGTCTCATCAGCACCAACCATATTCTTATTTCTGTGCTATGTTTTGTGGGTACTGGCTGTGCAGCCATGCTAACATAAAACCATCTATATTTCCAGAATCAATGTAGATTCCTTAATTTTTATTTTGGAGGAGAGGAGGGATTCCAAAGAAATCTTCCTAGTGATTGAAAATTCCTAGTGATGTTCCACATTCAATACACATTGTGTGGAGTTTATGTGGTTTCCTTCTTCATTAGTATTTTAATGTGTTAATCAAAATTTTAATCTAAAATTGGATTAAAATGTACCCGAGGTCTTGAAATGCGATAAATTTGATCCTTGCAACTAGCACTATGACGTGCTATTGAACACAGTTAGCAGGTCTCAAAGGCCGGAACTAGGATTATCACCTTTTGTGTCTTATCTTGGCCCCCTAACAATCCCATGTCTGTGCTATATTGTTTTGGCAAAATGGGTCAACGGAAATGTCAAGCAGACACCACTTTCCCAGGAAAATAAAACTTCAAGTGTAATATGAACTGGCATCTGAAATTCTGGGTATGTTTAGTGCATACACAAACTATTCTGCATTTATTAATGAATACACTGTTACATCTACACAGCTATAAAAGCATTCAGCAACAAAATCAAATTCACAAGGAGAAAGCAGAATTAATAGTTTGTTTTCCCATTCATGTTCATCCACATTATATGATCTTCAGTTACCCATGTTAGTACATTCTCCTCCCTCTGCAGCCACTTTACCCCTGTATCACCAAGTGTTTTCCTCCCCACTATTGTGCACTCCCCAGAGCACAGAAGAAGTATCAGTGCCTAACACAAGTCTGAAGATAGCAGGACCCTGAACTGGATGCAAAGTGCACATAGATGGAATGTGTCAGTCACAGGCTTCAGCTGCCAAACGCTGAGTCTTCACTGATCACATGCAAATGGAGCTTTTTGTGTCTTAGAGCTTGGTGAAATTCAAGTAGCAAAAGGCATCTACCTGAAGTAAAGGCCATCTGCCTTCCAAATTTCCATTTTCTACTCAGTGTATATATAATGCTGGGGGTCTTTCCTGAATAGCTGCATTTTTAATATAGGGCAAAGCAACATAACTTTCAGTGAGCTGGCACTCCGAAAGAGCTCAGCCAGTTTGTTGCTGCAAAGCAGTAAACGTACTTGGCACAAAACATGTCAATCCCCCCCTAAAATGGGGGAAAGTTTTCTCCAACCGTAAGGAACACGATCTGCCTGTAATGCACAGAGGTTATTTCCAGAAACCCGCTCAAACTGAGACGCTTTCCAGCAACTTCCGTGGGTATCAGATTATTTGGCACTAGAAATGAAATTATCTTAGAGATTCGGGGTGAGCATGACTGAAGAAAAGTTGAGGGCGTGCAGAAGCCAAAGTGGCCTGTAAGATGAGAGGTCTTGAAAAGCAAGATTGTTAAGAAGAGTGGGAATATCAGAGTGGTTCTCTGGCAATTAAGCCCATGCAACCAGTTTGGTTCTCTGTGGAGTTATTAGTGTTGTGCTAGTAATAAAAACGATTTCACATTAAGACCAGTAATATGACCCAAAAGAAAGGGCGAAAAACCTAAGGCTAGTTTTCACTGCTTCTACCCCAAGCTTTAATCCCTGCTTCAGCCCTAACTCGTTGCCAAACTCCGGCAAGCACTGCTAGAGAAATTAAAGCCCTAATTTAAGATTAAGGTCTCTGCGGGAAGCAAGCTGAAGCACGCACAAGGCCTCAGCCCGGCTACCACGGCCGGGGAGGAGCAGCACGGCCACCTCAGCGCCGGGCCAGAGCCACCCACTCCACAGCGAGGGCACCCACGGGGCCCTTGGCCTCCCGCAGAACGCACAGGCCTCGCTCTGGCGGCCACAGGGCTTAATAATGGCGGTTTGGCTCCTCAGGGGTGCTCCTGCATGGGGCCTGCCCCGAGGCCGGGCCCGGCGGCCCAGACGAGAGGCAGCCTGGTCCGTGCTAGGGCGAGGCGGGGGGCAGCGGCAGCAGCCCTCAGCCCGGCGGTAGGTGAGGGCAGCCGCAGCCTCGGCGCTGCCACTGAGCATGCTCGGCTCTTCCACATCCGCCCCCGCTCGGCGGCCGAGAGGCGCGGGGGGAGCGGTTCCCCGTCGGTAATAAGCCCCTTGCAGGTGGCGGAGGCGGCGTGCGGGGCTCGCTGCCGCCATGAACCCCGGCGGCGTTGGCGGCGGCGGCGGCGGCGGGGGGGCGGCGCCGGCCTTCCCCGGCCCCGTGCAGTGTAAGTGCCGCCGCGCGCCAGCGGGCTATGCGCGCTCCGGGGCCCGCGCGGCGGAAGCCGAGTTGAGCCGGGGCCTGGGCAGGCCCCGAAACCTGAGTAGTGCATGAAAACATAGGCGGGAGCGGAGCCCGGGAACCTGGCTGGGGGGGGAACCCGGGAATCTGGGTGAGCGCCGGGGCCGCCCAGGCGGTGAGGGGCTGCG
>JANZLQ010000009.1:24110586-24125514 GCA_026212715.1 Elanus axillaris | reverse complement strand
GGGGAACCCCCCCCTTCCCCCGCGGGACCCGAAGAGCTTCGGGGTCGGCCTCCCCGCCGCGGGTGCCCCGCAGCGCCCGAACTGACCCCCGCAGCCCCAGGCAGGGCCAGGCCGCCCCGGGCCCCGAGGGGCTCCCCCGCGGCCGGGGCGTTTGGTCGGCGGGAGGGTCGGTGTGTCAGTTTGGGCGGGCTTCACCCCTTCCCGTGTCCTCAAAAGGAGCTCCTGACCCTGCTCCTGTTTCCACAGTTCCCGGTGGCACCACCGTGCTGGTGGAGCTCACCCCCGACATCCACATTTGTGGCATCTGCAAGCAGCAGTTCAATAACCTCGATGCCTTCGTTGGGCACAAGCAAAGCGGTTGCCAGCTCACTAGTGCAACAGCCGGGGCCACCAGTACGGTCCAGTTTGTGTCAGAGGAGACGGTGCCGTCGACACAGGCACAAACGACGACCAGGACCATCGCTTCGGAGACCCAAACCATCACAGGTACTGTGGTGTTACGTACCGGGAGCCTGAAAGCACTCGACTCCTGCAAAGTGGCAACACATTCACAGCCCTCCGCTCGTGCAGACCGTCCCCATCGCGCTAAGCTAAAATAACAGGTTTCAGATTAGTTGTCACGTACCTGCAAGCAAAGGAAGAAAAATAAGTGGTGTGCTGCCTTCTTGGGTTTGGTATGACAACAGTTACTTAATTTGCTAATGGAGGTACAACTTCACTTAGAGAATTGCTTAAGTGTTATATAACCAACTTGCACGGACTAATTAAAAATGTCAATACTTATGAAAAATAATCAAGTTACAATGCATTTTTTTTAAGAGTGCTCTTGATGAAAAACAGACACAGAATTGCTGTTGGGCGCCAATCCAGGCCTTTTTATGTGAAAACACTGCATTCCCTAACATTGCTCCCATAACTAATTGGCAGGAAAAATATTACTCAAAATTTCTGCCTATGTGAAAGGCTCAAGTGAGGTCCTGATCCTAGAGACATTTAAATAAAACTAGAATTTTGTTCCGTTTGTGAAGGTTTGCCCTTCTATATATAGTTTTATTTTATTTTGGTCTGGGGCCTTACTAAAATCCAAATTATTTGACTTTAATTTGGATAGACAGATTAGGGCAGAGAATCTGGAAGAGCAGTGAAACAAACCGAATTCAGGGCTCACTTCCAGGAATTTTTGTATTATAATCCCTCAACTCAGTGTGGGTTTTCGATGAGTCATTTTTCTGCTTCATATTTACTCATCTTTAAAATGAGGGCAGTTATATCCTTCTGCCCTTTTGGGGTATAATAGCGTTGTTTAATTGATTTAAAAGCTGCCACTTTGGCTAAGATAGTTTCAGCTGTTATTCTTGTGAGTAACAGCTAAAAACAGTATAGTTGAAAGAGGCCGAACTTTTTTAACAATTTAAAAAAAAAATTGTTTACATGATGCCTTTTTGACAACATTTGCTATGTATGTAATTCGAGGTTTTTCTCCTTTGGGCTGTAGCACAGCCACTGTTGAAACACAAACACACCTTTATTAATGTAAGACCTGGACAGGCATCAGAAAAACACTGAACTTCTGAAGAAACTGAACAGTGCAGTTGGGTAGGATTCAAAGGGAGACAAGCAGGCCTACGTAGGGTTGTATTATGTTGAGTGTGGCTCATCAGGTCTTGACAGAATTTTCAGTGACGGCAGGATACCAAGGGAGGGAAAAGTCTTTTTCCTTTACCCCTCCCCTAGGCGAGTAAGAACCCAGGAGCAGAATGTTGCTGGAAAAAAACAGAATAGAGAAGGAATTAATGAAAATAGAAAATAATTAGATTTTTCTGATTGGAGAAGTTAATGTTCTCAAATTTAGCTCTTCTGTGTGTTTAGTTTCTGCACCAGAGTTTGTTTTTGAGCATGGCTATCAAACATACCTGCCCAGTGAGAGCAGTGAGCCTCCAACTGCTGCTATCGTCTCTACACCACCAAAAGCACGTTCAAGAAAATCCACTTCCTCGCTTACGCAGAAGAAACTAAACTGCTGCTATCCAGGTAAGATGTGGACCATACCTTCTTCCTTTTAATTTTAAAATTGATAGGTTTTGTATAGTGATATGCAGAGTAGGTCTGTCTGTCTTAAGCAGAACCTGGAAGGCAACCTACTTAACTAAGGGTGTGATGTACTACCATTGATACCAGTAGTAGTTTTGCTATTGATTTCACGTGCTTGGACTTTGGTCCTATACTGTGGTATACTCTGGTATGCTGCAGTGGGTTTGCATATAGACATTGGCCTATGCCCACACCCGTAGCAATGCAAGAGCAGAGTCTTGTTACCTTTTTGCTAACTGCCATTGTTGTATGTGAGAAATATAGATTAATTTTGTGTTATATGTTTTGTCCTTGGTCAGTTAGTGTTTCTATGAGGATGGAGTGAACTGAAGTATTTGGATACCTTAATGAGTAAAAACCATGTAATATGCAGAAAACCTATGCAGAGACAGCCATGTAGATGAGTAGCCATGTTAATGGTAGGAAAAGTTACAGTATCTCTTTGCAAGCTTACCTTCATTTGAAAGGCATATTTCAAATGCTTAGCATTCATTTCTTTGCTCTAAAACTGTAGCACTTTACACTTGTACAGAATTCCTGAATGGTGAGCTGTTACCTGAGTTCCCAATTGCACTAACTTGAAGTCATATGTGGAATTAATTAGTACCCCCAGCATCCCCAGTGTACTGTAAAGAGCATCTCAAATCCTAGGCAAAGATTCCAGAGAATTTGTTTCAAAGCTTACAGAAAATGGTAATGTAGAGAGTGAATTGCCTCCTAGGGGAAGCATTAGAAAACTATTCATAGGTAAGCTGGTCACTATTTTAAGTAGATGTGAGTAAACAAGATGGGGAATTCTTTTTCTGTTAATACTGAAGTTTAAAGAAAATATTCTTGAAAATAAACATTATTCCCAGAATATGGTGGTATATTTTTTTTATTTTGTTAGATTTTCCTTGAATTTAATGATCTTAATCTTGCCATTTTCAGGTTGCCAGTTCAAGACTTCCTATGGCATGAAGGATATGGAACGTCATCTACGAACACACACAGGTCTATACGGTTGCTATATTTTGGGTTTGGTTGATTTCTTCCTTTTGGCTTTTTGCCAAAAGGTATTTTCCTAGAAAATAGCATATCTATAGATGAATTAGATAGAACATATGTCTGTACATTCATTCTAGTACTGTAGTTCCCTCTGCCTGCGGAATTGCCGGTTTGGGGTAAGCCATGTCTCCCTATGGGCAGTACGACTCACCTATGAAACTTGAACACTGTACATTGATTTAAGGCACAGTTAAACTTCTGAGGTGCAGATCATATGTTCCTCAGGGTGCGGGGTGGTGGTAGTGCTTAAACCTAGTTTATTCTTCATATGGAACAATGATTCCAACATTTCATCTCCCTTCCCCCTAAACGGCAATTTCAGAGTTGTAAAGGGAGAAAGCTCCAAAGGGTTTTCTGTATTTGTTGCACTTGTGCATGCAGCCTTCTGGAGCATAGAAGAGTTCTTGGCTGATAGGATGGCTGCTGAAATCCAGTGTCCAGCTTTTGAAAACTAGCCCCATTTCTGTTAAGTGTTTAGTGTGTGATTTTTTTTTTTTTTTTTTATTGCAACAATACCCTTATGTTGCAAAAAGATTTTGATGTGTTGGTGCTCCTCTGTTTGTTTCAGGAGACAAGCCCCATAAATGTGAAGTTTGCAACAAATGTTTTAGTCGTAAAGATAAGCTGAAGATGCATATGCGTTCTCATACTGGGGTGAAGCCTTACAAATGTAAACACTGTGACTATGCAGCTGCTGACAGCAGCAGTCTCAACAAGCACCAGCGCATTCACTCCAATGAGCGTCCTTTTAAATGCCAAATCTGTCCTTATGCAAGCCGCAACTCTAGCCAGCTAACTGTACATCTCAGATCCCACACAGGTAAGTTTATACTAAAATTCAGATCTGTAAAAGTCTGAACGTCATAGGGAAGATTTAAAAAGGTATACAGGTGTCAAGATGCCTCAAAGGGCCTATTCGAATTCTCAAAAGCACCTAGGCATCAAGCTTCTGTGAATCTCTTGGGCATAGACTCTAGCAGGGCAATACAGCTCTACTAAACATACCTGAAAGCAATCAGAAGACAGATCTGACTCTTGGTAGATTTTCTTCTAAATTGATTCTGAAACTGCCTATTAGATGTTCTCAAACCAGTAGAACTGAAGGATCTAATTGCTTGCTTGATTGATTAAGAGTATCTAGGTTCCTATCTGTGTCTCTCAGATATGATCCACTATATTAGAAACAGTGAAATTACTTTATGATTGAACTAGTTATATCAGTGCAAACCTTAGCTGCATAACTTAAATTTTCATGCATCAGTAAATTAGCAAGTAATTAGCAATTTAAGTTACATCTTTTTTTGACCTTTGTGGTACCTTCCATGTGCAGACTCATGGACATGAACAGCATAGTATGAGCAGCCAGAACTATGTTCTGTCCATATAATTTTTTCTCTATGGATAGAAAGCTTTAGCCTCCAGGCTTATAAACATTGTGTTATTTTATATTTGCATTATTTACCTAAGTTTCATTTTAATCAGATTTCTTTTTTATGGATTGTTCCTAGAAGAGATTTGCTGTAAAGATACTGCTGTACAGTTGTCTTTGTACAGTTGTCTTTGTATGTTGTTTTTCACCTAATCCAGGGTACTGGATTAGTTTCTGTGTTGTCTTTTATACATTTGATTAGTTCTGTGAATTTTAGCTGCAAGGTGGTTATGGTTCAGTGATTACTAGATTAGCTTTGAACCTATCCTACATCTGAGTCTGAATTCGAGTACTAAACAACATTAGTTCAGATGTGTGCAAGATGGGATGTATTTTGAGTAGATAAAAGAAATAAATCCCTTGTGCATTGTGAAGGAGGGGAGGGTTAAACCAATCTGTCTCTAGCAGAAAAGAATCTTTTATACTTCACAAATCTGCTGTGATGGAACAGGCAGGACTGTCAGGCAGTGGTCTTACAAGTTTCCCTCTTTCTATTGCTATATAAGAAGGTGCGATGGTCAGTCAAAATAGTATGGGTTGTTATGAGAAGTTATATGTAAGTAAACACCCATCAGAGAATATGGTACTGCATTTTCCCAGTGTCATATAAGAGCATGCATACTTTTGCATTTATGTACATGGGCAGGTATGCTCTGAATTTGGCTGTGGGGGAACCTGTGAATGATCGTGGTTCTCTTGTATTTCCAGTAGAGTTAGATTTTTGTGGCATTAAATACTGCAGTAGTTGGGAAGGCGTTTTAGGCTACCTTCTTTCTTTTTGGCAGATCAGTCTGTTGTATCTTAAGCAATTGAAATATGCTAAAATTCAAGTCTTTAGTTTTGTTGTCTCTTCCATTTCTCCAAAATAAATCCCTTTTGTAAAAGGACATTTTTTTGATGATTCACTGAAAGGAGGCACAAGAATTTTCAAAGTAATCATTTCATCCTTGTTAGGTTACAAAGCTGTTATGCTGCACACAGCCAATTTTAGGAGAAAAGTAAGACTAGTGAGACTGGTATGTAGAATAAATTGCTTACTGGAATTAAATTAGTCATTCTATAGAAAGTGAGTATAATCTACATTGCTCCAAATGAGATCATCTACATAGCATTACTTGTTGAACTAGTCATCTAAGATCAGTTTCCTATTAATTTGAGTAAAACTTACTCTTACAATTAGTAATTCCAGGATCAGACACTCTCTTTTTTTTAAGCTATATTCTGTCAGTGTCAATTAGGTATGGACAGAAATGTAAAGAAATGTAAATAATAGACCACTCTTTAAATAAACTGAACCAACATACTTTGCTATAGTCAGTAGAATTGCTAATTCTTTTTCATATACTGTGCTACCCTATATGTGAAAATTAAGTCATTGAAATATGTACTGTGCCTTCATCAGCATAGTAGATAAAAATTCAGTAGCTGAGTGTGCAGTTGAGACTGTAAAATAAACTATGTGAACAAACAGTGCATCTTCATTAATAAAATCTGTTTAATATAGATAATGTACCATGTATCTCAATTATTAAACAGATACATGGATTAGCACAGTAGGCCACAACTTGATTTGAAAAATACATAGCTAAAACGATGACATATGTAGCTGGATAAGCAAATTATGCAAAATTATACAGCTATCACAAACTCTATAAAATATTAACTTATAAAATAAATCAGCCATTTGCAGTTTGATTATTAAAGAAGATGAATGCTTGCTGAAGTACGCTCTTTTTTTCCTTCCCCCATCAAGGGTGTCTTAGAACCTAAAAACACAATTCTTCTAGGTTTTCAAAATAATACCTCCCTAAAGACTTAATGCTCAGGTGTTTTAGAGAACTACATATTTAGATTAAAGAAAAAAAGTGAACAGTTACTTAGTTGGGTTGGTAGGTTTGCTTTGGATTTTTTTTAATGACTTCAGAATGGAGTCACTGGTCTTTACCCTGGAATTGATTATGGACTAAACAGAGCTACAGCTTAATTTGGTCATACATGTTGTGACACAAGCTGGCAAATAAAATTAAAAATAGTTGTTTAGATCCAGGCAATTCAAATGGTTATTTGTGTAGGTAGTCTGACGTAAATAAGCTTACAGGGATCTTGCAGATGAGTGTGTTCATTTTTCATGCTTTATCAATTTAAGAATTTTATCTAACTTTCAACTACTATTGTTAGGTTTCTGGATCAGCATTGCTTTAAAAAAAAAAACAAACTAGGCACTTATGAATATTTTCTATACCTGTTTGCATGAATACAAACTGATATTGTGTGAATACAAACCGATACTAGATTTTCTTGAATTGATCTGTGGAATGTTATTAGGTATGATACATGGTGCAAATATCTCTTGGTTGCTGTAATGTCAGAAAAACAAAAGCTTAATGTTACTTCTCTGTGTAAGCACATTTCCCTAGAGTCACATACTTGCATGCATGTTTCACTGGTCTCACATTTGTCTTTTCCAGTTGCAGTTATGTAGCTGTGATCCCTCTTTCCCTCCCCCCATAACTGTAGTAATCCTATGATTGTGCAGTCACCTGACACTGACCTAGGTATGGACTTTTGTCCCTATATCTCCCTATGTTCTGGAAAAAGAGTTTCCACTGCCTTCCTGTGCCAGCAATAGTATTTGTGCCGCACCACATGAACCAGGCCAGAAAAAGTAATCAGTTTTTCTTGTCAGCTAATCTAACTTACCATGTGAACAAATGTACAAGAAAGGCGGTAAGGACTATATGGTTGAGCAGTAAGGCTGGTGCCCGTTAAGCATCTGTTTGTGCAGTAGCCTACCATTTACCTAGGCTTAAAGTTAACCTACAAGCCTCTCTGTAAATCTTGTAGTAATAACCCAAGACATGAATGTCTTTAAGTTGTTTTCTTAAGACTTCAAAAGTATAGCAGCTGTTAAAGTTACAGTGTTTATTTTTCTTAATTTTAAACATTAGCTGAGGTACACTGTTGCTAAAAAGGGACAAAGGAGAAACTTCAGTCACTTATTTGGAGCACGCTGGACAGTTCTACACATAAAATGAACTAAAAATGGAGAATATATAAAATGCAGACATCAAAAAGGAACAGATACAGGCAGGCATGCTCGTGGAGAGTTTGCCCCCAGATGCACCAGGTGATAAATACTGTGCCATTAAAGTTCTCTACATCTTGAAAATATGTTGGGAGTTCACAGGTATTTAAAACAAGTCACCTGTACATTATTCATTATAGCATTGGTTTCTCCAATGGATCTTGGTGTCTCATCTGTAATTTGAACTGTGTTTTTTGTTGACAGGAGATGCTCCTTTCCAATGTCAGATGTGTCCTGCTAAATTTAAAATCAACTCAGACTTGAAGAGGCACATGCGTGTGCATTCTGGTGAGAAACCTTACAAATGTGAGTTCTGTGAGGTCCGGTGTGCCATGAAAGGAAACCTGAAATCACACATTCGTATCAAGCACAGCATGGAAAATACTCTCAAGTGTCCAGAGTGTGAATTTCAGTGTGGAAACAAAACAAGCCTTCGGCACCACATAAGAACTCATCAGCCCGAACAACCAGTGAAGTGCTCAGAGTGCAACTACTCTTGCTCCAACAAGGCAGCTCTGAAGGTGCACGAGCGAATTCACTGTAAAGATCGTCCTTTCAAATGTGAATTCTGCAGCTTTGATACCAAGCAGCGGAGCAACCTCACGACTCATGTGAGGAAAGCTCATGGCGACAAAGTCAAGACCAAGAAGCAAACGGTGGAGAAGAAGGAAGGAGATAGGCCAAAGCAAGGTGGCTCCAGGCAAGTTGCCAAATTGGATGCCAAGAAAGCATTTAAGTGTGACCTGTGTGATGCTTCCTTTGTCCGAGAAGATTCTCTTAGGAGTCATAAGAAGCAGCACAGTATGTATAATGGATCTAAAAATAATGAACTGGCTGTTCTACAGCTCCAGATGGATCCCAGTCGGCAGACCAGTGCCCCAATTACTGTCAGTCACCTCCAGGTCCCACTTCAGGCTGCTCAGGTTTCTCCATACAATGAAGGAAGGGTCAAGATCATTGTGGGTCACCAGGTCCCTCAGACTAACAGTATCGTTCAGGCTGCATCCGTGAATGTCATGCCTCCTACATTAGTTAGCCAGAATCAGGAAGACCTCTCAGCCAACAGCCGCTTGCAACTTCTGGGCCAAGTCAGTTTGTTGGCACCACCTCCGCCTCCCATATCTCAAAGTGAAGCAGGGCCTGTGGCACAACCAGCAGTTCTTCTCACAACCCATGACCAAAGTGATGGAAGTGCTTTACATCAGACTCTGATTCCTGCTGCTCCTGTTGGCAGTCATGAGGCTTCAGCAAACCAAGCTTTCATCACCAGCTCTGGAATCAGCTGCTCTGACTTAGAAGGCCTTAATGCTTTGATACAAGAAGGAGCAACAGAAGTAACTGTGGTTAGTGATGGAGGTCAGAGCATAACAGTGTCCACTTCAGCTCCCCCTCCTCCTATCTTTTCTTCATCCTCTCACACAGAAGCCCCGAAGCAGACCTATTCTATCATTCAAAGTGGAGCCCATACAGCTTTGCTATGTCCAGCAGACTCCATACCAGATTAGTCGCAAAGTACTATTACTAAACAAATTTCAGTCTCGGAGGCAGTGCTGAATTCAGCAGAAATGCATAGGACATGAGTGAATGAGGATTTGTCCTCCAAAGCCAAGTACCTTCCACTTACACATTTTACCTGTCTGTACATGGAAGCATAACATCTTGTATGTGAAAAAGGCTATGTATATTTATATGCCTCTATTGAAATTAGAGGCTGTGTTCTTTGTAAAATCTGAGCATCGAAGCAAGTGTTGACTATTTCACCAAGCAGTAAGCTTCCCAGAATATGATCCTTGTATTGTGCTGGCTAAAATAAGAAAGCCTCACCTTATGATGAATTTCCTTCACAGCAGACTCGTTCTTTCATGCACACACAAAAAGGTAATAGTCCAAGCCATTCTGAAGTATATTTTTAAGCGAAGTCTGTTTCAGTTACATGCTGTGTATTCATTAACTGTACCTGGCTGATTGTTGATCTGTAAGAAATGTCTACTACTGGGTCTAATGCAGCCCTGGTAGAGTTTAAGGGGGCTATTCCTTAATATCTGTAGAAGTTGCTAGCACCTGGCCCTTAATCTGGAAATGCTTATCCAGAAGACCAGGTGATCTTTCTTAGAAGTCAAAAGAATTTTGTTTGTCCATCAATAATAACTAACTTTGTTAGCAAGAACACTATTGCAAATTACACATACAGCACAGTGATCTCTTGTCAGAGGCACATGTGTTTTAAAGAACAAAACAACTGCAAATATATTTTTTACAAACACTACTTCAATTTTGTTTTTATTTTGATCTTGCCTGTTTGTAGTTGCACAGTTGGTAAAAGTGCATTACATTTTGGCTCTGTTCTTTTCAAGTGAAGGGGAAAAAGGAAAAGATAGAATTCATTCCATTTAAAATAAAAAAAGTAGATTCTAATCCAAGGTCTGAAACTCTAGCATAAATTCAGTTTGGATCACAGTGAGGTAGTAATTTACCATTATGTGATACATATTTCTATAATACATGAATTCTAGGCTGTATTTTCAAATATGCAAGATTACAGTGCTATCTGGTGAGCATTCTTGTAGTATTTGCAAATAATATCTTCACTGCTGAACTATCTAGTTAAAGAACAGACTCAACTTGGGGAAAATAGACAGCTGTGTAGGTGTCTGGATCTGCAAAAATCAGAGATCATTTCACAGCCAGACAGCATCCCAAGGACAATTGTTAACTTATATGAAGACTGAAAAGAGACTGTTATCAAAATTAGCTCTAAGATTCTCTCTTGGGGAATCAAAGTCAAGTTAAATTTCACAGTATTTGCTAGTGGGAGGCATTGAATGGTTGCTTTATGTGCTAGAAACATGCTTGGAAAACTTAAAAAGATTATATAATTAGGGCTACTTTCTGAATAGGCCTCATGTTTGACATTTTTATTTTGTACAGCCTTTATTTTGTGCATGTGGGGGTGCTTCCCACTCCTTCCCTCTGTGTGGTACATACTCTACATACAGTGTAAGGCTTCCTGCTTTACAATGATGAGTAGGAAAATGCAATCATAACTCACAAGTACAGTCATACAGGCTGTTCTTGGAAATGTGACTTTGGGGTTTTTTTGAAGTAAGAGTTGTTTAAACTGGACTGCTCCAATATTGCTGTCTTCATTATTTATGGGAAATAGTATTTTTTAAGATCCATATCTCTTATGCCTTCCTAATCCTTGATTCTAAATTAATGTTCTTTTAAAACAAAAAAACTCTTCCAAATATTGTTGGTTTTAAAATCTGCGTTTTGATTTGAACTTTCTGATAGTGTGCCTGACATGTGGATGTCAGAAAAGACCACACTCCAGTTAGAGGGTGAAACTTCATAAATGCTTCATTAAAAAGGCATTATTAAAGACTTGTTTCCTAGCCCCACGCCATATTGAAATATGAAGCAAAAGTTCTAAGTTAACAGACAGTTGTTTTTTGGCATTTATTAGTCCCTACACTTGTTCTCCAGCTTTTCTGGTGATACAGGTGTGTCACCTATTAATTATCTCTTCTCTACAGTTAGGTGATTTAAGGAGCTGACAAGACCCAGTTCCAAGTCACTGAGCACACCTATTTTTATATAAATTAGAAGTAGGTGGGAGGTTTTTACTACATTAGATCACTGCAGAACATTCATTGAGAACAATAAATTGAAAGCCTAGATACTTCAAATTTTAACACTGGCGTTGCTGTTTTGTGGCTCTCTAGTCATGTTTCATTATTGTGCCCATAGCACAGACCAGATCATTACATTTCAACTGTGTTGATATTACTTGTAAAGCACTTGGAAGATAAAAGACATCACAGGTAAGCGCTTGATGTTATTATATGTGGTCCCTGATACCCAGGTTGTAAATGATCACTGGAGCAGCATAGATCAAACACTTTGTTATCTTTGAATTAAAATGCATGGCATAGTAGCAATTCTTCACTATTAACCCATCTCCAAATGTATGTGTACATATGTGTGTGATCTGTACTGTCAGGTTTCTGTGCACTGGGCCAATAGTTATTGTAAACATTAGTGAAAGATTGGGCACTTTCAGTCCTGTAACAGTAAGCATACATTTTTCACCCAGCTTACAGTGATTCTAGACCATGTGCAGCACTGGTGTTGCAGGGGAGGAGATGCTTTCCCAGGAGTGTGAGTGCCTGGCAGGGCTGAGCTGCCCAGGCTGTGGCCATGTGCTGCAACCGAGCTGTAAGAGAGCAAGTTTGGGAAAAGTTGAATGCAGTTGAAGTTCAAGTCTCTTTGACCTGGAGAGGGAGCCAGGGCTCCTTCAGGTCATCTCAGTGGTCCAGTTTACAGCACTGCTCCACAAACAGTTGCACTAGCATAGCAAAGTAGATGGTAAACTACCACCAAGATCAAACCAGAGATAGGTCGGGCAGGAGATTTCGTCCAGCTCCTTTTTTTGCCAAATTGTAATGCTGAGCAATGCAAATGGTGATAGCAAATGGTACTCCCAGCTTTCAAAACCTGTGCTAGGTCTTTGAATAGGTTTAACTAGTCCATTGGTGACCTAGGTTTTCATACCAGTTACTGTATATTTTCCATTTATTGTAAGACAGAAGAATCTAAATTGATCTGCCCTCACATCTGCCCTTGGTTTTGTCAGTGGTAAGCCTGCCTCTGTATCTGCTTGCTCACAGGCCATCTTCCCGATATTTCCTGCTGGTTGATTTTATGAAGGCTGGCAATCTTAAGGATAATTATGTTTTCATTTCTACAAGCCATGTGGGCACAGAGTTTAAGTAGCCCAACTAAGGGGCTTGCATGTCAGGAGTCCCCAGTGACTGAGCTTTCCAGGTGCTCCAGCTGGACAGGAAACTTCTGCCTGGCGGTAGGACAAGAGCTGGTGGAAATGTGCTGCTCTGGGTTTAGAGCTGGTGGCTGTATGTTCCTACAAAAGGAGTGGTACCCTTATTTTAAGACAAAAGTTTGGAGGTAGTTAGACTAGCTGCTGATAGGCAAGCTTTCAGGTGTAGAAAATTGTACCAAGCCTGAAAACCTGAAAGTGCAAATGTACTACAATTTGGCAACTGAAAAGTAACATTAATTTCCATATGCTCGTTGGTATAAATTAATTCTGTATGCAGGGTTTCATGAGCATGAAGTATTTTCTATCATCTATAGGTGGTGCTAGAGATCCAGACAAACTTAGAAGTGTGGTCTGTTCTGCTTGACATGTTTCCTGTTAAACAGTTCCCTGCTTTTAACTCTTTCCCGGGTAAAAACATTTCAAAATCCACTTTTATAAGATATTACAAAAAGCTTAGCTGTAAAAAATCTTACTTTAATTTAAGATAAAAAGCAACAAATAATAATTTAAAAAAAAAAAGCCTTCTAAAATCTCTATTGTTAAGGTCCCATTTATGGCCAGTACTTAATCTCATGATTTATGTTAAACTGATCATTTTTTACTCCTTGTTAATTAATTTTAACCCGTACATAGTTTGCAACTGCAGAATTGTCATACACTACAAGAATGATACAAAATGAGGAATTTTGACAAAGCTGGTGGTTTGAATTGCAATTTATCTGTGTTTGCACTTGGCCAACAGACCTGCACCCAGGGGATGCGCCACCACGTCCAGGAATCTCATGTTCAATCTAATGTCACACTTAACGTTACACAGCTCTGTTATCTGCATTTCAGTTTCACAAAAAGGCTTATTTACCTTCTAAAATAGGAAACCAGTAGATTTGTCATATTGTAAAGACTAACCTTCATTCTGGTCCTATGTGTGCCTCTAAGATAAACAGGAAAGATAACAAAATGGTGTGAATGAATAGACAAAGCTTAGGGCTGCTTCTTCAACATTGTTTAGCTGATTGCATTATGTTTAAGTGAAGAATCTAGAGACTTCTTTCCTCCACCCTAAAAAAAAAAAAAAAAGCAGCTGATAACTGAGGCTAATGTGGGGGCAAATATTTTTTTCAATTTTCTGTTCCAATATTCTGGCTTTATTTCTGTGTGTGACAGTAATGCTCTTTGTGTTTTGGAGCTGGCAGAAGCAGATTGTTTTAATCTCTGATATTCATTTAATACATTCTTCATGTTATCAACAGAACTATCCCTTGGGAGAGCATGGTAATTCAGAACAAGTGTCTCTTGTAGAGCTTGCTTGCTTTCAAGCACATGGTAGATAAATCATACACCTTCCTAGAGTTCTGCCATAGCCTCAGAGCTCTGTAGCAAGTTGTCTCTTCCCAGGACAAAATACTTGGATGGATTTTTGTTCTTGGCTGGCAATCTCCAAGCCCTGCCTCATAAGCACAGAGCCCAGCAGTGCGTTGTGTGGCACAGAGCAAGCAAACCTGGCTGCCCAGGCTGCTGCTTGGGGGGTGCTTCTCACTTCTGCTCACTTGTTACAAAATGGATGATGTTTACCCTGCATTGCACTGAACAGGCACTAAGAGGAAAATGTATAACTAAATATTCCACGGTTAGCTTCCTTCAACACATTCATTGCAGGTTTTGCTCCCTGCAGTCTTGTGCTTTTTACACAGTTTGCTTGTGGAGTCCCATGTGCAAGTTACAGTGTGTCACAGAAGAGGGAGGACTGTAAATATGAATCTCTATGACTGCTTAAAAAAACAAGGTTAAACAGAGCAAGAACATTAGCCAGAACACTAAGCAAGCAGTGGGGCATAGCCTGTATGCATTTCAAATAGCAAAAGCCCCTGCTCTTGTATCCTTCCCAACCTTTTTTTGATTTTGTTGTTACTCCACGACACTGCTTTTTAAAACCAGACCCAAGTATCACATGAGCAGAGGCTTACCCTCTGCAAGACCTGCTAGAATGTGCTTTTTCCCTCCTGTTTTTGTGTGGTAGAAATATGCAGCAGGAAAACAATCCAAAGTCTAAAGAAAAATTTGTCTTCTTTGTCTTTGACACCTTTAATTGTATTTGGGGTGGCACTTATCTGCGTGAGCTCCTGCACAATGTCCCCAGAAAGACCCAGTGTTGAGTTTGAACAATAAACCAGCAGCACTCTGGATTAAGCCCTCTACCAGTGTTTCTAGTATCTTTTATGTGGTTTTGATAAACACTTTAACTGTCATTTGCATCAAAATGGCAAATTCCTGCTCAAAATCAGCATCAATTTGTCCCATGCACAGGGGGGGTTGCTGGATATGCAGATGAGTGAGGCAGCACTCCTGGATGAGTGAATGGGATCAAGTCCTCACATGAGATGAGACCTAAAAGCAGCAGAACTTGGCCCAAAGCTAGCTCCTTTGGGATCGGGGGGG
>JANZLQ010000009.1:24081826-24110486 GCA_026212715.1 Elanus axillaris | reverse complement strand
GGGGAACCAAACTTCTACTGAATACACGTGGGTTTTGCAATTTAAAAATTATAATCAGAATATTTCCCAATCATTTTGGCAGAGCTATTTATTGCTATGATGATCTGACTGGCTGCACTGGAAAGTACCTTCTGTTGTGGGCATTAAATTGTTCTTTAAAAATGTTAGAAGCATGCCAAGACATTTTTCTCTAGATTACAAACAGGTGGGGAAAGGCTTCTTTTTTAGATACATTTATTTGATTCTGTATTTCTGATTCTTCATTTATTTATTTCTGTTCACAGACAAAATACAGTCAGTTGTCCTTTTTGCACTGCAATGCTCTGGGGTCTATAAAAACTGTTTGCTGTGTCCTCAATGGAAAGGCTTCTATCCTGTAATTTCAGGAATATTGACTGGATACTCTAATGGCCTTTTACATCTCTAGTTGGAAAATCTTTAGCCTTGTTATTTAAATTTTAAGAAGAGAAACCACTATTGTTAAGAGAAGCTGATGTCTCCTGTCACTTATCCCAATGACCTTTCATAAGGTGATAAAGGTTTCTATAGTGACCTGAGGAAATAATGTCTCAGGTATCATTGTGAATTAAAAGTCTGTCCCAGGAAAAGCTTTCTTTTCTCTCTCGGGTATCCAGTTCTGCCTTTGTCTTTATTCCAGTTGCTAGACACGGAGAAGGACTCATAAAACATACAGTATTTGGTTACATGGCTGTCTTTCATCTTTTAGAGACTTCACAATGTTGTAGGGAAGTAAAACAAGTCCATGACAAAGCAAAGTTGGATTTTTTTTAATGCTATGTACCATCAGAGTACAGAGAAACACATATGTTCAGGGTCTGCTGCTGTAATGCCATTGAATTCTGTAACATCAGATAATATATTCCATAAGCTTCAAGAGTTGGGTTTGTCTATAAAAGACAGGAATTATGTATTATTACAGATTCAACTTTGGCAGAGGTGTTGTGGGGATTGCTCTAAGTTCCTAGTTTCAGACCTTATGTAAATTTGCTTTTAATGTCTGAAAGCGAAAGCTCTCTTGGTTAGTGATAGAGTAGGTGAATTTTGTAGGTGAAAGTTGAACATTATCTAGGAAATAATTTTCTGAGGACCTGTAGAGTTTGGGGGGGGGGGGTGATCTGGTTTGGTTATTTTTTATGGATACAAGAATGCATTTACGCCTTGTGCTCCTGGATGAAACAACATCTTATGCCATGGACATCTTTCAGTTTATCGAACCTGATGGGACAGACCGTAAAAAACCTTGGAGAAACCTCTGATGTTTTCAGCTTGAGTTTCCCATTGATACCTTTCAAAATGAAGGAGAGCTGTTAAAATCTTTGTGCTATCTGTATAGACAGCATTTGAAAATAAAGGCTGGCCCTACATAGCAGACTTAAGCCGTGTAGCCCTGTTGGTCGGAGCTGTTCAGACAGTTTTCTATCATTTTTCTTTTGATCACAAAATGGAAGCTTACTAAGACTGGAAACCCCTGCGCCGGGTGAGGCAGAGCAAGGCCAGTGACGCAGGTCAGCTGCGTTCCTGGTGGGTGTCCCAGCCCTGCACCATCACCCTGTTATGCCTGGTGGTTGGCTGTATTTGCACCTTTCTCTAAAAGAAAATATCTATCCCCTATCTTTCCTTAACTTCGTACTTCCAAAGTGTGTCTTCACTTACTGTTGCTGGCCACATTTAATTAATTATTGTATTAGTTAAATGTTTTCACTGTAGTAGTGCTGCTGAATTCCCCACCTGGAGAAGGTGACTGTGTACCTCAGAAGGATATTGTTAGGATGAGAATAACTTGGATACCTTAGTGATGAGCGAGATGCAAATACCTAGATAGATACCGGAGATAGTCACATCTCATGATGGCCTAAAGGAAAATTTGAAAGAACAGGAATGCATAAAGCTAAACTGCATAATGCATAGCAGTCATAATTAATAGATTAAAGTTCTTTGTGAAACATGCTTTTTTATTCTAATAGAGGACAGGGACTATAAATGGTGACATAGTTTTAGAAAAATAACAATGTAAGATTCCATGTTAAAGTTGTAAAGCTAAAGAGGGGATAAAAATGTACCTTGTTTTTAAATTTTTACAAGACGTGTAAGGCTTATTATCTTAAATAGTAGCACTTTTCCTCATCTCTGGGCATATTGGATCATTCTGATTAAGCATATACAGTTGCTGGGGGGGTTATGAAAAAGTTGCCAATCCTTGCTTCTTAGTCCCTCCTAAAAAGTTCAGAATTTATCATGTGAATCTATTTGCCTAAACAATGTTAAATTTTGCTTTTGTTGTAAAATCATGTAGATCAGCCATTGATGTAACTTTAATTGGCTAGGGATGTTCATGATTTTTTTTCTTTAAAAAAAAAAAAGCCTGGCAGCAAAATTGCTTTTTGGTGATGACTCTGCTTGAAAAGTGCTCTGCAGGGGCCCATTCCCAATTGATTATCTTTCACAGCTAATAGCTTCAAAGGCTATTTGGTGGACAGTCCAGTTTTACATTTAAATGTAAATCTTGATAGCCTTGACAGACTGATGATCAGAAAAAAGGGAGGTAAAAACAGTAAAATAAATGTACAGCTGGTATAACTTTCACCAGCTCCTCCAGGGGCAATTGTAGTAAAATTAAAATGGTTACAGTTTGACAAAGCTCTTTAGAGTGGATGCTGAGTGAAAACTTTCCTCAAAAGATCTAGCATTAATAAGTTGCTAAATAGCGTGTCAGCCTTAAAAGTTCAGTACAGTGTCAATGGCTCCCATTTGTGCTTCATTTGGATTCAGGAGTAAAGTTCAAAGCACTGAAGGCACTGGGGTAAAGCCAGTCTTTTGATGAAGCTACAGCAGAGAGGTTCTCTGGAAAACCAAGTTCACATGTGCGGCTAAATCCTCATCGCAGGCCAAGTGGCGTTGGCGTGAGAAGGCACGTTGGTTGGACGCTGATTTCCTGCGGCATGGGAGAGGTGCTGCAGCTCCCACTGGGACCCCGGCGGTTCTACCTTTCGGGCACAGGAGCAGGCGCTGCGCTGGCCCTGGGGCTCTTTGCCTAGAGGGGTGAAGGTGGAGTCTGGGTTTTGACCGATCTTGTAAGAATCACCAAAGTACGAAGGTAAAGCTAATGAAGGTGGCAGGAGTCTGGTTTCCCAGTAACATGCCAACGGCCACATTGCTTTTATGAGCTGGCTGGGATTTTGGCATGGTGAGGGGTATAGGCTTCAACCTACTGTTCATCGTGGAAACAGATGAGGCAATAGAAGGACATTCAGGGGGGGCTCCTTCAGCTGTGATGTGCTTGTCATCTTTGCTGTAGAATGACTAATTGCAGCAGCCTGGAGGACCCTGCAGAGGTAGCCCACATGCTTTGCCGTTGCTACTTTGCCTCTTCCGCCCATTCCCCGAGCCTTACCCTTTCCTTATGCATTCCCATCAGATCACAGTTAGCATCTTTGTCAGTTGCATTGCCTGAACTGCTCGCACCCTCCCAGTCACCGTCGTGATGTGTTCACGTGCCAACTGCACCACACAGAGAGAGGAAAGCAGTCGTTGGGGATGAGGCAAGTAGCTAATGCCATCCTATTGGCAGGAACCCTGGGGAAAGGCTTCACAACAGCAAACTACTGAAATAAAATGTCCAAAAGTAACTCAAGTTTCTTACTTCATTACCATCTTGTTTAATTTCTAATTAAACAAGGATTCCAGGATTCCTTATGTAGCAATGGTTCAGCATGTTTTTGATCTGTTTGTGTGAGTCAGAGATGAGCCCTTGACCACCAGAACTGCTTGCAGGGTTGCAGACAGAGGTGCTACTCTGACCCTGTTAGCCAACCTCACCATCTCCTCCCCATGCTTACATAAAATGCTCAGAAACTGTGGTCAGTGAGTAGTGCTACCTCTCTGACACGCTAAAATATGTTGCAGAGGAGCTGTGATCTCAAACTGTCATCTCAGACTGAGCTGCTGCTGACTGCTAAGCATCAGGATGAGTGCTGCTGGTCCCTGTGCTGTGCTTCCACAGGCCATGAGAGAAAAGGTGGACAAGGAATTCCTCATCTCTAAAACATCTCAACAACTTTGAGCAGGTGCCTTTTTCTCATTTTTAATCTTTGTTGCCATGGAAACTGAGCCATAGACACTCGCTGCTCATTTTCTCCTGCATAGTCCTTGAGTGTCCAAACACTCAAGAGTACCAGTTAGCCACTGTCCAGCATTTTTCAGGCTTTCAAAGGAAGAAAAAAAAAAAGGGACAAAAAAGGGAAATGCTCAGTGTAGAAGCCACTGAGAAACAGGAGGTCAAGCAAGGAAAGTCTGTCTATCTAAAAGGAAAATAGGAAGGTAAAGAATTGGGATACTTGGTGTTGAAGAGATAATAGGAAAGGTATATACCCTGAGCAAGGGCCACCACAAGGGACTGGCACACTCTGCAAAAACTGCCCCTTGTCTTCTACTCGCTTTTTCATATCAGTTTCTGAAATCATCTCCATAAGGTCTATGGACTCAAGATGGGTTTGTACTGCTGCATCTATAAGAACACCTGGCACAGCTCATCCGTGTGTAGCAATGAAACCAACAGCCTGGTAGGAACTGATCCTTGCTGATGGCTCCAACCTGATCATGGAGCTGGTTAGCCATGCTTGGTGCCCACGTGAAGGAGTAAGCAATGCTTGTCAGCCTCTGGGCATTGAGCTAAAGCCAAAATGTTTCAGATAGGGAAGGTGAGGGGGGTCAGACCTTGCACTTCTGTCTCAATAGCGAGTCCTTTACAGGAAGAGAATGCTTTTGTTTAAATTAGGTTTAAATTCCACTAGAGTGGCACAATAATCCTGTGTAATAGAGTAAAGGTCATCTAAGCCTATCTTTTTCTTCTTTCTTTCCTTTTTTCTTTTTTTTTTTTTAACTTCCACAGCTCTATAAATCCTCTGCAATAGGTCCCAAACTCCCTCAGGAGGGCTGACTAGCACATTGACCATAGTGAAATGGTATCAAACCTGGGCAAAAGCCCACCTGCCTTCTATTCATCCTTCAGTCCTACAGGGCAGGACCATGAATTAGCGATGATGCCCACCCCCAGTGAAACTGTATCCTCCTTCCAATACAAAATTACAAAAAGTGCATAAAGCATGTTTAACAAAAACTGACATGTACCCTCACACACACCCCCTGCTGAATTCACTCACTCATTTTTAATTTACTCAGGATATACAAAGCCAAAGAGCCAGCAGATCCAAGAACCTCACCCAAACAGCTACAGCACTGCAAAGGCCCAAAATGAAAAGGCTTATGCCACGAGAGAACTCAAGCTGTGGGATTTTTTTGAGCCTGACCCCCTCCAGACACTTCAGTAGTAAGTGTCCCTGGTGTCACAGGAGCAGCCAGGAGACGGGCAGGAACTGGCAGCAGCGAGGAGTGGGGGATTTCTGGCACAAGGGCTGGATGCATTTTTTTTGAGGGAAACCCCTCTGTGCTGAGACAGTGACTCAGGGATGAAAACCCAGCTGGCTCTTTGCAGAGTTACAGAACACCAGCTAGTATAGAGTAGTTGCAGCAAAGTACTTAAATTTGAATTAATCCTCTTCTTCTCCCCATGTAGATAAGTCTTTAATAATAAATCCAGCTATCAATCCAGTTTATATGAAAAAGTATGATCTATAAAATCCGTGTGCAGAAATACAAAGTTCTGTCTATATTAAGCTCTGAATATATTATTCATGTGGCCACTGAACTTTGTAGGAATCTTTCCATTGACTTCACTGGGTTTTATGTTAGATCCCTCATTAAAATATGCTTGGTCATGTGACTGGCATAGAAACTAGCAGTAATACAAAGGAAAACAGAAAAAAGAAGTTTGCTTTACTTGTTCTTTTACCTTTTTGACATGCCAGTTTCCTGCTCTGCTTTAGGTTTCCAAATATTTGTTTCACAAGCCGTTGGCACATGCATGCATAATTGGTCTATTTGCATGTGCAAATTTCTATTATTTGCCATGCATCTGCATCTGCACATTCCATTGTATGCATTCAGTTTTTGCATTTGTTAAATAGAAATACTTTGTATTTGGAGGAAAACTAGACCCCACACACAGTTCTTCTATTTACTATGATAACTAACAGCAGTATTAAAAACAAAACAAAAATAAACAAACATACCCGCCATTAAAGCATTATTAATTAATATAAAAAATCAAGTTCATCCAAAGGTTCTCCATTCTGTACCTAACCATGTTATAAAGAGGTTAATTTCTTTAAATCACAAAAACTATCACTATTTTAGTTCATATTTAGACAGAGAGACTGTACCATAAACTTAGGAATATTCCTCTCTTTCTTTCTGCCTTGTTATTAGGGGAAAACAATTACAAAACACAATTTCTTTGGAGGGAACTTCCCAAAAACTTAATCCCTGTTCCTGTTAAATTTAAGATGCTCGGTTCAAACACTGTGTATCATCTTCTGTATTCACACTTGGTAAAAATCTGGGTGTTCACTAAATCTGTGTGACACCCTGTCCTGCTTCTGTGAGCTAGCTTGTCTGAAGGAAGAAGGTATCACTATGGTAATTGAGAGCAGTTTGGCAGTAAGGGGCTAGTTAGCATGGCTGATGAGTTATGCCATCAATACCAAACTGATTTCTAAGATAAATGCAACCCTGAGGCATTACAAAGCACAAGTTATGGCCAACTGTCTGCATATGTGATCATCTTATAGTGCTACTACAGCTTAGAGTTGCTTTTATCACTAGCCTGGTGATTCATTTATTGTGATTTTTTGAAAGAAACAGATTCAATTAAGAAGACAGTGTAGTGTTATCAGCTAAATTCTTTAGTTCAGCTCCTAACAGTTGAACAAGTGGCTCAGCTGACATTGAACAAGTCTAAGAAAAAAAATGAAGTATAAATTATTTGTTAGAAAAGCAAATAATTTGGGTTACAGTTACAGAAACAGAATGTGAGGCCCCTCAGTGACCACATCATCTTCTATGTACAAACAGTTGATAATCTTATCAATGCAAAGTTGCCTCTGTGCTGCATTTAAAAGCAAGTTGCCTTTATTCCAGCTTCCACTCCATTGAAATCTGCTATAAATACCTACTTTATAACACTGACCCAATATATAAATTGCTTAGTTCAAAAGAAAAGCTTTTTTGGAGGAAGGGGGAATGGAGTAAACGCAGTGTGTTGTAAAAGCTAAGTGGTTTTATTGGCACTTTAAAATACCCTTTTATGCTGAACTCTATCAGCTCTGATTATATATAACAACAGTAGTTATGTATTAAAAATGTGTGTCAATAGTTCTAGTAGCACTGTGATTTGTCATCTGTGTGCCAGAGGTCCCAACAGGCTTGACTGACAAAATCTAGCCATGACTTAAAGGGATCAGATGCTGGGGTATGTTGGTTGTTTGGTAAATTGTAAGAGTAAGCACCTCAGTTATTTCAGTAAGAAACTTCATGTGTCAACCACAAAACTGCTAATGCATTCTGCAGTTGCACATCTCTTACGGATGCCCATTTGTGATGACAGTGGAGAAGCCAAGACTGCCGTACCAAGACACCAGCCTGTCTGGTGCAGGAGGTTCTCGTAGGATTTTATCAATCAAATAATGAATAAAACCTCTAGTAAAGATTAAGGAACAAGTTTACTCATATTTACTTAGGAAGGCTGATATTCTCCTATACTCAGTGATTTAGTACATGCCCTCATAACTGTGCGGCTAGATGTCAGTGATGATAACACCTGTGAACTCTTGCTCCCAAATCAACATCTCTACCACGGGAGGTAAAGGTGTGTCTCACCGAGAGGTATTAAACCTTGTATTTTCCATGGATGAGCTACTCAGAAGTAGCATACGTATTTTTGTGTGAGACTGTAGCCGGGATGTAGCCACTCAGATAGCCTGTCTTGCCTAAACTTCTTAAATAAGCAGCATATAAAGCAAGCAATATCACGATTGCTTGCAAAGATCAGTCAAGCTTTTAAAAGGATGGTTTTAAGACAGTACTGTATATAAAACAGTGAATAAAGTTTCATTGCACCTGACGCAAGTGAAGAGGCCTTAAGACAGCAGGTGTTGAGCCTGTTTTTTTCAGCGACAGGAACCTCTTTCTTTAACCAGCTTGTTCTGCCTGCGTGTGAATTCACGGGCTGTGAAATGAAACATCCCCCAGAACAGCTCACTCTTTGAATTCTCTCGGCTGTATCGTACATAAATTATGGTACTCTGAGACTGGAGGAAGTAATTTAATGCTGGAATTCTCCAAAGGGTTTGACTGCTTGTTTTGCTGAGGTGTAGCTATGTTATACATTATACTTAAACAGGGACTTTTGAAGACCCCCTCTTCTTTGTAGTCATAACTATTCCCACAGGAATTAGATCAGTGACTTTATATTGATAATTGCAGAGTACTCAGTACTTTGTTTTTTTTTCATACCACCCTCAGCTGAAGGCCAAGCTGAGTAATGCCTGCAGGAGCAGCCAGCTGCTTCTCACCCTTAGTGAGCAGGCTTTGACCAATGGAGCACAGCTGGAGAAGGTGCACCTTCCTTCTCTCTCTCTCTCTCTCTATATATATACCAGCTCCCACCACCCCTGAAAGCATGTCTTTAGGTGCATCCTCTAGGCCCAGCTCTTCCTTACTGCACACAGCAGTCACTGAGCAAATGCCCCTGTAAGATGCTGATGTTCCCTGCTGTATGGCTTTTGTTACCTGCCAGGGCAGAGGTACTGCAGGTAGCTTGAGTTAGTACATGGAACATCTGGCTGCCCTACTGCTGCTCTGATTCAGCTTCTTAAAGAAAATAATATTAGTATTTGTGGTTAAAGCTATTGTGCCCTGCTGCAAGCCAGGCTGATGGGGGCAAGTTTTTCTGCTCTGGGAACAGCAGCCTCCACAGAAGAGTAGGAGACAGCTGGGAGCAGCGATGTTTGCAACTACCTGGGTGAGCCTCTCCACTCGCTGCTCGAGCCCTGCCCCGGGGTGGCTCCAGGAGGGAATGTCCTGCCAAGTATTAGTTGTGGCTGATATCAGTGGGTCTTCATGTGGATGGGAAGTTTGCAAAACTATCGCTTTAGGGTGACAAAAGTGGCCTTGTTCTATTTGTAAAACACCTACTATTCTTTTAGTGGCTTACAAATAGAAGGTAAAAGAAATAATCATTTCAAAACATTTTTGTTTTAAAACTCCATTTATAACTTTGCAATCTAGACTGATGGGGATAGTCACAAAGGCCGGCCATCACCTAATGAGGCTAATCACACCCTGCCTACTCCATATCGGTGGAGGGAAACAGTTTTCTCCAGGGCTGAGTCAGAATAGTGTCAGCCTTGACTCACCCATTGGAAGAGCTGCTCTCTCTGCATTGATACGCAGTGAAATGAAACCCCTGAGGCTGAAGTTGGTTGGGCTTTGCAAATATTCACTGTAAAATGAGAGATGTCGGAGACTCCCTTCCTTCATCTGTGCTTGCTTGGTTTAGAGGCACCTGGGTTTAGTTTTAAAAGTAGAAAGACTCTTAAATGAAATGTAGATTTATTTTTATTTATTTATTTTATTTTAAAATAAGTGAACTTTCTTTGTAAGTTGCATAGATCAACATCACTCTCTGGGTAATCAGCATGTTAACCAAGTGATGCCCAGGGGTTTCCGACTGTAAGTACTCTGCTGAGGAACAGCAAGATACTGATTCTTCTGTTGTATGATACAAAATGCATCCAATAAACTACTCAGCCAGTTCTGTTAGTAGCCTTAAGATGTCACTAACTGACTTGGCCTTGGCTTTTTCTGCTGGTTTGCAGCAGAACTGGAGCTGGAGGAGCGGAAATAGGCTGTTATTTTTAACACATCTCCCCCCTCCTAGAGTGAGTGACAGACAAGGTGCTGATGTCAATTGGCTAGTGTTACAGGCATTAATTAAGTCAACTAAAAGTCCTTTTAGTTTCCATTTCCTTCTGCAGGGACAGCTAACCTACATAAATGGGAAGTGCAAGAAGAGAAGGCAAGCGCCGATGTGACCTGCAGCGCTCTGTGCTGGGGAACAAAGTGGGGCTCCGCATGCCAGCAGCCGTGCATCTGCTCGTAGTGCCTGAGCTGCATCGAACAGTACTTGTGTGAGGGCCCCAGCTGAACGCTGGCTTTATTATGAGGGTTATGTGAAGCAACTCAATGTTTTTCACTCCTCTTTTTTTTACATTTCATCACTCCATGATTTCCCCATGCCTTGCACTGAAGCCCCCTCTGCAGTGTTAGCCTCCTCTTTGCTTGTTTCACAGTCTGCTTATTCTCTTGCGCTTTGCCTGAACTGAATCCTGGTAGTAATATGTTTCTTTTAGCAACAGGGCTGTGACGGTTTTGGTTTTTAATGTCTGTACTGAGATATTTGCATTGAATGTGCATGGTTGAATGCAACTGGAGACTGGTGTAGGGCTAGTTTATACCTGCTCCAGAGTGGGTGCTTGCAGCTCCTGGTACAGCAGGATGCTGGAGGGAGGTTTCTGGGTGCCTGGATAAGCCTTGAGGAGTCAGGCAAAGACTGGTACAACCTTATTCCTTGTCCACCGGGCTGCTGTAACTGACTGCAAGGCTGGGCAGTAGCACACCTATGGTTAAAAACCACAAGTTTAAACCCCTGTAAACAGTGTTAAATTAATGTTTCATGTTAGATTTGCAGTGGGATAAGACTGTACTAAGCCAGCTGATGAATGATAACCAGTGCCAAGCCTTGGGCTGCTGATTCTTTAGCTCTCAGCTGTTTCAGATCTTGTTGGTGCCATCCTGAAATTTGCCAAAGTAAGAGAGACCACTGACACCATCCAGTGATCTTTAAATTAGATCTGTAGCATCCATCATACTAACTTCTATATAGCTGGGACTGATGCCAGAATTGTTTTTTCTGTTAAGCAAGTGTTTGGGCACTGCGAAGGCTAGAATTTAACATAGAATTCCTATTCCAGTGCATTAAGACATGCTGCATGTCCCCTGAGCATCTGGCAATAAATAAAGCTTAAATTGGGAAAGATGCTCTACCTGTCAGCTCCTTCGTCCATATTTACAGCTGTTAAATAGATATTGTATTTCTATAAAACCAGACATTATTTTCTTAATATTTTGTCAGATGCTGCAGTTTAAGCTATCTTTGCACTAACCTACTCTTTCCTGTCCAGCCAGTACAACACAGTATGAACAACTCCATATCTAGATCTTATTCATGTAAATAAAATATATGTATAACTTCCCAAGATTAAAGCATACTTTACTGAAGAACAAATCTGTGGCAAAATGTTAATCTGTTGGTTTGGGTTCTTTTCTATTCTACCAGCTGCTCCATCCTCTCTCATAGAAACTTTTTTTTCTTACAATTCTACAGATGATCAGTTAACTGGGATCTGGTCTGCATGTTACTTCCTTACCAGTAGAATTATTTCAAATTGTGATAGGACTACTGGCTTTTGCAAGAGACATTTGTTGTTCCTGTGCACTATATTCTCAGCAGCAAACAGGACAACCGTAAGTCACATACTAGCAGCTAAGATGACATAAGTTGTATGTCAACAAATCCATCGTCCTACAGCTCAAGTTCTGTCTCTTTTCACCTGATGAGGATTCATAGCACACCTCTCTTGGCACAGATTTGCCAGGACATGAAAAGCTGCTGTCCACAGGTTCCTCAGAGTTATCTTCACTGGGGAAGAGAAAGATTATGGCTGATGAGGGGGGACTGAACAACTCTTTAATAGTGCTCATTAATTAGGAAAATAAATGTTTAGATATTCAGGAAAACACTGTATTCACATCTTATAAGCTCTACTGTTTTAAAAAAAAGTAATGAATAGTAAGCACCAGGCAATGTGGAAGAGCACAGTAAGGGAGGGCACGCTGGCTCTGGGTTATTGTAGAGGTCTCTGATTCAAGGTTTACTACTCTACCATGGTTTCATGAACCTTTTTGTGACCCCAAGCAAGTTACTCCCATCTCACTATTCTTCCATTTCCTCTTTCTGTAAAATGATATTAATAGCACTTCAGCTGCAGAGCAGGTTTATTGTACAAGGCTTAATGAATGTTTGTCTCCCTCTGATTGAGATTCTTTCCTGCTGGAGGCAAGAATTTTAAGCAGGTTGATTAAATATAAAAGATCTCTAACTCTGAAGCTATTACTAAAAGCAGAAGGAATTATTTCTTAGGGAATGTTTTATTTAATGTCCATTAGAATTGTCCAAAACATAGCAGCTTTAGTTCTTCTATTATTTAGCAATTTTATTTTTGTTTCCCCTGGAAATTCTGTTAGAGGATGCTCTGACTTTTGAAATGATCCAAGGCAATTAATGCCCAGACAGATAATGCTAAACTGTTCTTGCCCTGAGGAACAACAAATCACAGCAGTTACAGTCAGAAAACTTGTCACTGTATCAGCAATATACCCGGAGTTCTGGAATTGCAGGAAAAAATGAATTTCAGATGTTTGGCCAGATCCAACCCTCTTCCCTAAGGCTGTGATGTTAGCGTAACACTCTGGCATGAGATTTCAAGCACTGAGAGGTGCAAGACCTCTTGCTGTTTGCAAGGAGAAAACTCAGCAGCCCGCAACAGGATAGAGGAAAAAGTGTGCTGAGTATGGAGCACTAACTCAAGCCAATAGGAAATGCTGAAGACAACTTTAGGAAACCTCATATGCCTTGTGGCATGTGTTTACCTGTAACTGAAAGCCCAGAGACATCACAAATATCTTCCTCTTTGAAAGAAGGTTCCCACTCTTAAAAGATTGCTGCCAGAAGATGTGGCTGTGCCCTCCTCTGTTATACTTTATTGCTAAGAGCCATTACTGGGAAAATAGTTCATGCCCTCTACCTTCATCTGTCCTGAAGGGCTCTTCCATCACGAGTGGTAACCAGTGTGCTGCGTGTGCCCCAGAGCCTCTTCTCTAGCAAGGAGCAAACCACAGAGCTACTGACTGGTCTCTGGCCCCTGCTCTATTTCTGTGATTTATGGAAAATCGTCCTGGGATAGGAGACAGAAACAGTCCTAGAAGCAGGGGCTTGAGTCTAAAGGCTTGCTCTCATGAGATGGCTGCTTGCACCCCAGGGTGCAGCCTGTACCCCCCCCCCCCGGCTCCAGGCTGTCTTCTATTACAGCCTGCCAAAGGTGCAGCTTTGGCTCGGCATGGCACAGTTGGTTCTCGGTGTTTGGGGTACTGCTCAGGGTGCTTTTGGCACAGTCTATGGTGCAGCTCAACAGCTGATTCCTTTGTCAGATCTGGAACTTTTCTTCTGAAAGAGAAGCTCAGTTTCCCAGCCCTCATAGGCAGAATATCTCCAAAGCGGACTGGTGAATTCCCAAACATTCTAAGTATTAATCGTGCCAGGTTTTTATCTGGATTTGCTTCATTTTCTTTCCCCACCTCTTGCTGTCACGTAGTTCAGATAGCTTCTGCCACCAAGAACATTTGGTAAGTGACTGGTCTTGCTGAAGGAAAATCATCAGGCATTAAGTAAAGTGTGAGAGTATTTTAATCCTCATAAGATTAAATAGTGTGTGACTCTTGGGAAAATATGAAGCAGACATAGCATGAACTTAATTTGATATACAATATTCTTGTGTGTTTTGCAACTCCGGGTGAGTAGGGGCTCCAAGAACAAGGGTCACACACCATGGCAATGGTGTATGACCATTTCATGCACCCTCTGCTCAACCTAGCAGCATGCTCAAAAATCAGTTGTGTCAACATAAAGTTACATGCATACCCATGGCATTTGCTACAGGAACTGAACACCCAGCTCTAACACTTTTTCTAAAAATTGCCACAGAATCACACTTTATAGGTATTGTAAACTTCTTAAGTATACCTCCATAAAAACAAAAAAAATCTTTATCGCAGTAATAAAAGCATAACTACAGAATCCTCTTTTGCTTTTGTGTCATGAAAGAAGGAATTAGTAAACACTCTCAGAACTTTTGGAAAAGCTTTGAGAAGTTCCCAAAAGTGAAGCATTGTAAATGTTTTCATTCCTTCCTGGAATCAGTCCCCTTTAACTCTGAGATTAAACAATCAGTTATCAAATATATATCTATATTTACTATTTTCACAGTTGTATATAGTGCTCTTCCTAGTGAATGAGTGGCAGCAAATCTGAGGTTTTTGTAGGGAAGCCTTACAGCCAGATCTCCTTCACTGCGGTTTGTACAAGCACTGAGCAATAGGTGACTATACCTCTGACTATAACACACGGAGGCAAGGAGACAGATTTAATGGTCTGCTCTGGATTCAGATATTTATTACAAAATGGACCTACGTGCTCGACTAAAGAGTATTTACAAGCAGTTGTAAGAACTGACATTAGCAGTTATATGAATTTAATCTCTCTTCTGTGGATATGATGAAAAGCTTGGCAAGAATTTAGCCACTAGCCAAGGCGAGTGTTACAGAGCACTATTGTGGGTCAGGGATTATATAGCTACTGCTGGTGGCCAGAGACAAAAGATGTGATGTTTTAAGAGTTAGCCTCGAATAGAAACCACAGTGTTTCCATTATTATACAAACAGGGCTTAAAGTCCTTGTCTTTCTTCCTGATGTGTTAAAAGCAATTGCACTGGTTAATAAAATTCAGGGACAAGTTTTGTTGTTCTCAGAAAGTGGAGTGGATGGAGCCTCCTCAGAAAGCTATATGATGTAATTTTGCTAATATCTGCAACTTATAGCTGAGAAAACTAATTCACAGTTCCCATGTTACAACCACAATGGCCAACAGATGCTTTATAAAACTGGCAAAGGGAGGAAAATACAGGGGAATGTATAAAGGGAGATTTTGCTATGGGAACAAATATACAACACACACGTGGCCAGCAAATCTTCCTCTGCTTTGATTCAGTGACCTGACGTTTACTCCTAAACCTAATCTGCTTCTCTTGTTCATGATATCAACTACAGAATAAGTAGATCAATGTTGGGAGTCAGCGTGTTGACATGGGAGCAGTGCTTAACGTGGTGGGATTTATAAGTGGTCAAAGGAGGCAGATATACAACACACAAGTGAGGCCGTTGGCAGCTTTATACCACTGGGCTGGGAACACTGTGACTACAAGGCACCTATGAACCCATGATAATATAAGGAAGTGCAGTTTCTGTTCTCCCTCCTCAGATACCCTGAGGTACAAAACCAGCAGAAATTGCTGGAATCATCTTCTGTTGTCAAACTTCTAAAGTGAACATCCTTCTGTAATAAGCCTTGGAAGGATCTGGTTGGTTTGGAGCTGTGCAAAACAATTGCCATAAAATCGAACTGGTGCCAATTTTGTTGGAGTTTGGATTTCAGATAACAAATTAGGCTCAGTTCAGTGAGAAGACTTTTGAGGTTTTAAATGAATTCATCATTTGCTTATATTTCTGTGTTAAGAGTAATATGTTTTTTTCTGTTTGGCAAAGCAGCTTGTAGTCAAACTGCTTAGTGTCATCTTAATTCTTCTGATGTTTGAGAGTCATTCATTTTTTAAATCCTCACGTTATTCATATCCTGCTCATGTAGAAGTTACTACAACATTAGCATGAAATCTCCCAACAGAAATTGGAAGTTTCATGGAGCTTTTGCTATGAAAGAATGACAACAACAATCATTTATTGAAACCTGTTCAGAATGCCATACTAAGTTTTGGATGTGTTAAAAAAGAAAATTGACCTTACTTCTCATTTAGTTCTCTTAAAATAAATTTTGAGAGCTCCTCTGGTAGCCTAATTCAGAGCTTATGTCTTTTTTACCTCCATTACATTTTTGCATGCTCAGGCAATAAAACCAATAATCTTCCCCGTGTAAAAATGTGTTTAATAAGCTACAAAACTACATTCTGTTCCCTCTTCCCTGTTATGGGTATCTCTCAGCATCAGTGCAGAATTGCACATAGAGAAAGTACACAAACAGAGGGTGCAGTGAAAATCAGATTTACGATCTTCTTTCAAAAAGAATCATGTTTTTTCAGGCTGTCTACAGACTTGTCAGAATCCATTAAAAACAGAGATCCTCTTTTACCATCCTTAGTCTTTAATTTTTCAAATGTGGGTAGAGTGGTTGTGCCTTCATAATAACAGTTGCAGTAGTTGTTCAGAGAAATGGCACATTTATGTAGATGCTTTAATGTGAATTTTTATTCCAAGTTTATTAAAGACATTTTTGAATGAATGTCTCTGACTTCTTAAGAAAAATAGTCCATATTTGTAGTTTTCCATATTAACAGTTTATTTACTTATTTATTTCAGCTGCTGATCTCTCTCTAACTTGCATTCCCACTCACTTTTCTTCCATCAGAGGAAGCAATCAGAAAAAGCTGTCATTGCCCCTCAAGGTTTCTTGTTGGCTAATTGGAGTTTTTGGCTCTTTATCCTGATGATTAAAAGAACAGCTGAGTGGAAGTCAGAATGCATTTACAGAGCTGACACACCCAGCTCTGCTCTTTGGTTTACTCTGATTAATTTAGCAAATGAAACTCCTGTAACTCATATAACTTTTTGCTTATACAAAACTACCACTGCTATATAGTTTTAAGCAAGCCTTGGGTAAACCTTCCTGTAGGTAACTAAATCAGTATACCAAAAGCTTTATGTTGAAAAGTGTTTTTCTGTAAAGTAACATTTTGTGCTGGGGCATATAGATTGTATGAAATGAAACAGCCCTTTTCAAGAAGCTGCCTTTATTTTAGCGTATGAGAAAAACAACTGTTACTGTTTACACTCCTCAATCAAGGTAAGCATGTTTGTCTAAAGTATTACTACAGCTTGGCTTGCAAACACTTGAAGATTGCTTACCATTTTTCTATATATAGACGGCTCTGTGGAATTGTCTTTATCAAAACTTTTGGGAAAATCTTTAACAGATTCTGAGAAACTTGCCTAATTTATGCAGCCATCTATTCTCCTTCTATTGATTCCCTCCAGGATATATGTTTATCCTCCCCGCCTGTGAAAACCTAGAATTAAAACTGAAGCATTTCTATTTTATGCCTGTAATTGCTGGTAGAAAAGAGATGGGGTTTATGGGTAAAAGCCATAATCTGTTTAGTGAGCTTTAAACAAATCATCTTGTAAAACCGAATACAAAACTATCCCAAGTTTACAAGACAGAAACTTCCAAACAGTAAAGCCTTACTTCACCGCAATTTTTAGAAACTATTTTTAAAGAGCTAGCCATTCCCACACCTTTTGTAATGAAATAATACAAAGTGAACCAGCCAGCTCCCTGGTTTTGAGAAGGGAGAGAGAGAGTGTTGGGGACGTAGTCCCCACATCAAAACTATCCTGGAGAGATCAACCATTGATGATTTAAATCTTCACTACTTTATCTCTTTGTTTGCTGCTTGGAATGCTATTGATACCTTCTTTGTCTTTGTAATTGTTTTAATTAGCCACCCAGCATGGGCCCCTGACAGTGCTTGTGATAGAGTATTATGGACAACCCAGCAGGACAGTGAGCCTGTTAACATGAAACACAGACATTATGGCAAGCTTAATTTCTTTTATTTGTGTCATTTTTTTTCCTGTCTTCTTTGTTTGTGTGTGTGCCTGCGTTATTACTTGGGAGAATGAAAATAAGTTCCCAAGTACTTTGCCTTTCAAAGGGGGAAAGCATGAAAACGCCATCGCAAACATTTCTCGGGGATTGTACAATTAAAGCTGATATTGCCACGTATCCTTTCTGGAGTCAGACAAAGAATGAAACATTGGCCATATTGATTAGTCTTTTCATGCATCGTGTCTTCAGCAATTAGGCTGATATTTATGTCAGTTACTGTACTCTCGACTCTGCAAATTTCTTCTTAATTATTTTTTTTTTGGCTCTGTAATGTTATTTGTTCTTGTTGACCACATCCTTCTTTTGTAAATGGAAATCTGGATGTTCAATTATGATGCAGATCTGCAACTCATTAGCAGTAAGCTTTGGTACTGTTGCCATTTGAAGACAATTCTGTCATTTAACTTGTGGGAACTTTTGGCAATGTGTATATTCTGGGGAAAAAAAAAAAAAGCAAACCCCAAAAGTTTGTTTTTAGAGACAAACAATTCAACAACGTCAAAACCTCAAATCCTTTCATAGTAGGTTTTTTTTTTTTTTTAATGTGCTTGGGATAGAGGAATGTGAATAGAGAAGAGAGGTGCTTCATGAAAGCACGTTTCCTTTGAATTTGGTTTGTTCAAATTAGCCCAAGGTCAGTCCCTGCCAATTATTGCCCTACTTCAGCTGTTCTCTGGACATTAATAAAAGCATCTGCTTTCTTAAGTAGGAATCCAGTTTTGCACTCCCAAAGCAAGGAGTTTGGGGGGTTTCCCCCACTGTGTTGAATTTCTAGCTTGTTAGTCTATTTGGTTCATTTTATTGGCCTCCTTGAAATACATCTATGAGAAAGTATTGGTCTGTGACTTGATGGGCCAGACTGACATCATTCTCCACTTTGACAGAGTTGAATGTAAATCCTAAACGCCTGGGAATTCCTATGTTGTGTTAACCTAAAGGCACTGCTTATTTTCAGGTTGCCAGCTCTTGCACTTTTTCACATCCCTCAATCGAGAGGAAAAGGTGTGTGTGTGTGGGGGGGCTGTTTCTTAAGGAAGATTTTAATCATGACTGGTTTGAAGAGAAGCTGAAATACAACCTGTGGTGTCCACTTCGAGCCAAAGGGAAACCTGGGGGCGGGAGGAGAGGGAAGGGGGCTGGGGTGAGCTGAATCACTGTACAGTGAGCTGAAATCTTAAAATCAAAGGGTATTGCCCCCGGCGCGGGGGTGGCTGCGCAGGAAGGATATCTGCTCCTTCCACAGACTGCAGCTCAGCAGTTGGAGGTAAATTCTCATCCTTTTCTGTTTATGTTAATACAGCAGCGATGACTCGGAGGGGTGGAGGGCTCCGAGTCCGGCTGGGTCGGGCAGCAGCAGGAGCCTGTTCAGCTTCTGTGCGGACAGTAGATCAAAGACATGTTAGCTGTAATTCCATAATTTAATACACCAGAAAAATTACTTAATTTGAATTGGGAGGATGAGAAATCCCTATTGCCATTAAAATAGCGAAGGAAGACTCTTTATTAGAACAAATACACAAATAATGTTGCCTTATGTAGAGTGTGAGGGACATGGGTTCCTTCAGGAAAGGAGGCAGCAAGGCATTCACTGGCCACGTTTTACCCATCTTCGCGATAGCCTAAAATGCGGTGGTAGGAGCTTTCTCCATGGCCCCATTTCCTTTGCTGGCAGGTACCAGGGGAAAGAAATATCTGTCATTTGCCTCAGCACGGCTCACTCGTGTTAGCAGGGTTGGGGTATGGCAGAATTAAGTTGTCTTGAGATTTGCTAATTTTTATTTAAAAGGTACAAGTCATGAGACATATTGTCTTGGCCACGGGCTTCTTGTTTGACCTTGGGCAACTTGCACAGCCCACCGTGTGCTTTAGCCTCCTCCCCCCATCAAGTAGGTGCGGCTCCTCCTTCTAGAATGTCATAGGGCTAAAAAGCCACTAACAATTGCAAAGAGCTCAGAGACTGCTTTAAAGAAAGCTGTTGGCGCTGAATGGAAGAGAACTACTGATAGTATCTCTGATGCCAGTGCTTAGCCATCCTTTACAGAAAAAGAAATAATCTTATTTATGTCTGTTTATGTCCATTTGTTTCTCTTCTCCAAATAGAAACAAAACTCTCTAGTAGCACTCGGACTGAATAGCTGGGGCATGCCGTGTTTGCCAAACTGATACTTATATATGATATTTTAGTATTTTAATAAAAATAGTTAAGCTAAGCATTGCAAATGTCTTTGCGCCGTGAAATCGTTCACTTGCAAACTTTGATTTTTATATTTCTGAACTGTCTGTTCTGATTACTTTGAATTTGGATCTGCACCTACTTGCAAGCAGCAGTGATGACACTGCTGATTACCTAATTAGGTTTTGATTTACTTACTTCCATATGTATTCATGGAAACTACATGTACAAATTAAAGGTACAATTTGGTGCTTGGTGCTTATTATATCCCAAATACTGCGTCTACTCTTTTTTATAAACTTGAGTGATAGTAGATACTGCAATTTATGTGATACCATAAATGCAGCGGGCTGTGGGCACTATGAGGTCAGTGATGTGACAAGTTAAGAGCCAGATCATTGCTTTAATTATCTTGGACTCAAAATTATTTATCCAGAACCCACTGAAGTCAGTGGTGACTCTTTTACCGATCTCACTGGTTTTCTTGTCAGCACCTGATCAAGGACCATGACACTTCCATCACCTCCTGCCTCCCTTTCCTTCACCATCCTTTTCTATCTCATTGTTGTGTGCTGGCCTCTCTGGTAGACCACTACAGTTGTTGGGCTGCATTTTTATTTTCCAGCTTGGACCAGTGTCCTGAGAGAGCTCATAGTGCAGCTGAATGGGAGGGATGGAAAGCTCCAGGGCTGGGTCCAACGTCAGGGACAGCTGGGGTGGCAATTCCATAAGCTGCTTTTCCTTGCTGAAGGCTTTGTGATATTGAACCACAGTTTGAGGTGAGCACTCTTCACAGGATGAAAGTTGGATGCCCTACAAAGCCAATGGGAAGAGATGAGTGGCCGTGGGGAAAGTGGTTGAACACTTGAATTAGATGCCTACCTTGTAAAGGCGTAAGCAAAACCAGAACAAACTAAACCCAGAAAGAATCCCTTGCACTAAAAAAGCTTGTGGAAAGAGACAGAATTCCTCCAGTTTGAAGGAAGTTTGACATGTTATTAAGAGATTAATATACTCTCTGTGATTATGATGGAGCCATTGGTCTGGAGTCAATTTTCTTTTCAGGTCAGCAAACCTTGTTCACTGGTTATTTACTAGATGATGAAGGTTCCTCTAAAGCAACAGTACAGAACTTTTTGTGTCACTTGATCTGACTCACAATTTATAAATAATAGCTGTGTTTAGAAATCAACCATGAGCAAAACTCTCCTGGCTGAGGCGATGTCTAATCAGAGACAGTTTCATTAGTTCTTACTCAATATTTGGTAGGGAACAAAGGCCTATTCCAATGCCAGCAGAAATCGGTGGCTCTCTTCATGGGATGCAGGATTAGCCATCTGATTTGACCACTTTGGACAAGGAATTTTATTGTTATGTTGGAAAACTTGCATGGGAAAGCTTTGTAGGTTATCTGTAAGCTCCAGACATTGGCACACAATAATGTAGCCTGAGCTATGTGGGCCTTTCCTCTCCCCAGGCAAACTTGTGCATCATAGAGTTTAAAAAAGAAAAATAGTATCTTCTGCATCATGGCTTGACGTTCTCACTGGCAAAGGCTACTAGAACATATTTAATCTTAAGCCCCTGGTTTCATAGAGGTTAATGTCCAGGCCTGTTATTAATGACCCCCCTGCACAGGGTTCCAGTGGCCAGCCCCAGACTGGGGACGTGGAGGTGTCCTTTGGGCGTGGGTGGGGGGCTGTGGGGGCCACTCTCAGATGTGGGCATGGAGGGGTGTCCACCTCTTGGAGAACACACCCCACCTTGGAGACACCAACAGTTTAAACCCATCCTGATGGAGATGCCATGGTGGGGAGGGGTTTTCTTGTACCATGAGCAATGGGGAAGGTCATCGTAAACCTGCTGGGGAGAATGGACTCATGTCGAAATGGGAGAAATACGTGACATAGCTGAAACTATTCATTTCTTACACAAGAATTCTTGTAGTAACGCATTTACAGAAAGGCAGCTTGAATGTAAACAACTAATTGTAAAGGTCGAGTGATTATTTTCAAGTTTTCATTTTGAACTAGATGGTGAAATGTTTACATCTCCTATAGATATGATTGATGTGGAGAGCAAACAAGAAAAAAATCCCTTACTGGGTCAACAGGTTACTTAGAAATGTGTGGAAAGGTTAATCCCAAAGCTTCTGTCCTTCTTAAGTGACCATTGTTATTTATGTATTCATAACCCTGGAAAAATCATAAAGACCTTTCCCCCCACTCCAGGAAGTTATACTCATGCATTTACCTGTTACAAATGACTAACTAAAGTAATCCACAATTTTTATGACCTCTCACTGCACTTTCAAATGAGGTTTTTTTTCTTTGTGAGAGCTTGGTGAGGTATTACTTTCTGCTCAGGTGTAACTGAAATCCCGGGTCATCCATTCAGGAATGTTGTTGCCTGCAAGATATTAATTGCTTCTCAAACCTTAGAACTACTCCAACTTCCAAAGGTTAATGGAGCAGATAGATTTAGGACATGTTCCTAACCACACAGGTTATCCTCCCTTCCAGAAATATGACACTCGCTGGAGATGGGTCATTCATTTTTATTGTTTAAAATGTAACGAAGCATGGCATTTATAATCCGCTGGCTGGGAACATCTTATTTGTGAAAAAAGAGGCCACAATATATGCTGCTTTTATGGATGTTAGCACATCCGTCTTTGTTCTCGTTCTCTGGAAACTGGCCACTGAGGCACATGTTTTAGTTGAACCACCTGGTTACCCTTAAAGGGCAAACCTGGTGTGCCCTGCTGGGACACTGCTGCCCATGGCCCTCCCAGGGTTAGGGGGTTTGCAAAGCTGCCAAGAGCTGCAGAAGCTAGATGCATGTGAGGAGCTCAAAAAGGTACAGTAAGAGAACATGGCACCTGGCTGGCAGCAGCGAGAAGTAGCAGGTTCACCTTTGAAGATTGTGAACGGGATGGATCATGTGCATTGTTTATGAGTGAAGTCCTCCAGCACCGGTGTTTTGGAAGTTCCCAAGCTTCTTGGAGCAGCCTCATGCTGAACGGTGGCGTGCTCTGGGTTACATTACACTTGGTTGACACAAGCTTGCTATTCTGTGGTGTAAAATACACTCAGCTGAAATTTGGAGTGAAACGTTAGGTTCTTTAAATATCAGTAGGCCAGAACCCTTGAACTCTGTGCCAGATGACACTCTTGAATGGCAGCAACAAATTCCTCATGTGAACTTCATTACCCACTCCTAATTTCCAGAAGTTATCTAAATTCTATCTCTCATAAACCCTTGGCAAAACAACTGCTAAGTTTTGATAAAAATTCAATAAGCCTCAGGATTTACTAGGAAGATTCATGAGGGTCCCTCTGCCCCTCCCACACACGCTATGGGCTCTGGAATTTAAAAAATATTTGCACAGGTTGTGTGTGAGCAGTGTGTGTGGACACGTGGCTACCCATAGCATGGATAACCTCCAGCTTCTCCTCTTTGTCTTACACTACTGGATGCAGTAGTTTGGCTCGCCAGGTTCACCAACCCACTAGGTACTGAAAATACAACTGAGGAGGTCTAAATCTGGTTTGTATCAGTAAAGAATCATGTCTCTTTACCCTAGTTAAGGTTTTGACTAATAAATATAATCCATGTTCTGTGCAAAAGAACAGAAATACTTCTGGCTTTCTGGTGTATGTCAGTGAAGTCAGATATTTCAGTAAGTTGAAATTGTGATATAAAAATGTCATACCCATTGTTCTTATAATAGGCTGTATTAAAAACAATGATGAAAGATATTTTCAGAATGATAAGGAAAACAAAGGAGAACTTTGATCTCGGTTTGGAGAGATCCATGCAAGCATTAAGCTTCAGTTGCAATCCCAGGGAAATCAGTCAAATTCTGTGCAAAGGCAAGTGTCATCCAGATTTTTTTTCTTTCATTTAAAGATGAAGGCCCAAATAAATACTGCCTTCAAATCTGTCTGTGATTTTTCTTTGTGAGCTAGTGGCAAACTTAATGCTTTAAGTTTTCATCTTGCAGAAGAGTCTGTCCAGCATTTCTGACTGCAGTGTCATTGTACTCCAGGCTGCTTTACATGAGTACCAGATTCTATCTAGAGATAGTGGCAAGAGTTTTTCATGTATTACTCGGTAAATCTCAAGAATATTCAGTGGAGTCTTGCTTTGTAAATTTAATTGTAAAACTTTTTTTTTGTTTAATTTCTTTAAATTTCTGATTTCTGAGTGTATTCACCATTTCCTCTCAAAGATAGAAGGCTCCTATTTCTTTCCTCCAGGCTCTCAGTAGGGCTTCTATGGATCACAGCAGTAGTTCAACAAGTTGTCAGTCAAATATGCATGCACGTTGCCTACCGCTTCAGTGATAAACTGTATTGGCAGGAGACTGCAATGTCTGGGTTTAAATTCTGTACCAGTTTACCTTCTGCACTGTTGCCAAGCATCTTAAAAGACTCAGGATCACTTTAAGACTCTATGTCTGTTGTAATAAGAACAGCATTTAAGGAAACTCCCGAGGAACTGCGATTAGCACTGCTGCAGTTTCAGTATAGATCTAATAGATCTACCACAAGAGCCTGTAGGCTTTTTGCTGGGGGCGGGGGGGTATCTGCCCCTACCAGCCAAGGACACTACCAGTGGGAAGACCACAGTGATCTCAGTTGCCCACAGAGAGAGGGATGGTAAATTATGTGACGCTCCTTTCAGTCTCCTGCTGTGGAAACTTAACTTTATAAACTCCAGAGTTGAGTGCCACGCTGCAAAATATGAAGGGGGGGAATTTTATATCTTCATCACAGACTGATATTAAGGAGAAATTATTTCAATACTTAGGACAAATAGTAAGTGGGAGGTCAGTAGATAAAGAGATTAAGAGCACCCAAAAGGTCATAACATCTTAGTGTGGAGCCAGGAAGAAGCTAGATGAAAGAGAGAGGCATGCCGAAGAGCAAGATGTTTGCTGGCTCCTGATACAGTATGGGCTGCCACTGCAGCTGCTTAAAACACAGTCCTGTCTGGCTAGTAAAGGGCTTATATAGATCACAAGAGGAGAACAGTTGTTTAACAGAATTTCTTCACTACTGCATTTGGATTAATTGAATCCTGTTCGAGGCCTTATCAGGAAGAGCTGTCAGCAAAGAATTCCAATAATCCAATCAGGAGGTCACGAGTGCAAGAATAAGTATCTACAAATCGGATTGAGAGAACCAAACTTGAAGCCAAGCAATATTCCAGAGATGACAGAATAGATGATTTCACCACATTGCTGATATAATTAATGGACATTGATAAGTTTATCACAACACCCATGTTTTGTTTGTTGTGCTGGAAAGGTGGTAATCTAAAATCCTGATTAAAAAGACAACAGAACAAAACAAGAAGTGTAAATCAGGTGATAATAGCAGCTAAACAATCATGTCTGTCATGTTGGAGCCTGTGCAATATTATGAATATCAAGTCTTTGTAAGCAGGTGTCCAATGTTAACCACCACATTAAGTACAAGGCAGTTGATAACTGAGTAACAGATGAGTTAGAGGTTGTTTTAAAAAAAAAAAATCATTGGTCATGGGACTGGTTCTGTCAAACAGTCACGTAAACACAACAACTATTCTGCAGTGCAGGTATTCAGGAATATCATCGGTATCAAACTGTTCTTGGGAAGAAATATTTCAAGTGGATAACTCAAACCTTTGTCGCTTCTTGTTGTGTGTTTCCCTTTGTATTTATCAGAGAAGTTGATTCACCTGAGCTGACTTATATAAAAATAAAGGTGTCCAAAACTGAATGAAACACAGTAAGTCCAACTTTTGCCCTGGTTTCACCTGTCAGTCTATTGATTCAAGTTTTTTGGGTTTGATTTTTTTTTTCTTGTAGGAAAGGATAGTCTCAAAAAGAGAAATGCAGTCTGTGCTCAGGATTTGGTCTTAACTAGGAAAAGCATTGTAAATGTGTGTGTAATTTTTAGCACATATCTTGGCCCACTTGAAAGGTGGTATTCAACCAGGACAGACTGGGGGACTTCTGACTCTCGAAAGGGAAGAAGTCTATGAGCTCTCTCGTTCAGGGCAACTTTAGGTCCATGAATTAGTAATGTGAAAGAAAACACCATATGTGCTGTGAATAGGTCTTCCACCACTCTTGTTGAAGTAGTATAATGTACTGTTCTTCAATTTTCTGAGTAGTGATGCAGAGACAATATATCTACATATCTGTATATTCTTTGTTTTATTTCTTTTCCAGTGTTACAAGATAGTAAAATCTGTACATGCCAACAAAACAAAATGAACCAAAGATGGGAACAAGTGACGTGCTAAATTCAACTTCCCTTACACAGGGATGAGAGTAACTTTGTGATTTAAGCCAGTGTGACTGAGAGTTGATTTGGTCTATTGCTGACTGCATAAAGGCTTTCCTGATCCAAGAGATGCCTCTCTATTGTAAAACTTTGTATTTCTAACCTTTAACATCTTACCAAGAGTACTGTCCATTGCTTTCACATCATTATCTGAGTTTAAATACCTCTCATCTGAGCTTGTTCTTCCTTAATCTTTAAACCTTGCTTAGTGCTACCTTCATACTTAATCATTCTCCTGCTTTGCAAAGCACTTGGGGATCATTCCGATGATAAATTTCAGCTTCATCAGCTACTGACCCACATATGCTCCACAGCCAGACTGCAACTGCTTGTCCCTTTAGGTCCTGGGGTAATGTTATAATTAAAGAGCAGCTGCTGGCATATATAGGCTCTATGGACTCTGTCATCAAAGGGCAACTGATGTCCCACATTAACTGAATGGATCTCTAAGGAATTTCAGTGATAGAAACCAACTTTCCTCCTCAGGAGAAATTACTGCACATCTGCCTTGCCATAGCCAGACACTACGCTTGTCCTGATGATTGTGTCTCATTTGGTACTACAGTCGTGCCTATAGGTACGGTGACTGAGGTCTTGACAGTACATTGGGACCTCCATCCATCTTGCCAGGGATCCCTGTGAGTATCAGAGATGTTTCTGTGCATGTCACGCAATAAAGTTGTGTGGCTAGTTACACTTATTTACCCATCTGATGATTAAAGATAAATGGCAGTCAAATTTAAAATGTCCTTTTATACGTCAACAAAAATGGATAAAAGAAAATAATCTGGTGTTTGGTGTATGATTAACCTGTGGAATTTACTGCAGTAGGATATTACTGAGGCAAATAGTTTAGTAGGATTTAGGGATTAGACACATGAATAAGAAGAGCATTTACTAGTTACCTTCCCTAGATTTAAGAAAGGTACTTTCTTCCTGGTGCAATTCGATACATAAGGTCAGCAAATGATCGCTAGCGTAAGGATGAGCAATGTCTTGTCCAGCCCATGGCTTCCAGCAGGTCTCCAAGACAAGGTCCTTCCTTCCTGGAGAAGGATAAGGTATCAATGTGCTTGTCAATCAGGGCAAGATACTGTACTGAGTGCACAACTGCTCCCTTCTGTTGAGGGATTATTTTGTCCCTGCAGGTCAGGTCAGGACTATTTCACACCCTCAGCAGTTTGAGGTTTTGCCCTCCCACCTTTTTTATTCCTTTCTTAATTTCAGAAAGCCTGACAGTGTGGCCAATGCCCTTCTGCAAGGATCATTACAACTAATGGACAAGCCTATTTATTATAAAGTCTGTTAAAGGGTAGTTAACAAGCCCTGATTTCTATTTAACTGTCACTCTGTAACCTGCTTGAGAGCAGATCTGCACTTTAAACATAATCACCTCTTAATGCTTCTTATTTATTTATTTAGAGGCAGTATAAACACCGTAGGCCAGAACCTCTGCTCATACACCGGCATGCCCCCAGCAGCCAGGATCTGTTGAAATCAACGGGGCTTTGCTGATTTACATCCCATGAGAATCTCCACATAAAATAAATTCCAGCCAGGAGGTAGGAGATATATGTATATGCAGAAGTCAGATAAATTGGTGTGTTCGTGTGACACACAGATACTTCAGGGTTAATAGTATGTACAAAAAGCAGAGTTCCTTTAAAAGAAAACTTAACAACTAATCCAACTTATTAAACCTGATTTATGTTTGTTAAAAAACAGTCAGGTGACAACTAACTGATGCATATCTTTATTTGCTTTGGTGTAATCCTGCGTTTTTGTTTTGCACTCGTAGATATGATGTTTCACTGTTTTAAGGTCAGAGTCTAATTTCAGATGTCACAAGAAAGGTAGTGTACGAAGGAAGCACACTGCTGCTTGGTGTGCATGCAAGGAAAAAACAGATATTTTGCAACACTGAACTCCTCCACAGTCACAGTAGCTATAAACTGCCCTATCGACCTTAAAAACAACAGAATACCTTTAAATCAAGAAGTTGCAAAACGGTTCTCAAACTGTCATCCCAGCCAGCCCAGTTTTTAATAAATTGCAGTAGTCCTAATATTTTTTTCCCTTGTTGAGATTAGTCTTCAGAAAACTATGTGCAGTTTTTGCTCCAAGTGAAATGAATATGCATCCAATTTTCTGGGGCTGCAGTCCATGGCGTGTGCACAATTGGAAGCTGGATTAAGCTGAAATAGGTGGAATGTTAGTATTGTATATTTTAAGTACATAATCTTAACTGACTCATTTCTCTGCCTCTTTTCCCCCCTCACCCAGGATGAAAGAACAAACCAAAACTTTTATCACAATTATTTTTGTATTTTTTTTAGTGACGTAGCCTTGTCCCTTAAGACATGACTACTGTACTATGACTTATTATAATGCTGTGCCATGAAACACCTCATAAAAATAATGTTATTTCCTCTGCTTTCTTCTGAACCTTTACAAGAAAATTGCTTTCAGTCTGCTTAAATCCTGTTGCTTTTCATAACAACCTCTTACAAATAAAAGCAGTATAGTTAACTAGGTTGATATGAACAAACCAGAAAAATAAGGTAGATGTTTAATTCCCCCCCACCCACCCCCCGTTTTGT
>JANZLQ010000009.1:24071116-24081726 GCA_026212715.1 Elanus axillaris | reverse complement strand
CACCCACCCCCCGTTTTGTTTATTCCTTTGTAACTTACCAAAGGTTTGAAGAAAAAAGAGTAATTGGATGTTTTATAATTTGTGACCATTTAAAAGAATAAATGACCTGAATCAAAGGTCAAAGCCTTTGTGCTTTCTGCAGTAGAGAGGTTTTTGTTTTGTTTTCCCCTGAATCTTTTTATACTGGAAAAAAAAAATAAGAAAAGAAATTAAAGTGGACTAAAATAAAAATCTTCCCTGGGCATATGCATGCACAAGATGGTTCCTAAAGGATCTTTATGGCTTCTGATTTAAATGCCTTTTTCCTTAAAGCTTGCAAATATCAACAACATTCCTGCACACTGTAATCAAATACTTTCCCAAAAAGCCATGGTATGTGCCATAATTTGTCAAAGATCCTCACTGACAAGTTTTTAGTAAAGTCCACTACAGCAAACCCTCCTCGGCCCCCTTGACCCACGTAGCAAGAGACCTTTGACCCTATTTGGGCCTCTTTTATGAGCTTCTTTCACTCTGACCAGATGGCTAAACTATCAAAGGTTTTTATGAGTAAAAACTGCTTTTCAAACTCACAAGTTGTATATTTCTCTCCATGTTAATGTGAACTATCAACCCAAAGGCTTTAAATTGAAAACACAAAAGGTGCTCTGCAGCTGCCGGCTCTGCAGCGGCACCTCGCATTGTGCCGGCTGGGTGGGGATGTTTGCAGAGTAAACAGCTGATGTCCAGATGAAGACAGTTTAAGGCCAAATAGTTTAAAAAACCACCCATCGAAACCCTAATAAATTATTTTTCCCCAGGATATTGTTTTGAGCCTCTAATGTGGCATTTGCATATTCATTCACAGCTACCGCCAGCCCACCCTCTCTCTTCTGCATGGAGACCACTACCCCAAGTGGCAAATTAGGACTAATTAGACCAAATTGTGTCAGAAACAAAAATAGCGAGATTACAGACGTCTCAATCAGTTTGAATTTCAATACAAACATCTCTGAACACCTGGACATCACTTTCGTAAAGCCAACTGAACTGTCTTGTCCCTTGCTGTCAGAGTAGCACTGAGTAGGATTTTTGATCTACTATCAATATTAGTGGATATTTGTTGTTACTGTACAGTTCATCTAGTCCACATTTGTTTCTTTACAGAAAAATTCAGTAGGTTTTTTTAATGTAATATACTTTTTGAATGTAATATATCTTTCATATAAAACTATTAATATACTACATGTATTTCATAGCATTTGCTCTTCCTGTTTTTAACAGACATTTAACAACTTTCAAATCAAGATACTATAAATCACAGAGAGATTAATAAAGAAAAATCATACCATCATAGGCTTTCCCAAGAGAGCTAGGGAATATAATCTGCTCTTCCTCTTTCTCACAGGTTTGCAAGAGCTCTTTCTTAACCCTTCACATCCTGGCATGCCATTCTCGCCATGGCATATTTGTTTTATTAGTGGAAAATCATATATTGTCAAAGTTGCAGAACCGCACATTTGGGAACAACTTTAGTTTCATTTTTAATCAAACTACTCTTATGCAAGGTATTTCTTTAATTCAGTTTGAAATGAGGGTCTTAAATGGTTATGTATCTTTTTACCTCAAATATCCTTTCCTCTCACTTAAAATCACAAAAGGATTTTGTGTGGAGGAAAACAATGGCATCCAAGTAGGATAAAAGGTAAATATTGGCAAGAAGTCTCTACTTTTGTGAAACCAGGGTGTCTGTTAACATCAGGCTCATAGATTACATGGTCACCCATGCATTCTGAAATCATGTAGGCCAGGGCTGTGTCTTCTCTTCGGTAGTTGTTCAGACCTACTGTACTTATAGCTGGCTGTCATGCCAGTACATGTTACAAGTGAAGATAATGTACAGGAAAATAGATTTAAAATATATATCCATTTTTCTCTTACCTCAGAAAAAAAAAAAATCAGTTTATCCTTACCTTCTGTCTAAAGCTTTTCACTTTCTCAGATTTCTTTACATGTGACTTGTTAATCCATCAGTCTTGTTTATCCAACCAGGTTTATTAATGACAAATGTTGCTGGCCTTGCTGAGTTATGACTGTAAACTGAAAGAATATGAGGGCCAAGGTGAAAAGGTGATTTCTTTATAACAGCTGTAATTTATCCTGGGCTTTGGCCAGGCCTTTGATTTTGGACTGGCCCTGGATATAGTATTCCTACTGATTGCATTAGAATAGCCCTCAGGGGTCATGCTGAATTCCAGGGCCCTGGAACCAGTTAGAAGAATGGAAGATGACCATATGTGCAGGGTTAGAGAATGATAATAAGGTGCAGCACAATACAAGCCTGGGTGTTGTGGAAATCCTCTGCTATGCCTTCTGCATGCTGTCATTCATAGAAGCGTTGCATAAGAAATGCATGCCAGCTTGGTCAGGAGGAGGAGAAAAGAAAGCAGGAAAAAAGAAATTAAGTCCTTTAGTTGGTCCTTGGGTTCATTAAACATCTCCAGCAAAGAGAGGGTTTGAGTGTATCGTGTTACTTCTGTTTAGATTTTGAAAGGCGAGGAGAGGCCAGTGCCATCTAAAGCAGCTTCAGCAATTGTTGTTTCCAAGTATCACTTCTTGTGCAAAAGCCATCGGGTCTTTGTCCCACACAGAAGGACGAGATGGAGAATATGAAGGCCTCATCTCTGGGTTTCACTTAGTTTAGCAGTCCTGAAGTCAGGTCATAGGGATAGGCCATGTCCTTTTCTGTTGCCAGCACTTGTTTCAGAGGCAAGGTCTCGGTCTGTCCAGAGGTGATCCTCCCCTCCTGCCCAGCGATGGTCTCTGTAGCTGGAGCAGTCACCCAGGTGTAGGAGACCTCTCATCTGTAACTTTTTCAGTCTGGGTGAATAGTGTATCTTAATCAGGACAGAGTTCCCAGTCTTTCCTGTTGAAACTCTTTGACTTTTCATGGAATAATTAGGGTTTAAAGTGGGGTTGTAAGGAGAGAACAAGAATGCATATGATTTTCCTAACTAGGGGTTACGGCATTCTTGATGTATGCGTGAGGATGGGGCTCTGCTCTACCAAGTATTTGCATTATTTTTATTAAGTAGTTACAAAGAAGTTACTACAGGAACTTTATCTTCTAATGTTCCATTCTGAACCATAAAATCATAAGAAACTACAGGAAACAGGAGGTCTGGGCTCACCTGCCCTCAAGTCAGCTGGATTGCAACTTTGTAGGTGCAAACAGATGATTATACAGCAATAACAATTGTACAATTCAGTGATACATACTGCTATAGACAAGTTTTCACAGGTGCAAGATTGCCTTTGAAAAGAGATCAATCCAACCTCTTAAAGTAGTTTTATTAACTGTTGACAATTCCCATTATTTTTCAGGCATGGCTGATTACACTGTCACTTTTGGCAAATGCTAAAATAGCTCATGATCTCCGACAACTTCAAAGGCTTTGGAGCAGGGCAATACTGTACCTGAATTCTACAAAATGCATCTGGTATCTTGATAAGGGCAAAACCATTAATTGTAGGAATACAGGTCTGGCTATCTGGCTGCACATAAAACTGTACATACTACTGCTAATCCTTCTACCTGCCAACCTGTCATTAAGTGCTGAAACTGTGATTTGCAGCCAGATGTGCTTGCCATGACTCAAGTCACTGTTTTCACATGAGATCGGTACCGTAGTCAGTCTGTATTAAGACATGACATGGCATTAGCTCTTCCTTGGGTGTGCGCCGTTGGCCTCTGCAGTGTTTTATCACTATTCTCATACATAAACTTATTAATGGTCCAGATTTTACCTAATGTCAAGGTGAACCTACTCTTTGCAAGTTCTCACATTGTTTACCTTGTCAGGACACATCTAAGCATCTTCCAGAAGTGCAATAAATAATGTGCCTAATCAAGGTAGTACGTGTTCATCCTCCTTCCTCAAAGGAAAAACATAGGCGGTGGAATAGCTTGCTTTCAGGAAGGAGAGACTAGGATTATCTGAGAGGTGGGGAGGAGAGGGTGAGCATTCATAAGGCACTTACTCTAGTAATTTAACATACAAAGGCATTCAGGCCTCTGGACAGTTCCTAAAAGAAATAAAAAAGCAAGCTACTGCCCACATACCACTCCAGCTGCTATTCTGGTCTTGTGATAGGTGTCAGTAAATGACAAGACAGAGAGATATGAGTGGGAGAGCTGTACTCTGAGAGGCATGTGATTGCATGGGCAATTGCATACTTCATTTGCACAGGATGACTCTTTCAGCTCTTGGCTAAACAATTGCTCTTGCGATGTGCCAGTGGAGCAATAAACAGCTGGGAGGATTGTTTGTGCCAAATGCTAGTGGTTCTGTGTTCTTCACGGCCAATATTTCAGAAAATACGGCCTTGAATTCCTTCATGTTCAGATGGCAAAATTAACAGTAAGGCATCAATCTTCATTGGCAGAAGCACTGCAATTTATTTGAAGTTTCATTGCTGAGTATATAGAGGCTATGGAGTTTCATCTCAAAAACCACTTTCAATTTCTAATGAAGGATACTAGAGAAAAGAATAACCTTTATTATATGTCTTTGTTTCTGTTCTCTGTTCCGCTTCATTGTCTGTAGTGCTTGTAGCCTAAAGGAAAGTGTATAAGGTATGCCTGAGTATTTGGGGAGTGGGCACTGAATGTTCCTGCTAGAAATGCTAGACAGGAAACACGTTGAGCTCATCCGTACCTCGTTAATTAAGAAGCATTAAAATCTCAAGTCAGGCATCATTTTAAATCATGAGATTAAAAAGATTACTTAATACTCCTTTTTTATTATTTCTTTTACTAATTCCTGAGCCCTTAGATGATATATATCAGGGGTTTTCTTTCCATGAGGCTTGCATAAAAAAAAAAAAGAATAATCACTTTTTTTTTTCTTCATAAAAACTAAAATTTTTAAGTCACTTTATTTTTGCACCATTTCTTAACATACCTAGAGTCAGTAGTCCTTTGGTGTAATGCAACTGTGTTCCCAAACCATTGCACGACTATGGCATAAACAAAAAGTACCTGAACAAGAGCAGACCAGAACAGGGATGTCAGAGCTGCAGTATGTCAGGACAAAGAGTGTTGACTGACAGATTCTTGCAGGTCTGGCTAGTGCAGTTCAAGAAGTTCCTGCCTGCCACTGTTTATTACTGACTCTGGGTTGGTGATAACTAGCTGAGAGGTGGGAGCAAACAAACAAGGGTGGTAACTTCTTAAATTGTTCCAGGTAGATCCATTTACAAAGTGTCAGCCTGCATCCTGATGTGTGCTCAGTCTATTGAGACTGCTTCTTGTTTGGCTAAAATTTTGGCGCTACTAATTTAAACACACACATTGAAAAGAGCAATAATGAAATTGCATTTCTCAGTTTGGGTCCTAGCAGGGTTGGGCAGAGCACTGGAATGAATGAAATGAAATGAAAGCTCTTCACAGGTAACTGCACCTTGGGCTCACATAATGCAAAGCTGTTGTTTTATCTTTGCATCTGACATGCCACCGGCCTTATTTGCAGAAAGCTGACCTTGTGTCAAACAAGATGATCTGACTGACATTTTCTATTTCTGGAAATGATTAATCTGTTTATAAAAAGTTCAGCTAAGAAAAGCCTTGAAGTTTCCTTCTACATTTTCATTGATTTCTTAAAGATTGAGTTACATTTTCCATTTGTTAGGAGATACAGAACTTGCTATTCAAAGAAACGCAGATTCCAGTGCTCTGGCATGTACAATGACTGGACAGTTGTACTCTTACACATGGGTTACTTATCCTAGCGCCATGACACACCTCTCTGTAACCAACAGAAGTTTTTTAATTGTAATTGTGTTTGAATATTTGGTAGTGAAATACTAACAAAGCCCATTCTTCCTCCCTCACCCTCAAACTGTACAAACTCTACTTAAGAGTTTCATTTTTGTAAGCCAGTTGACTACACTGAAGCATTCACAGGCACAGCTAGATCTCCTGGACCAGGTCCACTATGGAGAAACCCAGCTCTTTTCTGAGGTTTACAGACTCATGTAAGGAATGGAGCTCCAGCACCATGTGCAAGCAACTGTAGCTGTATTTTTACCTTCATATACAGTCTAGATAATAATCACATCTCCTCAAAAGCCATGCGATGCTGTCTTTGCCCCACAAAATAGCAGTATGTGTTCTCTTCAAATTTGTTTGCGTTTCACTTTTTTGCAGTCTGTTCTGAGCTATAAATACTCTCAGGATCCATTAGGCTCATATCAGATACATTCATATTTCCCCTTCTTTTGGCATTCCAGTTCCCAGCTGAATCTGATAAGCAGATCAGTCACTGCTATGTCAGCAAAGAAGAGCAATGTTGTACCTTAATATTTGTCCTCATTACCCAACACACCCATGCAGAGCAAGCTGTAAGGAATGCAGGTTTTCATGCTTTATCAGCTGTAACTAAACATCTGGTTACCAAAAAAAATGAATCACTCAAAGTTAATGAAGGTTATGATTTCATATAATCCTTTTCAAGCAAAACAAATTCCATTGGAAGAATATAATAGATTAACTGTGGAACTGAATCAATTGAGGTTTTAACAGCACTGTTATTTACAACCCATCCATTTTCCATTCTAAGCTCAAACTTTGTTTTGTCATTGCCAGCAGGGCTTTTGCATTTCTTTTTAAATGCACTCTAAAATGCCTTCATTTTGTAGTTTCCTAGAAACATAACCACTACTGTAGCTGTGAGTTCAAACAAATTAATTCCGTTTGTATTGCTGAAATGCTGATTTAACAAACGAAAAAAAATACATGTATTCTTTAAATTCAGGTATTGTATACATTCTTGATATAGGGTCCAGCTGCAGCGTTGGAGTAACATGGCCTTCTATAGCGTTTCTCATCAGCAGATCTTAAATATTTCTCATACAGTAGGAAGATCTTAGCAATGCCCTGCCAGGATGAGGAAGGAAGTCTTAATTTCCCTTCCGTGGATGGGAGGAACTGGGGCACATGCTGCAAGTGGCGTGCAGTGCTGCTGCCAGGGGTGGGAAGAGCTGAAGCGGGCAGTGCTGCGTTAGGCAGGAGGACATTGTCCCCCAGGGATGCACTGACCCCGGGCAACATGCCACCCCAGTCTCCAGCAGGGTGCTCGGGCATCCCCACAGCCATGCCTGGTTTACTCCACACAGTTCCCTGGCCTCGTCAGCTTAGCCTGATTTCCTAAGGAAATGAGATTTACGTGATTGTACTCCCTGCGCCTCTGTCTGTTTGTGTGTGCCCATCTCCCTCATCCCCCTCCCCGCTGCAAGAAATTGTCTGATTTTGACTAAATTTGAGAGACAAATAGAGGTCCCAAAGGAAGATCAATTTCCCAAGATTTCTGTGTGTGGAGTGGAAGGAAGGAGATAACTCATTAGTGCGCTGATGGAGGTAGGAGCAGCTGCCTGAGTTTTCCTTGGTAGAAATAGGAGAATCCACGCAGGCAAAAAGCAATAGAAAACCAGTTGTATTCTCTGTTTGGTTTTTGGTGTGTGGCATTATAGCATTTTAGGTGCTGAAGGAGGGAATGAAAGGCAAAAGCCCAAGCGACTATTGACCAAACCCATCCACCGACTCCACCCTGTAATTCCATTCCCAGCCATCATTTCCCAGTCCAGGAGGAGTTGGGAATAGGCAAATTTGTCCAGACATCTATCCTTGCTTTTGTCGAGTAAGAGGAGATTGGTGTGAGATGGAGGCAGGTGACTGTGGAAAAGCATGGTAAACAATCAAAGAAAAAGCTCCTATGAATGCACACACACTACTGGGAAGTCAAGGGCACCCCAGCATTACATGTTCAGCTCATCAGGTTGTCAGCAGCAATAGTAGTGCATGGACTAGTAAGTGGTGGAGCTTCCCTTTGCTACTCATCATTACAAATGGGGAAAGGAGGAAGATAGTTCATTCTAGTGCTCTCTAAGAGATGGCTGGAATTGGTGAAAGAGCAGAAGAGAGGACAAGCAGTATGACAGCACTGCTGCCCTGGGCTGAGCAAAACCAGCAAACCGTAGCAGAGCAAAATAACAGAAGAGTAGTCTTTTGAATTGAAAAGGGGTGCACAAGTGCTTTAAAATCACTAAACAATTTTTCCTGGCACATGGATGACAGAATTTGGGGAGGCATGGCAGGGGAAAAGTACTTTAATGCTTTAATGAAACCTCTGACTTTTATTCACTATCAAATTATGATTTACCTAAATGTAACAGACTATTAATTTCAATTTTTAAAGCAAAACTAAATAAAACTGCCTGGCTTTTAACTGCTCTCTGCACCACTGGATCTGGGATTTAGCAGGCTAATGGGATCAGTCATCCCCTACTTAAATACATCCCGGACACAGGAATGTTTTTGTTTGTGTCCAAAATGCGCTGTCGTCCTCTTTTTAGCATCTCTGAAAATAAGCGAAGATCGTGGCAACTGTGGATGGTGCCAGGTCTTGGAAGGCTGTGCCTGCAGGAGCATCTCTCCCGTCGTGCTGGCCCATGTCCCAGGAGAATCTGCTCTCCTTGACTTACCCCTCCAGCTCCTTCTAGGCTTGCAATTTAGTGACCCACGCTCACTGTACCTAAACTCTGCCCTGCCCATCACTGGTGACAGTCTGAGGTATCAGCCCCGTACTGTGCTGGTCCCAGTGCTCTTGTCACAAGCGGGGTCGTGCCAGATCCAGTGCCACATTCGCGTTGGAGTGGGTGAGTGACAGTCACGCCTGCCTGGGTTAGAAGATGGACAACAGGCAAAGTCTCCCAGGGTAGCGGTGGGAGCGATACATTGGCATCCAGCCTGTTAGAGAAAACGCTTCTTGAGTCTTGACATACTCAACTCAGCTAAAACGACAGATAAGTTAAAAAATCGTGAGTGTTGGATATACAGCAATTCAGCTTCTGATCCCTAGTAGTAAACTGAAACTTCTAAGTGGAGAAATCCCACTGGGCTCAGCTGTGTCCTCTTGTGCTGCAATATAAATCCAGAATAGTTTGCTTTAATGAATCTGAGGACAGAACGAAGCCATTGAGCATTAACTGAAATTAATCATTTAGTGGGGAAGTACAAGAACAAATGGATTCAGGATCTTTCTGGAAGGCAAATATGTGCCACATAAATAGAGATGCTTTGACAGCCACCTTTCTGCTGGATAAAGTTTCACATCCTTCCAAACGGCACCCAGTTGTCTCCTCTGTGTAGTAAAGATCTTCCACTTCTTTTACAAAGCCTGCCCGACTTATCTATTTTTGTTTTTCCCAGCTGTTGTTGTAAAATCTGTTATCTTTAATGTATTACCCTGAAAAACAACACACCTTTGAGAAGGCCAGTGGACTGTGACATAATTAGATGCAAAATGCACATCTAAAAGCTGTTTACTTCCTGTAACACTAGGATAACTACTAATGAATCACCGACTCTGGGGATTCTCAGTTTGTAACTGGATACTCCACAAACTTCTTATCAGATCAACAATGATTTCTGTCAAAAAAGGGGGGAAAAAAAAAAAAAGAAAAAGTGGGGGTGGGCAGGTTTTTTCCCCTGAAACCAGAGTTTAGCCTATATGCACCAATTCTAAAGCATTTTTAGCATGTCAGGCAGAGTAGTCATGGTGAGTTTGAAGGGATAAGGGAAGATAAAGTGTATCAAAGCAGGATCTGACACTCGTGATGCTATGCAGACCTTTCTTTCTGAGAGCATCTCGCAGACTGGACTGACAGCAGGGATTAATCCATGCAATGGCAATAAACAATAGTTGAAGTGGGGTTGAGGCCTAACACCTGGATGTTATGTTACCATCAGTAAAGAGGCCTGTTTCATGCTGGGGACGAAAATATATGATTCTGACACTGTTGCTTTCTCAGCAACAGGTAAGACTTCTCAGACCTTTTTAGTGAAAGGAATTTTTTTCCTCTTTTTCTTTTTGTATGCGAGAAAGCTGTAGGCTGTCTGATTCAAATGAAATGCTTTATCAGGTTTTGCATATGACCCTTGTTGCCAGGTATGAGCAGCTTAAATCCATGGACTGACATGTTTATCTATAGATGCATATTTATTCTTTTTAAATCAGTCCCGCTAAATCGGAGGATCAAGCTTTCCCTTGCTGGGCGTTGACACCTCTAAGTTGTTAAGGTCATCCCGAGGGGTGTAGCTGAGTTTCCCAGGCAGGACAGTGGGGATGTCCTCTCCGCAGCTCGGCGGTGCCAGCGGAGGGGCGAGTCCTGCGCCAGGAGCCACCGGGGCCATCACATTGCATTGTCCTCAGCGGAACCAAGTTTGTCACGTCCGCTCAAGCGTGCCGGCACCGTGGAGGGCCAAAGGCAGGAGAACATGAGGACATCTTCCCTCATTGGCCTCTCTCTAGGGTTACTCTTTTTGGCAATAAAGCTTGCAAAAAATGTACATAAAGAAACTCAGACAACTTTAGAGGACGCAGAGAGGTTGAAACTTAACCACGCGCCAAGTGGTTCTCAGGAGGGTGTGGTGCAGTAAAACCTTGCTAGGAAGTTCACCGTGTGGGGGCTTTTTTCCATTTTTTACCTCATTTACTCTTGTGTATTATCTCTGACTCCTCAGGGTCAGCCTATGTAGGTCAGGGATTCATTGACATAGATGTTCATGTCTC
>JANZLQ010000009.1:24001293-24066376 GCA_026212715.1 Elanus axillaris | reverse complement strand
TGAGTGAGTCCCACTGCTTTCAGAGCTTTCCCTGTTCCCATTGAGGTCTACAGATGTTACTTAATTCGAAAGGCTACCAAGCTAAAGTGTAGCTAATTTGAAGTTGGATCCTGATGCTCATATTTAGATACTTGAGTGAAAGAGATTTGGTATTCAAGATATTTGGAGATTCCATCTTCTACTAACCAGCGGTTACTAAATACTTTAAGAATATATTGATAAGTTTTCATGGAAAGTATCTTGCCACTGTAAAACCTGTTTGATTTCTTTTTTGTTTTTTCCTTTTTTTCAATTGTATGTCCTCTAGATCAATGCTGTAACTTGGAAATAATTCAGGCAATTTATTGTTGCTACCATTGAGAGCCAGACTGAGCAATTCCACCCAACTCAGTATTTCAATGCGTTTCAATAAGGCTGTTAAGCACCAAACAGGTCATGCACTTTGCCCACCTGGTTCTTTGTTGTAGTGTTTAAAAGCATTGAAGTCTTATGGAAAATTGTTTACAAAATACAAATTGTTTTCTTGCCCTCTTAGTTTATGAACTCAACTTCCACAATGAATATTCCTTTAGAGAAATTAGTTTGTGAAAATGAAAATGCTAGATCAATCATCTGTTTCCTGGGTAGACTGGATCTTTCTGCTTTTACTTTTAAAAATATATGCAAGGGCAGATGGTTCAAAGTGAGTGTTAATTGTGTCTAACTAGCTCAAACATGTCTAATTTTCCTGTTAACCACATAAACGAATCACTGTTGAAATCTGAACATGTCTCTTGCTGTCTTGTACTGAAATTAAATCAACACTGTATCCTTTAATAGATCCTCTTGATATCCCAGAAGCAGAGAACAAAGCAGTATGACATGCACACCCCATATTAAGGACGCCAACATAAACTGACAGAATCTCTGCACTCGATGACGTTACAGTACGTAAAGCAGTGAAACGGGACAGGAAAGCCATTTCCCATGCTATTTCCTGATTTCCTGCTCTCTGCATTCCTGCACATAAACCTTTAATTCATTTCAGAATGCAGAGGTCATGACAAAAAGTCAGAGGATAAATATACCCTTTTGACAAACAGAAGGTTGACAGCAATTTTTACCCAAATGTTTCTGAGGCCAGGTGTTTCCCATATACTGTATTGAAATGTGTACCTCTAAATGTTTTGTTAGTATTTGAACTGTAAACACTCTTAAGCATTATGCTCGAAAATAATTTCTTGATGGCAAGGCAGAAACGTCTCCATCTGTATTTGTACAAGACCAATGGTCTGTCTAACCAAGGAGATTTGGGGTTCCAGTGACCTAGGGGCTGCATGGTGTAAAATGAATGTCCCATTCAGACACAGAGAATAGCAACTAATGTAGAAATTATGAACTTAATATTCTCTTACGATTAGAAATGCAAATATTTGGTTTTGAGTAACAGAGCAGCCAAAGATTTAACTGAGAAATCACAAAGGAGAAACTGGCGTTGAAAAAGAAAACACCCTGCTCCCCCCCAGCACCCTACCGTCCCTGGCACCCACAGGAGACGATGCAAGCCCTAGAGCAGAGTCCCAAAAAGGTGGGCTCTCTATAACCTTTGCAGCCTGACAAGCCTTGTATAAACACACAGAAAATAAACTTTTAATTGTGGAGGCTGTAGTGGCTACAAGGCTTCCCAGGATGTGTTTGGGAGGCCAAGGCTGAGAGCCACTGGGAGAGTGTGCCCGAGCCTGGAGGCAGCGAAGGGCTCGGCAAGGTGTCCTCCTCTGCAGCCAGGTTATTCAGCATCCAGCCCGGACCTCCACCCATTAAACCTTCCCTCTGTGTATAAAATTTTGGAAAACTTTGCCCTTATGTCCTCCACAGCTTGATATCTCATCATTGCTGCAGATAACTGGTCATTATAAGACCACATTCATCTCCCTAGGAAAATATGGCAGGGTGAGAAAACATTCTTTTTGTTAAGATCAGAGATGTGTATAGGACGTGTGTTTTTGCAGGTGTCAGTAGAGACTTGCTAAAATGTTTTCTCTCTCCTTTGCTGGAAGTGAACCAGATCCTGCTTGTTCCTCAGGTGAAGAGGAATTATACACCTTATGAATTTCAATGCCTGTATTCTTGTGTTTCTTGTGTTTCTAAAGGTCCATTCAGAATGAAATCTTCAAAACATAGGAATGATCAATCTGTGTGTGCAGGAGTGGCCAGAAAGCAGGTGTGATTTCATCTGTATATAGACAACTTTTCTCTGGACAAATTCTCAACTCTTCAACCTTTGTTCTGTTTGCAGAATGTCCATGGATTTAATTAAACTTTCTGAAATTAATTTTTTGTAGCCAATTCCTAGAACTGGAGCCAGTGGGTTTACTGGAAATATTTTCTTTCCCTGATATCCATATTTAATTCCACTTACAGCAACTACAAGACATGCTCTCCTCAATCTTTATTTTTCTCCCTGTTTACAAGCTCTGTTACTGTCCACACCTGCAAGGTGTGAGTGAAAAGTGGGGTAAAATAATACCAAATCCAAATGAAGGAGAGGGAGCAGGTGAAAGTCTGCTGAGATTGTCTCATACGGCAAAGAGCTACCAAAATTTTTTAGGATGTTGCTCTTGCACTGAGTTTCAGCATAGTGAATCAGATTTAAAGAATATAATGTGGGATCCCCCAATCATTATATTGCAATTATTTTTTGTCATTTCTTATTATGAGAACAGACTTGTTCTCATTGTCAACAAGAGAATCTTTGTGTGCACCACTGTGGTCTCTCTCAGTAGCATTGCCCCTATTGTGAAACCACTGAGCAGCCAGGTATGCAACATGTCCTCCTTTCCTACCATTGCCTATCTGCCCAAGCTCCGTGTGTCTCATCCACATGCCCGCTCTTAGGTAAATACATTAGTGATTAAAGTTTACAGACGACACATGGCTTGACTGAGCGCTGCAAAATAAAAAAAACCAGATGACTGCTTCGAGCATTGTGACTCATAAGATGAGCACAGGCAAACATCTATTACTGTAGTATAATTAATACTTGCTGTTATTAACATATCAGCCATGCTGCAGGACAGGCACCTGTACCCTGTGCCTCCAAGGCTTGGAAAGGAAAAGAGGAAAATGAGCGGAGTTTATGCCTTCTCTGAAATGGCATGGCCAAAACTGGTGATTTGATTCTTGGTTGCATGAAGTAGAAGACATTAAGTGAGGGGAGAGGAGTTTTATCACCTGGTATACATAAGGAAATAGAAGGCTCCTAAATGAAGGTAGAAAAATGGAATGGCTGGAAGCTGGCTGGTCAAGCCAGGAATAAGATGCAAACTTTTGATGGATGGCAGTTCATTGCCCAGATAATCTACCAGGGCTAAATACTGCATTGTTCCTTACAGATCTTTTTAAAATAAGGATTTGAACTGTTTAAATTATGAAACAGAAGCATGGCATGCACTGTGGCATGCTGGAGTCACACAGTGAATCTCACAGGACGCAATGGAGAGTGGCAGCAAATGTTCTGCAGTGAAAATACAGAATACCTACGCTTTGCTAACCGCCCAGGTGGATTACAGCCCTAGAGAGTAAATGCTGTGTTCCCCAAGGGTACGGTGGCTATCCATGAGTCCTAGCTCAGACTGGTGGTTACACGCTACAGTCCAAGTCAATAAAGTGCACAAGTTTTGTTTAGCTAAAAAATCTTCAGGATTAGATGGCTCAACTTCAAATGATCCCCTGATAAGCAGAGAGAAAATACACACCATCAATTTGCTATTATTTTGAAAAGAAGAGCCTAAAGAGAAGAGGGATAACTGTAGGTGACTGGGAGCAGTTGAGGTTCAGTGGTATTACAGATGGTCCTTATAACCGTAACAGCCTACAGGGCTTCCCTGCTGAGAAACTCTGGCTTAAAATGACTTAAAAGATATCTCAGTACCTTTACCTTTTGTGGGTTTTTTCCCCAGAGCAAAAGGAAGATCTGATCTTTCAAATAAAAACAGAATAGGACCTGCCTTTAAATAAATCATGAAAATACGAGGACAGAAGGTCAGCCTCCCTTCTGCAAGTGCAAGATTTTGTGTTGTGCTTTCACTTGCATGAGGTGTGGGACTTGGCAATGATCTGTTGGACCAAAAACATTCTGGACTGCTAAGTGTGGATAGGGAATAGCAAAAAATCAGAGAGAAAATTGATGAGAAAATAAAAACCAGTTTATCTTTTTCCGCTCTATTTAGCGGTCTTTTCAACCTTCTCAAGAGTGTATGTTTGTAATGCTATCCCCATGCTGAGGATTTACAGTCATACACAGGACACAACGGAGAAACAGACAAAAAGGGAGGCATGGATGGCACTGAGGGGCTGTTATTGCCCAGATCAATGTTTCCTGCAATCCAAAACACTGTACTTTTCTTGAAATGAATTGATTGCATCTGTCCAGATGTCATTGGCTCCCTGGCATTAACCCTCCTAGCAACTTCCAAAGTGACTTCTCCCCTTGAAAATTTAAAGACTGTTATGTTCTTAGCCTCATACATTAGGTCTCCCCAGGGTCATCTGTGCATTACTATGCCTTATTTTGACAAGGGTGCTTGTAATGGCTGCCCTATGCAAACACGCTCTGCAGAATGTAAATCCTATGTAAAACTGCAGCCTGTTTCAAAAATTGTTTGATAAAACCTGGAAAATACTACTGAAAAATAAAGCAATCTCTTTGCACGTAACAGTTATTTGCTTTAGAAGTCAACTTGGTTTCATTAGATACCAAAGTTGGAAAGCAACCTTCAAAGACAACCCTCCTTGCCCCCATCCCCCAAATAAAATATGACAGAGATGATAAATAGATTAGGGTTCTGTTTGCATATTGATAAGAAAAAGTACATTACATCAATGTAACCAAATATCTTATCACAGCCATTACAGACTTCAAGGTCTCTATTAATATGAGGGCAGGGAAAAACTTTAGTGGTGAAATCAGTTAATGAACAGGGTGGGTTTGGTCCCCTTCAGTTTTTAGTGTGATGTGAATTACTACACATCATGGTTTTAATGAAGACATGGTATCCTCGCAGATTATTCAGCTGACCTAAGGCTCCTTAAATTCCTCATGTGTTTTAAAATGACTCGCGTACAGAAACCTTTCCCCTGAATTGTAGCAAGAGCACTCTGATCTCTGCGAGATTGGACCTGGTGTTTTGTTTGTGCTGTAAGGAAGACCTTGCAACCTGTTCCCACAGTGGTGGGCTTTTATTTTTAAAAGATATTCAGCTAGTAGGTGGCCAGAGATATACAGAGGAAACATACATGATAAACTCCACAGGATAATGAGGAACTATATGAAGTTCTTGCATGTTTCTGGCAATTTTTAATGGACTCAAGTGACTGTAAAGCAGGATGTGTAGTGTTATTTTGGTTTTGTTTCCTTTCTTGACTTATGGTTTAAATCCAGAATATTGAATCGTGATGTGATGGCTTGAAATGTATTTTTCAAGTGTTGCGCAGCTTCCATGAAACTGGGAAAATTAGAGAGGGAGAAGACCTACTAAGTTAAGAATTTCCCTTTCCTTTCAACACCACCTCCAGTGACCTGGCTGAAGAGGTTTGAGGGGATACAAGGAAGGGCACTTCTCCAGGTGATACTCTGCAGCCTCCCTGGTGATAGGGTTATGCTGAGGGCTAGGAAATGTTTTGTTTTCTTCAAAATATCTAAATATCTTCCCAGCTACTTAGACGCAAGTTGTCCAGGTTGCTCAGACTCACCAAGCCCCTCCTGCAGTCTCCTGGCCGGTGGTGGAGACACTGCCTGGAGGTGGCCCCTGAGCTCCTTGCATGGTGCAGAACTGCTGGGAGGTGGTTCTCTGCAGGCTCTGCAGAAACCAGCACACTGGGTGGAGGTGTCCAAGTAAGTCACTAAGAAAAGCCACCTTCCTCTAGGGACCAGGCGCCTCCCTAAGCACTGTTTGCATCTTGTAAAACAAAGAAATCACTGTAACCTCTTTCCTAAAATATGATATTTATAGAGGGATAATTCCAGAAGGGAGCTTCCTGGTATTATTTGATTTCTAATGTAATTTTGCTCTGGGCATGCAGGAATCCCTGACAGCAATTCTCGTTTGCTTACTGTTTAACAGTCTATTCTAAGACATTGGTTGTCTCACTCTAACTACTGTGGATCGTATTTTTATTATTATTGTGGTTATTGGCAATGTTATTAAGCAGTTTCTAGAGTATGAAACAGCTTTCTTCCCGGTGCAGACCTCCCTGGGACAGAACAAGTCAGGCTGACCTTAGGGACCCTTGTTATTTCCAGGTACATAGTGCACCTAGAAATAGTTCCTGCATAGTTCCATCTTTAAGCTGCCAGCTTAGCATATTTCATAACCATCAGTAACCAGCTTTTTTTTATTATTATTTTTTCTTTTTTGTTTGAAACGTCTGTAATACAAAATGCAGTTACTATCTGACTCAAAGCACCTCTGCAGTAATATGTAATTCAAACATAGTTACAGGCTGTGAAACAGGTCTGCTGGTGCACACTGGAATAATAACAATGACACTAGGAAAGCAAGTCTGAGATTTTTTAGGTACTACCTGTAAAACTGGCATGACAAGGTAGCGTTTTTCATTACTGGAATTTGATGTGCAATAACACTGTCATGAAAATTGTGCCAAGGGCCCGCTTACTGCGGAGCATTTGTTCAGCTCCTACACTGGCTGTAACTATGACTAAACCCCAGTGTTTGCCCATGGCAAACAGCAATTTATGCCCTTGACATAACCCATGAAGCCCTACCTGCTACAGAGAAAGGCAAAATAGCTTTTCTTCCCTCCTTCTGTAGACTGAATTTGGGGATCTGCTTTCTTCTCTGTCTGGCCTTCAAAACAGAGGTGTTGGCCCACTTGCTGTAACTTCGTACACTATTCTAGTGCTGAGAAAAGTTGTCCTGCATATGTCCTGCAAGGCTAAAGGGAGTAAAATTGTATCAGCCACTGGAGTAATCAGGCAGGACTTTAAATGCATTCCAAAAGATGCGTCTTGTCCTGGACCACCATTTATCAGGAATAATTGTGCTGCCACCCTTAGAAACCTGCTGAAATGAGAACGACACTTGTATGTCTGAATTGGGCCCAGGAAGCAGACCTGCATGGCACAAAAATGCCTTTTGCATAGTCACTTGGCAGACTAGAAACCCTGTACAGCAAATTCTTCTGTTAATGTGTGCAATGCTATGAAGTAATGTGTGGTGCTGGATAAGTTCCCAATACTGTAATTTAATTTCAAACTGCATTTAGTTTATTTCTCGGTAGGAAAAGTATCAGCTGTGCACAGCTCTGATCCCACTGTCACTAGGGCTAAATGCAACAAATTATCTTCAGAAGGAATAAATTTAGATTTGCTTTACATATTACTGTATTTCAGAAGATTATCATATAAATGAAAATTCATTTTGCTGCACAACTTTCGTTGCTTCTGCTGGCTCAAAAAAATTCACTGGGGTACTGTCCCCTTCAAAAACTCTTTAAAGGAAATACTGTGTAATTCAAAAACAAAAATGCATGGGAACTAGCAATACACGAGGCTTCACAAGCTCAGGGCTTGTATTCACTGTAGATAAGTGTGTTTTTCCCAAATCTCTCAATGTCCTGAGTTTGCAGAATTGGGACAGAAAATCTCGTTTGAAAACAAAAACTTGCAATGTTTGGTTTTGTTGTTTTATTTAAGTTCAATAACACAGTCTTAGATCCAGACCAAGCAGCTTTCTCTCATCGAGTTTCAGAGCATGCACAAATGTGAAAGTGGCTTATACATGGGCTAAACCAGAGCTCACTGAAATGGTGAAAGCATGACAGCAAAGACCAGTTGTCTGCAGAGGGCTTTGGGATGGCATTCTGAATTTACTGACCTCCAGGCTAGGTTGGCAGTTTCACTCCTGAACCACGTAGACATTTACCAGACCAGCAAATGGGGAGGGAGAAAGGGACTGCAAAATGTTGTTCTAGTTCAAACTACAGAAAGCCAAAAGGGGGACAGGGAGAGAAATCTCCAGTTCACTTCTACTTCCCTTTCCCTGCTGAGATCTGTATTATTCTTGGACAACCACTCTGTGAGTCTTGGCATCAAAGATCTGTAGCTCCAGGGCAGACCTACAAGGCAGGCTGTACCAGGACCAGGGCGACTAGCACTTCCCGCTCCTTCCCAGCCAGCTGGGAGCTGGGATGAGTGAAGATCCCCAGATCAGAGCAGTTGCCTCCCAATCTCTTTCTGCCTTCCAAGAACCCAGGAATATTTCTCCCACCTGAAAGGTGGCCAGCAAAGCAGCATCTCTTTCATTCAGCAGCTACTGGGGGACAAAGGGAGCGTATTCACACTTTCACGATTTCTTTTTTGGGAAACTGAAGGGAATTAAATTGCTTTGAGAAAGGAATTTCTAAATCCAGGATGTCAGGGTTGCAATGAGGAAGTTGCGAGTTTTGTTCAGCTCTTCATCTGACTTTGTTTTCCTGTCCAGCCACCTCCGAGGCTTCTGGTTTTGTTCTTCCCTCTGGACAGTAGCAGATTTTGGTGTCCTCTTTGTGCATTATCTCAGTTCCAGTGGTGCAAACTGCAAGCAGCATTTCTATGCAGGTACTATTTTGTAATGTCAGCGATGATTTCTTTTAGTGTTTATTGTTGTCTGCCTGGACCAGCCACTGGGATCTGAACAATGGCAGGTTTTGTGGTGTGATATTCAACACGCAGGCTGTAAAGAAACTGCTATCTAAGAAATGGGCAGACACAAAAGTACGCTTTGTGACCTTCCTTCTTCCTCTCCTCTTCACAAATTGGGTAACACAATGAAATTCAACTTGGGGCCTGCACATTATCCATTTGTGATGGGTTTTCCATTTCCAAATTTCCCCTGAAAAATAACGGAGAGAGTGTAGGAGTGTTATGGGATCTGACACAAAGAAAACCTGCAAAATTGCACTCAGATAAAGGACGGAAAAATAGGGAAAAGCAAAACTTGTCTATATTTAACACAGATCTAGCTGAAAATGTAGAGAACTAAAAAAACCAAACCCCATGTATCGACTGTGAGGCACTGTCAGCATGTCCTTCTCAAAAATACATATGAGTGAGGAGCTGTCCTGGGGAACAGCAAGGCAATGTTTTCAAAGTTTCTTTTTTCTTCCCCCCCTCAGCAAATCCGGGACTCCAACCTGAATGATTGTTTCATGCTAAATAATATTAGCATTTAAATAGCCCAGCATTGTAGTTAACAACTGGGTGAGAGTAATGGGAGGATGGCAGTGCTGGGTTCACACCTCTGGCCCTGGCCCTTATTCGGCTGGGGACCTGCCGCCTCCTACCCTCGGCTGCGTTAAGAGGAGGCAGCCCTTCTTCCCTCTTTGTTTAAGATCTTTGCAGGGATAAAGAAGATCTAGCAGCAGCTATAAAAAGCCAAAATCCTAGGCCTGTCTTTTAGGTTTTGCCTACAACTGCATATAAGCCTGTGTCTTCTGCTTGAAATATTACCCTGATCAAGTAACTCTCAACAAACTGCTTGAAACACATTTAAAAATTCTCTTTTTCTTTCATTTAATAAGCTTGACATCCTTTCACCTATAAGGAGACTGCACAGAATATGTGTATACTCAGGTGTCCTTATTGTCACAGTTGATATGTTGCCATGGAGGAAGGCTATTAATGAGAGGAAATTAAATTAGATCACCTCTGTGCACATTTATCTGCACACAGCACAGCTTAAGTCTTAAGGAGAGGGAGTTCTTGTGGGAAAGCAATTAATAGATGCAGGTGCACAGAAAAAAATGCATTTTTTCTAGACCTCTGAAAGATGCAGATCGCATTCAGGCGTATGTCGCTCTTTGGCATGCTAATCACCAAATTTCACAGATACAAGGTGATTTATTTCACACAAATTTCATAATTAGCACAATTTATTGTTTTTCCAGAGTTCCTTTCAAAAGGTAACAGAGATGTAGTTCTGTAAGGTAGGGGATGTAAATCATTTGCAGCTCACATAGAAACATTTTAAAGATATCGTAGTCTTGTCTGATGCAGTGTCCCCGAGTAGTTGGTTGGATAAAAAGGAGGTGTCCTAATGCCAGAAAAGCTTGGGGTCTTGCTGCAGCTAAGAGTGATGAGAGGCAACCTAGGTAAGATGAATGTGTGTGATTAGCCGGAGGAGCGAAGGCTGTATTTAAAAGAAAATGGATCTTCTGAAAGAAGAACAGGAGGCCATGGGAAGAAGGGCCTTTGTGTCAACAGGAACTTTCTGCCCCACATCCATGGCAATGAAGAAGATGAGACACGGATAAAATCTAAACCAGAACCTCAGTGCGAATGAATTTCTTGGTTGGCTGTGGGTTTTTTTCCTTCTGTCACGTCTTTGGCAGCATCTCAGCCCATAATAAATAAGTGTAAAGCACTGGAAAAAGAATTAATCCTGTAAATGTACTAGTTACTAGGCTAAAGCAAAAGATGGCTATCCTGGTACCCGACCCTGTGAGCAGAGGCTGGGAGCAGATGTCGTGGCTGCTGCTGGGTGAGAAGTGTGGGACAGTAACTGAGCACATAGCTGTGCGTTCGGGTTTTTTTAGACAGCCTGGGTAACAATAATCCCTGGCACGGATTGTAAAATACCAACGATTATGGCAGTCATTTCTTAATTATGGGTTTTTTTTAGTTACTGGGGCCTGATTAGAGCCCAGTTTCAGAAGCTGCTGAAGTGTAACTGCAAGGAGGTCCCCGTGGGACCACTCCAGTGGGTGCTGGGATAGCCAGCAGTCCATCACACCCCCTGGCTTTGGGAAGAGGGGCTGTGGGGTGTCCAGACTACAAACCAGATTGGGAATCAGCCCAAGTAAAACTAGCCTGGTGTTAAAAAGAGTTTTAATGGGTTTTGCTGTCAAACTGTAATTGCAGGTGCCAAGGTCTGGGGTTTTGCTGCAGAGACTTGCTGATGAGGTCTCCGCATTGCCCCCTGTCATTTTACTGGAGTTGGATTTTATGCCAACTTGAAGGAGTCAGATTTGCCCCTGGGGGGGTTCCAGAGCCAGGGCAGGGTAGGTGGGCAAGGGGCAGGAGCCGTCCCGGGGAGCAGGACGCTCCCTCCTGCAGCCCCTCACGAGTACAGCATTGCAGCCTATGGATTTCCCTTGTTTTGATCCGGTTAATGAGGAAGGGAGACTAATTATTAGCTTTTTGAATCTCTGACCAATCAATTCCGACTCCGTGACAATACTTAGCACTTATTTTGCTTCACAGGGTGACAGATTAAACATTTTATAACTGTAGGTAATTGTCCTCAGTTTAAAAACAAGAAAATTGAGCCCCAAGGTCACCCGAACTACAAAGTCAGGTACAACACGAGGTATTATCTATATGCGCTAAAAATCCGCGTTACGAACCATGAGCTCCGTAGGAAATGGCACAAACTGTTTATTCTGGAACTAAACTCAGTAGACTACAACAAAACTGTAATTAATCTCAAATACATAAATTACACATTAGCACTGTTTTAACAATAAACAAATATAATATATCTAGTTGATTTAGGTACCTATGTCACCCTAAAAACTGATGGGATTTTTTAAATAGAACTTGGGCTTCTAAATTTCTTGAGAGGTGTACTTAAATTAACTTGGTTTAAACAAATGTACAGTATGTTTTCTGAGGTTTTGTCACAAAGGAGAATTAATTAATGGCAACTTCTCTTTTTCTTCTCTGCTCAGCCACAATCCAGACAAAATCTGTACAATAAATTTTGCTTCTGGGCTGAAATCCTGTATGACAGGTTGCAGCCCAGAGCGAAATTTCAGAGATGAGCCACGTAAGCCCTGAAAATAGGAGCTGATAATGATAACAATCACTGACAAACCTTTTACTATGCCTGTGCTAGTGTGTGTCACTATAATACAATTTTGTATGTTAAACAACAGATGTCAAACAGAAGAAAGGAAAGAGGCCTTTGCTTTTCTTCTGTTGTGGACCTTGTTCTTCCAAAGCAGCCATTTTTTCAGTTGCCATGACAGTGTTAATAGGAGTTTATCATTTTCCCATGCCTGCTGCATACTAATGAGGGATCAATTCATGAATGTTATCTGTAAGGCTAAGAAGGGTCCAGCACCACAGTCTCTGGTGCATTCAGTACTTGGAACGATACCTCCGTCTGTAGCCCTGCAGTTGCAGCGCAGAGTTTTATACAGAGCAGAGTTTCTGCTGTTCACCTTTTATTCATCACTGTATGGGGATATGCAGCAGACAGAGCTAACGACTGAATGTAGGGACCCAGAAGTTTGATTTGCTATTTCCTGATTTGTCCCAGGGAAAAGCAGCTGTGAAATCTTCACAGAGATAAGGGAAATGCTTCAGCTACATGTCATGGGGAAAGCAGCAATTTCTGTGAATTTGGCTTAATTTTGGGACCTGGAAACTTTTTATTTGGAGGACTTTGTTTTAGGCAGTTAGTGAAAAGGCAAATCACACCTTCTGCAGGAAAGCACTGGGGTCTCAGATGCATTTTGGCAGTGCACTGTGTGTGGTGGGATTGATCTTGTCCCTGCCAACCATTTTCCTCAGCTCCCAGTGGTGAAAATAGATGAAGAAACTGAGATTAGGAACTGATTGGAGAACTGGTGGACACATGATTAAAGTCGTGCTAAACAGATTTACTCCAAAAGTTACAGAAAATATTGCTAATTCCATGACACAAAATACAGTACAGCATCATACACTGGAAGAACTCGGTCCCAGATGTAGAGGTTTTTCCTCCTCATCAGTTCGTCAGCTGCACCGGGAAGTATGTATTTGAATTGGTGATTATTCATATTTATGTTATGATTTATTATAGGCAGCAAACTGAGATCTAAACAAGGTGTTATTTTAGCCACATAAGACTTTTCAAAGACATTTTATATGTTCATACGTACAATGCCATTGATTCCTACATGTAAATCTTTCAGCTGTTTCATTTGTTCTGCTTTTGGGGTTGGTTTGTTTGTTTATTTTGCTACTATAAAAGGGCAAAAAATGAGGGGAGAGACTTTTCCCCTTTTCTCCACCCCGATAATTCTTTTAAAGAAATCTGAAGGCATTTGGGGCTTTTTTTGTTTTGTTTTGGGGTTGGTTTTTTTTTGTTATTTGCAGTTGTTCTTTTATCATTATCTTCAGGAAGCAGCATTACCATGTTGCAGATAAGAGGCACATCCAGATGTGCATATCAAAGGATGAACAACTACTTATTAAGAAAAACTTCTTTTACGTCGAGCAAGGTTCAAAGGAATAGTAAAGTCTATGGCATAAGCGACAAAACTGTCTGGCAATTCTGTGCATTGTCAATCTAATGCACAGAACTGGGGGAGAAAACACTTTCATCAAAAAGAAATGGTGGCAAAATGCATGTAGAAAGATGAAAAGGCACCCACCCTTCTAAGCAGTGACAATATCACTCACTCCTTTAATTCTTGTGCAATAGAAAAAAAAATATGTTTTTTAAAAAGTTGTTGAAATATGCTTTTTTTGGTAACCTGTTTTTAACAAAAAGTTCCCAAAGTTTGTGAAGAGTTTCATGGCTATACAAAAAGATCTGTGTTGCACCCAGTTTGCCTGTTCGATGTATATATTCATTTGGGTGGAAGGCAGATTAAGACAGACTCATATTTTCCCATTTTTATAATGCTGGGAAATGTATGAGCTTGCAATGAATGTATAGCAATATATTCATGTATTACTTGTCATCTTCATAACAAATGCTGCTCTCTTTAAATCTAAAGGAAAAGTATGTTTAGTTGGCTGTGTAACTGTGCAGCTCTGTAATCATGGCATAATTCAGTCTGAATCTGGACTTGGACTGATCTTAAGTAGGGTGATTCCTTCTCTAGCTATGATGAGTATGAGCAATGCCTTGGATGTCCCCAACTCTCTCTTACTGAACAAGTAAAGCAGAAAGCCAAGCTGATGTTAAATCATTTTACTGGTAAAATGGTCACGAACACCATTTTTCCTTTTTTTTGCCTTCTTGTATAAAACCACAGACAGCGCAACCTCCTTTCTTTGTGGGTGCCTATCAGAGAACATTAGGGGGCCAGAAGAAGGTTTAATGCAATAAATGCTGTTCTTTCTGATTCAGTTCCAGGATTTGACCACTAACATAGTGCTTTATTTAGCACGCTCCGACATCACACAAACTTCATCTCTATTGCATGTTCAGTGGTAGAACCATGGGTTTAGATCTGCTGAGGTGGGTGAAAATCAGCTTTTTTTTTTTTTTCCCCTCTGTTTCACTACACTTTCCCAGCAGAGGTTAGGAAGATGTCTGCAAGGAAGGGTTGTATTCTCTTAGGTGGAATCACTGCTTTCTGATAGTCCTTCTATGTTAGTGCAATAGCTTGGCTCTGAATATCTGAAATTACATGCCACTTTTAGGACCTGATGCATGTAAAAATGCTGCTGAGGTTCAGGAGTCCAAGATTTGCTTTTGCAGTGGAAATGTGTGTTGGAGTGAGCAGGATATACTCAGGACTCATCTTGCAAAGTGTTAGGTGAAATTCAGTTGCAAGCAGCAATATTTTTCATAGTTATTTGAAAGGCCTTTTGATAGATTGATTGTTCATAATCAATCTTTCACTGTGAATAAATTGAAATAAAATCATATTCAGGTTCACATCATGGCAACACAAAATATGATAGTTTAACAGCTGGCATAATCATTCCAAGTTTCCGAGCTTTTTTCGTTTTTAGCTCTGTTGAAAATATGAGATTGCATAATGCACTACGGTTTATATAACAGCCTCACATGGCTTTACGTTATTATTTCACATCAGTTTTACCTCAGAGTTTCTAACAGGTCAAGTAACCTTCTGATTTCATTTAAAGTTTCCATTATTCTCTCCTGAAAGGGAAAATCTAGCTCTTGTTTGGTCAGCTTTGGTAACTCCAAAGGAAAAATTGGGCATTATAGTGAATACAAAAGATTCACTTTCCATGCATTAGGCTTTTCAATTGCTTTCTTAATGCAAAGTTGGACAGGAGAGTATAGGCAAGAAAAAAAGATCATTTTGTGTCCATGGTCAGATGTCAATATTGACAAAAATAAATGGAATGTAACAATAGATCCTTGCAAAGATGAAGGTCATATGACTAAAATGTCTAACTAGACCTTGCACTATAGCTGTATCTTATTGCTCTTTATGATAAATTATTGGGGCTTTTTCCCCCTAGTTTAAAACATGCAAAAAGAGAATAAGTCTGGAATTTTAAAAGTAGACCATTCTAGGCAATAATATTGAAGGTAAATCAGAAGTGAATTACTTAGAGAATTAAAAAAAAAAAAAAAAAAGAAAAAGCCTGAGGTCTGTGCATATCAGTCCGTACTGCATTTTTCAAAATTTCTTTATTCAAAACTTAGATGATGCAAACTGCTTCAGCTGCCCAGGGCACTGGGCTGAATTCCAGTTTGTAAATTGGGTTAATTAGCAACAGTCTGTAAAGTCATTGTCTTAAACTGAGACTTTTCTTCACTTGAGATTTTCTTGCCCAAGTCAATCTTTTTATGAAACCGGCCTTTGAGATTCATCCAGATTTTTCCTAGTTAAGATCACTATTTTAAATATAAAAAGCAAAGAAATAACTTAGATGCTGTTCAGGATTGAAGCCTTTTCCCCTGCAGATATTTCCCTATATGTGACAGCAAAACACAGCCCTGCATAGGACCATCAAGCTGGCTCACATGTATGTCTGTGCAGATAACTTCTGACCACATCGGTAGGGTCACTGAGACAAGTGACCAAAGACTAAACAAGCAAAACCTGCTTTTGTTCATAAAGGTAATAGAGAACGTAATTTTTATTTGAGACTTTTGGCTCGGAGACTCTTGCGAATTTTGGAGTGCCATCATTTATATAATCTCCAAGCACAGTTTCTCTCCTTCCTGCGGCATCTCATGCCATTGGCATTTCTGCCTCTTTCTCTCTTACTATGTGAGGGTCTATAATACAGCATTACTGGTTATCTGAATGCCTGGATATCTCTTGTGAGACTAAAAGATGAACTCTTAGATGCCCGTTGTTCCCTGTTCAGAAATATGGACAGATACCCACTGTAAGCCAATTAAAAAAAAAGTAAAAAAAACCAAACTGCTTCAAGTACTTTAATTTGTAGCTGATTTATAGAGCTGGTGAAAGCTATTTTCTGGACATGAAATTTTTTAAAAACAAATTACTCTTTTTTAAAAAATTATTTATTTATTTTATTTTATTACCACTGCAGTCTGAAAAGTTTCTTGTGTCTTTTCTTGTATGTGGAAAAATCAACCATTAACTTAACTCCAGAAGACAAAGCGGCGGGCAAAGGTTTCCTAACCACGGCATTGTCCTTCCGGAGTGCTGAACAGCCCCGCCAAGTTTGTTTCAATTACACTGCCATTTCCTAACTGAATCCAAAATATTTCTTCAAAAGGCTCATCTGGTTTAGGGTCATGATCATAGGTGGAAGGTCAGTTAGTCATTTGCTGAGACATTCACTTCTCACTCAAATAATCTTTCATAAATCTTAAAGGAATGCAATAGTTTATGCCAGAAGAAGCAGGGGAGGTGAATGGCAAGAGAAGGTAAAAGATATTTACACAAACTGCGTTTCTTCAAATCCAGTATAAGTATTAGTTTTTCCTCATTGTACCTGTGAAAAATGAAGCTGTTTCCCCACCTCCAAAGTAGAAGGAGCTACGTTGCTCCCAGGCACAAGAGGCCTCTCTCTGCTTCGGTGCAGGATCTGCCAGGAGACTTGGGTCAATGTGTCTGTATTCACTGGTTATACGTCCGCACGTCTGGGTGCATATAGTAATGCTGGGCTTAGCCGCTTTGCCTCTGTATGCCAGCACAGCTGTTGTGGGGACATGCAGAAAAACAGCTAGGAAAAATCCACCTGAAATTTCCACAAAAACCACGTGTCCACGTTGGTTTGTTTCCCGATTAGCTCAGTTCAGATGTGGAGGCTGTGCTCGGCCCAAGCCATGTGAAGGGACCTCTGGACAAAACCCGAGATCCCCAAATGGCCCTGGCAGATGTGGCACCGCGTGCTGCTTAACTGGGGTCCTCGGTGGCCACGTCCGTCGGGCGACAAGGGGATGCTCTGGACGGCCATCTCCTCGCACCGGCAACCGGACCTCAGATGCTGCGTCAGCAGCGCTGCCAGTAACTCTGCTGGGGGGAACGGGCTGCCCCGTCTCAGCCCTGATGGGAAACTCCCAAGTGCTGCCAATTTTAGTGCAAGGCCAACAGGCTTTTGCAGAGATTAGACAGATTCATTTCTCTGATTCTGAATATGAATAGTAACACTATGGGAAATTCTTATTCTAAATGCGATCAGTCTGGCTCCTAGGCTGCAGAAAGTGAGCCTGGGTCTTATCTGATGCTGGTGTAAATACAATGTGCCCGTCCCAGAAAGCCAGCCGTGCTGCCACTGAAGGGCAAAAGAAAAGTACATTAAATAAATAGTGAAATAAACTATTTATCAGATGCAGAGAGTAGGGGAAGAATTCCCAGTGTACTGTTAGTTGTGCTGGAAAATGTACTAAAATTGTCTCAGTGCTTGCTTCAGTTTTCTCATGTAGATAGGTTTAATGATACTCGTTCCACAAGAGTGTTTTTCCTCACTTACTTACAATAGTTTGTGAAGTTTGTTGGATGAAAGCTGTCAGAAAAGATGTCAAGTATTAGTACCAATAAATACATCGGTATCCATTTTGTTTCTTAAAAAAAGTCACTGACTTCATACATCTATACTATAGATTTATCCAGTGAAAGCAGAATTTTTAGTGCCTCTAATAAAAAATATATGGGCTGATTCTCCCCTCATGATTATTGGTAGATCACAACAAAAGAGTTCTCCACAGCGTTTCTGAACATGGGTTTGATGATGAGGTGTGAAATGTTTCAGTGATTTGTTTTGTGTTTGTTCCTTTCATTTCTAGATCACTCATGACAAACAGCAATGTATCAGCAGGACGAGACAATTTACCACTGCATGAGCTAAAAGGTGAAAAAAGTTCCATACATTTTATATCCCTTTTGTAGTCACTATACTGCACTAAAGATGACTGTAGGTCACAGTGCTTGTACTCAGCATAGTTTATGTGTTAATAACTTCTTTGGATGATCTCACCCTATTTATTTTAGGGTCCTTAGATAAGGATGACTGTTGCCTGGGCTTTCTTTCATAACAACCCCTTTCCTCACCTAATTCAAATAATTACTTTGTTATTAAAAAAATGAAAAAAAAAAAAAAAACCCAAACAAAAAAAAAAAACCCTCAGCTGAAGCTTTTCCCCCTTCTCAACTGAATGGATTTTTCCTTTGTTTGTACATGACAATTTGGGGGGGGGAGAATTTTGTGCTTAAACTACTCATGTGACTGAGTCACATGCATATCAGCTACAAAAGGAGCTTTGGCATGTTATGTATAAATCTCCATTAAGAGAGAAAATAGGAAAGTTTTACGTGACTGGTATCTCATTCACAATTATTAACTCATTTGCCATCTGAAACTACTGTATGATCAAGGTCAAAACAACCAGGCAAAAGAAACATTTTGGTCACGTTGTGGCACCTACAATAGTCACTATTAGTATTCTCAGTCTCTAGTTCTCATGGCATAAAATCAGTCTTTATACATTTAAAGCCTTTTGTCCTGACTTACGCAGGAAAGGAGACCTGTGTGATACCGTGGTGTCTGTCTCTGTCTGTAGACATTTCTCCTCAAGCAGCTCTAGATTTTGCTGCCTGTTGCCTAAGTGTGATGGGGAGGCAGAAGTCTTAAAGATCATGATGCATTTCATGAAAATAGCTGGATGTCAGAGAAGGACATCTGTATTTCCAGACTGCAGGAAGGGCTCGTTTGTGTTCAGTCTTTTTTGGACTGTAGAGTATCCGACAGCATAATGTGCAGGAAACCTTCATTAATTTCATTGTCCATGCAACAAAAAAGACTAGAAAGATTAAAAGTTGCGTGAAGTGCTGTGGACACATGTTCCTTTCCAGTCTGGGACTTGCCAATAAGGCTGCAGCTCGTGGCAGCTTGTCTTGGAGGTCATCTGATGGAGCTCAGTGCTAATCCGTCCTTCCCCGTGAGATGGCTTGGCATCACCTGTAATAGCTCCCAGTGGTGTGCGTCGTCCTGCGCTCACCTAGCTGCAAGTGCTGATACAGCATGGCTCTTCTTCCTAAGAGGAGGAAGAATTCTCCATACAGAAGCTCATGGAGGGCCGGTGCAAATCACGCCTGCGATGAGCGTGTGACCGAGAGCAGCATGAGCGCTTGGTGCCCCGGCAGCAGCACCCTGGCCTTTTGCAACTCTGGCATATGCGGGGCTGGTTGGATGTTAACCTGTTAGCTGATGGGATCCAGCCCTTCGGAAACCTCTAGCTAGGTGTTAGTTCATCTCCTCTAATCCCAGCAGCCCTCGTGCTGTGTCTTTCTTGACAACATTTGATTTTCCACGGGGCACAGCAGGCAGCAGGAGCTGCGCTGCTGTGGAAACCCCTGAGGAGACAGCGCTGCTTTAGCACGTGGGGAGTAGGTGAGGTCAGCAGCCGCGGCGAGCGGCGATGACCTCACCTCCTCGCTGTAAACACCAAAGCACCTTGTCTCCACTTTGTTATCTTACTGTAAAATCCCCACCGAAGGCTTGCTGGCTGGTTGTAAAAAGACACCTTTGTGTCAGTGAAGACGAAGCCTTAAAGGTCCTGGTTCAGAAAGGCTTTGAAACATGCACAGGTCCAGAGACGTGCAAGTCCCACGATGTCAGAGTTTTAGTGTTCTTCCATAATCATGTTTCCAACATAAATGATGAATTTGAAAGTTGCTTTTCTTGAACTTTCTCTTTTATATCAACAGCTGCTCTTTCTACAAGATTTCTCCCAGCAAGCAAATCTCTTACAGGGGGCAAAACCACAAGGACATGGGGACAACCAAACAAAATTACTATGATTTTTTTTCTTAATTTAAACAAGCACGGAAGTTTGTTCTCAACCCTCCATCTGCCAAAGATACACAAGCCCTTTCATCTCCTACCACATAAAACTAAGAAGAAGCAAGTTGCTGAAACAGCCTGGCAATCTTTATTTCATCCATTAGCATTTTATGTTAATTTTAAGTTAAAACTCTGCTGAAGGCAAGTTCCACTCTCTGAGAGAGCATATCCACCTCCCTGGCAGTGTACAGGTAACTCCTTTTTTAGAAAGCCAGCGTAACTCTACTGTAGGACATTGACTACTCGGTCAAGATTCCTGCTTTAATATTATCACAACCCACCCAAATGTTCTGTGCTCGTCAGGGCTGAAGAAGCACACTGGTGTTCTAGACTTAGCAGGTTTGTTCCCTCTGTTTCAGCCAAGTGATGGCATTGGTGCGTGCACACATCTCGGGAAGGGGAGCAAGAGAGGTCTGAGAGATGCTGCTCTTCCAGATGAAGAAGGACTGTCTCAGCCAGGTACCCCAATTTGCTTTCCTTTCCCTTTGCCGCAGAGATGCTGGAGCTAAGCGGTTGTTGTCATTAAGCTGTAAAAGCAGGGGTCTGCCTGAGAAGGAAATGGGCACATAAAGCTATCCCCTCCAAAAGGCGACATCCCTGAGATTATTCTGGTTTTAAGAGGCTTTTTAATTTGTCCATCGGTGAAAGGAAACACAGCTTTTCTGCAAAGGTTCTGATAAATCTTTTTATGACAAGTGGCACTGAACATGTGGCGGGGGCAGGTTCTCTGCAGGTGTCAAAAGGGTCTGTGGCCGACTGAGCCGAAGGTATGATCTCCGCTGGAGAAACAAGCAAAGTGTAGCTTAGCCTCCAAATAGCTTTGACAAAACACTTCCAATATCATGGCCTAGCTGAGAGATAGGCTTCTCTTTTCATGACATGTTAATAATGTTGGAGCAAGACGGGATCAGGAGGTGAAGGTGAAAAATAACGAGTAGGTGTTATCCCAAGAAACCTGTGTCAGTGTCTGCACAATTTCCACTTGCGATGAGTTTGCTCCAACGCTTACGGCTGTAATTCATTGCCAGTGGTAGGACACGGGATGGTTGTGCGTCATCCCCAGCGGGAAATGTAGGAGACAGGACACCCTTTGGGAACTGCAATGCTTCCTAAAAACTTGCGGGACCATGTCCACCCTAATAGTCTTTGAAAATTAAGTTAAAGCCTGCTTCTTTGGGGTGGGGGTGGGGGAATCCAATGGGCCAGTACAGGTTGTCCATAACCACACCGACATTCCCACGCACCAGTGAGCCTTGAATTTACAAGGTCAGTCTGACTTGCAAGTTGATCTAGAATCGCTTATGCATCTTTTGAACCTCCTGGCTTCACAGTTTTGGTCCTTAGGCTTCATTGCATGGAATCCTTTCTTTTGGGGATAGTATGAAACTCCTGCTTGCATTTAGTGCATCAGCAAGAAGCAGCTTGACTTGGTGTTCTGGGCAGTTTATAAAGGAAGTCTCACTGAAGTTGTTGTTTATAGTCATAACTGAAGGGCACTTCCTTTTACGTTTCACTTTAAATGCAGCTCTCATGCTTGCTGATCATAAAACACAAACTGGTCCCTGCAGTTGAAAAAGCCAGTAAAGCACAGAAACGATTCTGGGATTTTCTTGTTTCCGTTAAAAATGCCCAATGTCCTGTATTTGCACGGTTGCTAACATGATTTAGGTCTGGCCTGCTAAGCTCTTTTCAGTATACTGTAGGTCTAATTGTACGATTTTTCCGAAGAGGAACACCAGCTTTTCCCCTTTCTATGGCACAGAAACGCTCCTGCTGTGAACCTGCAGCCGGGCTCAGCGTCCCAGCGGGGCTCGGGGGGGGCACTTCCAGCCCCACTTCCTTCGCCAGGCAGGGAGCGGGGTCCCCAGGGCTTCCCCGGCTCACCTCGGGGCACTGCCTCTTTGGCGTTTGCCAGCTTGCAGCCACACCTGCTCAAGGCCACTAAACGCTTTTATGAGAAAAACGCCTTAATACCTTCCAGTAAAAATCATTGCTGAGGTTCCCACCCCCTGTGCCTCCCTTTCCGTTCCCCTCTGCATCTCCGCTCCGAACCCAGTTCCCCGCTAGCACCAACAATCCCATCTCTGGTTTTTATACATTTGGTATAAACATTTCCTGAAGCTCATAAACACCTTTGTCATTTATCAGTGCAGTGAAAGACGTTTATTGCCTAAATACGAAAACTATGATGGGATTAGTGCTTGGGGAGGCTCGCTGCCTGATCCTGTGTCGTGACGTTCCCCAAAGGAGGGCCAAATTTGGGGCCAGGTTTTCATTTTGAATACCGAGGGCCCCGCTTTTTAATTACTCATAGTGATGATTGCAACTTCCAGCATTAAACGGTGAGCACTGTCTGACCAAAGCTCATTTTACAGCAGTTCTGGTATGTACCAAATTGAAGGAGGTAAAAGAAAAGGGTCGGGGCGGTGGGGGAGGAAGAGGAGATCTATAACTGGCATGTTAATAAAACTCCAGTTTGTCACTTCAGCAGCACACCCTGAGTGTAATAACTAAGCTTCCTTTCTATACCCCCTATGAGTTCCTTTGTATTGACAGATGCCATTTGTTCATTTACGACGTGATAATAAAAACCTTCAGTTTTACTGAATGTTGTTCTTTTCCTCCCCTGACACTGGGGCACCAAATGGTTTGTACTGCACTCAGCAGGCACTTTTCATTAAAGATCATGACATGAAAATGAACTGTATTTGAAAGCCATTTAGTAGCAAAAGTTCTGGGATTGAATAGGCTGCATATAAACCTTTCCTAGCTAGGAAGCGGCTTCCTGGGTGCCTCTGCACACACTAGCACACATTTGCACATGCTGAAATAAGGGGTGTCTTTATGTTCACAGCTCTGCTGCATCTGGGAGTCCAAGTGCTCAGACTCCTGTAGTAGTGATTGTATATTGGTATCAGTTTCCTGGGGGTTTTTTTAAATTTTTTTTTTAAATCTCTATCCACCTTTAAATGGCTCAAAATTTTTTCTTTTGGCTTATCTATACTTATTTAAACTTGTGATTTCAAATGTTTCCAGAAGTTTTCACGCTCACACACAAATTAAGCCAAAACTGTAAATTCTAATGGCTGAAAACTAGCATTTGAATTGATAATTAAGCCTTTATTCAGGAATGCTTGTAAACATCAGCTTGAACTATATTTTTAAGTACTAGTCAAAATTCAGGCTTGCAGCACCCGAAAATGTGACTTGATTTGCAAAGACACTGAATGCTTAGAATTCCCATTGACATGATACAAATATAAATGCATAGCTTTGGGTTAGACTCACCTTTGAAAATTTTGCCCATAAGTTTGCAAGGCTTTGTCCAAAATGTAACACTATAAAGTGAGTAAAAAAAAATTAACAGATAAGCACAGGAATGAACATCATTTGTTCAACACATTTTATTTATTTATTTTTATCCTGGGGCATAAATAGTATTTCTCTCATTCTGTAGAGGAGTAAGTTATAAGTTTAGTAGCTAGCTGTATGTTTTTCTGTGAGTAGTAAATTTAAGTTTATGATAACTAGTAATCAATAGCAATAATTTGTATTAATTATTGATAATTAAGCCAAAAAAAAGCGACTACTAAACCAAAAATAATTTAGCCAAACTCAACACAGCCACATACTGTACTCTTTAAATACTAAAAGAGTGCTCTCGGCATTCTTCTGAAGGAAAAACTCTAGGAACATGTCACAAGCAGTGCTACAATATGACAATGTTAGTAGTTTATTATTATTATTATTATTATTATTATTATTCCTCATATTTCATTGTATTTGGCAAAATATCTGTAAAATAAGTGTTTACTAACCACAAAAAAAGGTAATAATAACTGTTATCATCCTTCCCCGATCATCCAGGAGAGACTTTTATCACTAACATTATCACTTGTTGCCAAACAAGTACAGAGATGTTAGCCCGGAGGATGAAATAGTTTAATCATGGGGAAACAATTTGCAGTGCACAGATCTCAGCTGGTTCCCCTTTCATCTGCTCTCAGTTACTAAGCGACTTCTGAAAATCTGTTTTGTAGCTGTAATAAAATTCATTCTATGGTCTCTCACGCACACACCAAATGGTTTGCCTAATTCAGAAGTGTTACAATCATCTGGAACAAAGAGAGAATTCATAAGTTTTGAGGGAGGGTATTTTGGTTTTTTAAAATCACATTAACAGAATATTTGTCTTCTAAAGACAGGAAAAAAAGCAGGGGCTTCTTGCTTCTGATTCTTTCTGAAAACAAAACAGAACAAAAAAAACATTGTGGTGGTAGAGTTAGACAAATTGTTGCAAAGACAAAACTTCAAATTTAAAGTGACTTTAAAATCTGAATATTCAAATTTCATAGACTGTCATAGTAACACAACATTTTAAAGTCTGTATCCACACATGCCCCTGGAGTGTATTCTCCATATTAAATAAATACCATTTTTAATCTACAGAAATTTTGAATAGTCACGTTCCTAGAACTCCAGGAAGAAGAGGAGTTTCTGGTATTAGCACAGGTAAAAGCCTCTGTGAAATCTCTTCCCGCTCTGAAGTCTATGGGATACTTCACAATTATTTTGAGCCTGTACTTTTGTCCCTGTGCTCTTGGAGCAAATCTAGTGCCAAGCCATCTTCTGACTTAAAGGGACAATATATTCTGTTATAAAATTTGGACTTCAGATTAAAGTTCTCTCTTTGAAGCATGTGACTTCCTTGCTTAAGCACCTTGCTGAATTGGTAATAACCCAAGAACATCATGCTGACTTCAGATGACCAGAAACTGCTTCTCTTGCATTAGAAATTAAGCTTCCCTTGGACTTCATGTGTTTGCAGCCCTGAAGTTAGCATAGTTATATCCATTTAACACGCAGTGTTGAACTCTATTTTTCTGTCTTCTCATGTGATAGTGAGATAAAAATGCCACAAAACTATTGTTACGTAGTTTTTCTTCTGTTACGCATCATTTGGATCTCAAGTTGTAACTCAGCAGCCTGTGCATGAACTTCAGGCTTGGTACATGGCTTGCAAGCCATGGAGTTTTGCTAAGTACATTGGAAGTGTAGATAAAAGTGCAGATAAAATGAGGAAATGGAGGATGTGCTCATGGATTGTGTATCAGCAGGTGGATTTGGGGTTGGTTTCATTGTTTCTTAATAGTCTTTACTGAAAGCCACCAACCCTGATTAGCTGCATTGAAACAGCAGCATGATGGGCTCTGATACCCTTATTCACATTGAATGCGACTGTGTCACAAGCAACCTAGTTGAATTAAAAGCCTTTTTTGCTTGTTTATTTACAGAGGGAGTAAATTGGGATTGTTTATCTTTTCATTTTTATGAAAGCTTATGAATCCTATGTTTGACTGGCTGGTTACAGTCAGCTTCCAGACTTGATTCAGGAGATTATAGATGTAGGGTCCAGGTTTATCTCTAGATTTACAAAAGCCATATGATCATATAACCCATATTATGTGTGTTCTCACTCTCTGTGTAGTTATGGTTTTGACTATTAGAAGACAACAGTATATTTATTCAATAGCCCCTTTTTCTTGGTATGCCCACAAACAAGCAATTACTTATTGGCACATTTTTGCTAGGATATAAATAATTTCAACTTAATTAGAAGTGTCTATCAACTTCTAATTTGCTGCCTAAGCATGCCTGTTTCTTACACTTTGATTAGATTAGCAATATATAAAAATGTCTTTTGTAATACATCTTAAGAAGGTGCTCTAAACGCTCTTTAAACCCCTGTACACCCAAATATAAGAAATGGAAATAAATGTCTAATGTTTTTCATATTATCTTATCTCTTCCTCTTGCAAAAAAAAAGACTTTTGCTGAGCGACAGATAACATCTCTCTCTAAGCACAAAGCGCTGGGGTTAATTCAAAGTGTTCCTCACTCTTCTCAGGCTCAACTGCTCGTCAGTGTAACGTAGGCCGTTATTGTGGTCATGCAATAACCAAAAAGAGAAAGTGCTTGGTTCACCCTGTAGAAGGAACTAGTAGAAACCTATCTAAAACAAATCACAGATACAGCAGTGCAGGTAGGGTTGATGTACAAAGGAAAGCAAAGGGAACCTTTCTAATTCTTGCGAGCAAAAGCAAGGAAGTTCAGTTAGGTCAGGATGTCTCTCCATCATCAGCCTGTCAGATTGTGTCTGTGAGCTACATCAGTCCCTGAGAGAGATTTATTGTCTACTTCTTTACAAAGGAGATGTGTAAGATTCAAATACAATGGTGTAGAAGTTAGCCCCGATGTGTGGGGTGAGTTAAGCGAGGACAGAAGGTAGGAGGTTAGACTGGTGATGGTCAGTGGCTGGTTGGTTCTAAGAGCATTGTTTTCTATCAGCTAAAGCAGTATGGCTGCCTTTGCCCTGCACCACATGCCTCTTGTGTCTTTACTCACTCTACTTACACTTTTGAAATCCCACACTGTGAACCTCCCAGTGTGATGATTTGAACAGTTTACGGTGTGATGCAGGGCAGCTCCAGTCTATGATTCACTCTTGCAGCTGTATTAAACAGAAACAGCCAAGTATTGACAGCTGAGCAAGAAGGTATAATCTAGCTACCACTCTACACGAGCTGCTGTTAAAATCCATGACTTGTTCACTGCCCGTGATTTGCTCACCATGGCACAGGAGTCAGGCAGCATAAGTTCTGTAGGGGGCATGAAAGGGGTGCGTATGGCAAGGTCGGGACCACTTGTAGGCTTCTGACAGCAATTTGTCCATCAGATATAACTTTCCATGTAGTTTACACAGCTCACTAGACACCATCATTAATTAAAATCTCAGAAATATTAATTTAGACGGAAAGAACTGTGCAGAGGGCAGCACATTGGCCGAGGACCCTGACAGCCCGTGTTCAGGTCCTTCCTTGACTGCAAACTTCCTGGCCAACCTTGAGCAACTTAGCTGCTCTCTCTTTGACTCAGTTTCACCCTTTATAGAGGGAAATGCGTAGATTAAAATGTTTCCCAATGTCAGCATGATGTTGTGACATATCATATTCAGATACTCTGTAATGGGGACCATATAAATTCCATAGCTACTTTATCTGATCCAGCAGTCATGAGTCTGCCTGTCTGAAAGCTGCTGCTCTCGATAAGAAAACATTCCTGCTCTTGAAATTCCTTTTTGAGAAAAGAGTAAGGAAGGTCTCAGTCATGTTCTGGTGAGCAGGTGCCTGTAGCAGATTTAATGGTCACATGCTGTGTCCTGGCCCACTGCTGGCACTTGGTTGGGTGAGAGTCTGTAAATGGACATCATGGACCCTGGAGAAGGGGGAGGTCATTTGGCAGGCACCTTCTGCCACCTTTCTGCGATGCTAAGGTAGCCCTGGAGCCCAAACCATTGTGTCATCTCTTCAACAAACTATGCAGGAATTTTAAGTTACTGTTCTCATGGGTTTGGTTTGTTGTATTTTTTTAAACAGCAACATAATGGAAATTAATTATTACCATCCTGTTTGAAATTAAACTTTTACCATATTTAAATATGCATAAAGTTCTTGATTTTACCCACCTATGAATGAAGCCAGTTTGATTAAATTTCATCTATCTGTAGCAGTTTTGCACCAAGTTTTAGCCTGTTGCAATACCCTCTGAATATCTTTGTTCATTATGGGGTGACAGCTGACCCTTAACTTTAATATGGTGCTGTATTATTTATCTTCTGGTGTCAAAGTAGCCAAAAGAACTCCAGAACACACACATATATTACCCCATGTGCAAACAAAAAGAGGTTTCCAGGTTACAAATACCAATGGCAACACTAGTAGTGTCTCAGCGAGGCAGACATCATGACAGTGTCCATGCAAATCCTTGGAGAAATGCCATTAGTGCTACTTCTGTGAGCTCAAAGACTCAGCAGCTCTAATACTGTCTGTACACGTGAGCTTCTGATCCCATGGCAGCAGAGAGACTTGTAATTTTTGCGTGTTTGTTACCAAATTCTCACCTTTCCTCTCTACCTTTTCATTTCATTTCATCTTCATACAGTCAGTCCTGCAGGGTTAATTTAAATAACGCGTTTATTACTTCAGCAGTTTGCAAGAAGCATGACTTGTCTAGTTCTGTTTATAGAGCATGTAATCATTAGAATAAAATAACAACAAAGATCAAAACAGTTAAATCACCATCTCTATTTAAACTGACCTCAAGTCTTTCCTGTAACAGAAATACCACTGTGAACACTTCTGAAGCTTTTGGGACCTAAACTACAGTTTTTTCCATTTTTAACAATATACATCATTATCTTTTGTTATGGTGGGTTTTGCTGTGTACATATATTTTGTTGCTATGGTAGTTGCTTCTGGTTTTGAAAGGTAGAGATGTATTATCAGTCAACTGAAATCAGATTAATTGAGCTCCTTCTGATATAAAGATCTCAAATCAATGCAGTGTTCACCATGTAAATGCACATTTTTCGGTGTGGGTTTTTTTTTTTCCATGCCTCCTGAGATCAGATGCATTAAAATCCACGTGGAGCTAACATTTCTTTCTCTTCTCACCCCCACACTTCCCCATATGTGGTTCTGATTTTCCCCTCAGGGTACCTATGGGAGGTCTGGAAAACTCTTGGGAGCTTTCAAAGAATGTTAATATGTATAACACTGCATTTTTAGTTTTAAATAAAACATGTAAAGATTTTCCTTTTTGAGGATAAACAAGTAAAGCGGCTAGTTAAAAACTATTTGTAAGAAAAAGTTCCCTCTTACCATAAAAAAAGCTTAATAACATTTAATTGTATTTCATAGCATTTGGCACCCATAGTATTAAGTATTTACAGTTCCTTGTAAAATGTCTGGGCAACACTGACTTTTAATCCCCCCGGTTGTTGTTGGGTTTTTTTTCCCCTCTTGATATGAAATTTCTACCTAATGGTCCAGTGCAGCATTTGCTATTCAATCCTTAAGCATTTTGTTTGCCTAAGAGCAGAATCTGGTCCCTGGTATCTGTTGATCTTTACAAACCTCATCTCTCTGCTGTGATACTTACTGTGAGTACTGTGATTGCAATCACAACTGGGAGCAGAGCTTTCTGCTATAAGTAATTCTACAGATAACAGGAATAAGCATTTGTAAGATCAAACTCTCCAGCTCAAGCACACATACCAGCACAAAGACACAAGCACCTTTGTGTAGATGGCAATTTTGTGGTGGCGATCAACATGCATTAAGTTATTGGTTGTAGCTGCACTCCCTCATTTTACCCTCACTTGAAAAGTTAGCTAGTCAGTGCTTCAGATAAAGACTGTGAAATTTGATCACTGGAACTAAAATGGATGGCTTAGCTGCCTAATCTCCTCCATCCCGTTATCATCAGCTCCCAATCCCCTCCCCACACCATCTTAAAAATTGGGAAATAGCCCCAGACTTATGGGAATATGCTGCTGAGTTAAAGTAAACAATTCTCTGAGACTGTGTGGCCTCAACCACAGGCCACAGGTGAACCTGGTGATGAGACCCAAATGAGGAAGATTAACTTTTGGAAAGATTATAGCACGTTTGTCAGTCAGATCAGCTTGTTAAAGTTGATAACTGATCGTGTTTCAGTAATAGTATCTGAAAATATCTGATGATATGCTACTAACTTGTATAATCTGTCTTTATTCCAGCAAATTACCTCTGGCGACTAAACCCTCACAGGCAAGGTATGCCATTTACAGTAAGATGTTTAGCATGTGCCAGGAGATTTAGATCTCTCTCATCAACGCAGTACACCCACCAGTGCAGCATATAGACAGGGTAACAAGACGTGTTTAAAGCAGCCCTTTGAATGAACTCCTGCAATGGAGATCGGGGGGGGGTGTTTTGGTTTGCTTTTCCCCAAAAGAGACTATTTCTCCATAAGTGGAAATTAAGTTCATTTTTCTGCACCATGTTGCAGGATCGGTTATTGCTCCCTTCCCTGTGGATACACAGAGAAGCCAGACTTGAGGTCAGGAAGCAATCCCAGCTGTGGTTCTTTTGTGCTGGGTTTCTGAATTTCACTGGAAGGGATTGTGTGCTGGCTCCCATAACCTGCCTGGTACACTCACGCTTCTTCCAAAGCAAACTCTTCTGAGCTTGCTAAATGCACACAGGCTTGCTATCTTGTCAGTGCATATGTTTCGTTAATGGAAGTTCCTTTACCAGAATCAGTGAATGAGAAGAAAAAATAAGATTACTACTGCCATCACATGTCCCTTTTACATCCATAGACCTCACCGAGATTCACAAAGGGTGAAAAGTTATCTACGTTTTCTTGATAGCAATTGTAAAGTACAGCTAAAATCCTAGTTTAATATGAAGTGTTTATTCTGTACTACAGGAGCACATAGGCACACTCATAATATCCCAGATTCCAACTGTATTAGGTGCTGGAAATAATTATAGCAAAAAGGTGCTTCCTTTTCCAAATTGCTACAATCTGTATGTGAGAAAAGATAAGAAAGTGGGACAGAAAGCAAATGGATTGGGTTAATAGTCTGAACCACTGGAAGTTTCAGCAATATATGTTTATTATTAGGTTTTAACTGGACACCTTATTGGGCCTGTTGATAAAGTATCCCCCTCTACATTCTGTACTAATGCATTTCCAAAAGATATGGCTAATTAAGCCAGTTGTGATTATCTGAAGTGTTCTACAGGAATGTCATTTTTGTCAGTTTGCCACTTGTCCATCAGATCTGGGGTCCTGCTTCTGGCTGGGAGCAGTGCCTGTGCTCTGGGCAGCAGTGAAAAATCTCCCAGGTGAAGGTGTAATGTTGTACGTGGGACTGGGGACCTGGCTCTAGTCTTTACAATGTGGCATAAGGATTGCTGTAAAAATAAGTAAATGATGGTCTATTTTAATCTATTATTTTTATTATACATTATATATACCTTTTATTTAATTTCAAGTCAAATGTCCTCTATCCAAAAAAGAGAGGTATTTCTGACCCTGCACTCCCCACCCCCCTTACACAGCCAAGGACATATTTAAAACTTAAGGGCAAATGTTCCATAAAACACTGCCCAACCCTTTGCAAATTCCCTGCATAACTCTCACATGCATCCTCTAACTTTAGTCCATCCCTACTCCAAAGTTGTAATTTGCCCTCCAGTCCTTTTTTTTCTCTCTCTTTTTTTACAATCTTTGAGATGGCAATTAGCTCAAGAGATGCACTTAGAGCTTTGCTTCAATTACAGATCCCTCTGTCTCAAGCTATATGCTGTGCTGTTTTATGCTAATTTAAACGTCCTTTTGCATGAAACATCAGTCTGAATTCTCTAATTGTTCCCTCCTTATCTGAGATTTGTCTCATGCTTTCCACCCATGGGTGTGGTGATCTACATCCCACACAGTCCCAAAGGCTGACTCTTTTGCCTGGGCTGAGGTTTTGTTAAAGAAAATCCCTTGAGGCAGAATCACTAAAGGTAAAGAAAAAATAGCAGTATTAGTGCTGACCATTAATACAGTCTTTTTCTCTCTATAGATCTCACAAAGCTTCACAAAGGGGAGTAAACATTGTCATCTGCCTTTTACAGATACATAAACTGAGGCAAAGAGCAGAAAGTTACACCTGATAGATCTGGACAAAGACAGATCTGATAGGGAGCCATGGAGGTTTGGAGTATTTGATGTGTTTGAGGACATTATGCCCCATGTTTCCTTCAATGATGATATAAACAGGTGATATAGTTGAACTACAAGGGTTATGATTTTCCTTCCTCCTGCATGTCCCTCAGTTTTTGTGGATTTTGTCTTAGGTACACGCAGGTGATAACTTGAAGTAAATGTTACTCCTGCTGTGAACCTCAACACGTCTGTCTTCAGTTTAACTCTATCAATGCTTCCCATCCCAGCATGCAAAGGTATCCCTTCTTTCTTTCCATGAAAACACTTTGGTGCAGAACAGATTTAAGTAGTGTGTTGGGAGAAAAATATTAGGTTGAGGTACCAGATATTGGGGTACCAACTGCTCTGACGCAGGCACTGGTAGAAGCCGCATGAGATGCCCTTGAGAATTTCAAGGAAGCAAAGAGTGCCTGTCTTCATGCCATCAGTCCTGGCTGAAAAATGACACTAGACTTAATGGCTGTAAAGACACAAAATTGTATATGACACTGTCATTCTTGGTCTTACTCCTCACCCCCCAAATTTCTGCTGCTGTATATTAAGCATCCCCCTTGTGAAGTTAAAGTAGCTCATAAAAGTGTTAAGTAAAAAGTCAAAACTTACATGGGAACTGTTACATTTTCTCTGTGTGGCCATAATGAGGTTATTTATGGTACATGTAGGAAAGATTAAAGGTTTTCATAATAAAGGAAAGCAAGAGCTCAAGAACTGGGTGCCTCCTAACAGCACTGACTCTCAAGATGGGATAAATCACCCAAGCAACCATTAAAACTTCAAGAAGATTGCTTGTAAACCTCCAAGCAATGCCAATAAAGCATATTCCTTGCCATATAGCAGTCCATATGGTGGAGCTCAGCAGTTTTTCAAAACTGAGGGCTATTCACAATTTAACCCTACTGTCTTTTTCCTTAGAGGGCATAGCGCCAACGAACCACTATCAAATCAATGCAATCGTTAAATGTGGGAGGGCGGGGAACATGGAGAGCAGACTCCGGAGAAGTTAACTTAACCAGGCCGTGAGCTTCTCAAGAGCGGGGAGATGGGTTGGATTCCTGCGCTTAAGAACTCAGCGCCATTTTTCATTACGCTGCTTCTTGGGGGGTTCCCATCATAACACAATGTCAGAGACACATTTTTAGGGGCTTTGGGGAAGTTAGGAAAATATTCCAAGGCCCCTCAAGGTTCTGGTTCAATTGCATTTTAAAAAGTCAAGTCTGCCCGTTCCTTCCACTCTGAAAGGCCAAGGTAGTGAAAACTGCAATAAATCACAATGTAAGCTTGCGTGTGGTGTAACATCAGCAACTCTATGGGACACAGCCAGAAATCCTTCCTTGAGTTTTATGACAGAGAAAAGCCCCAAATCAAATATATTCTTCTTTTCTTCTTTTTTTTAGGTTTGTTTGGGGTTTGTTTTGTTTTTTTTTCTCTTCCCTGTTTCTTTTTCAGGACAACCTAACCTAGATTTAGAGATTTGATCGACTGGCTCAGGCTGTACAAAGGTAAGTACTAAGGAAAGTGATGTAGGTGTTAATAAGGGCCAGCACTGGCCTAAGAATAATTCACAGAGATGGATCATGTCTGGGCCAAATTCTGCAAGCTTCACCCAGTGGATTTGTCTTTTGTTTCATTTCTTTTTCAAGCCTTAGCCAAGAGAAATTACTGAGTCCAATTTTCATGTTAATTCTTAAGCTTGATTTAAGAGAATAGAGCAAGTTTATGAAGAGTCCTAATTCTGCAGACTGCAGGCTCCCCATGGCGACGTTCAGCAAGCTTCTGGGGAATTCTGGTAACGGACTCATTTCCCACAATGATGGCTTGATTCTCACTAGGGGATTTCTAGTGTTATTACATAATAAATAACAATCATTGTAATAAAGATAAGGAAAACCTACCAGTATTCAAATAATTCAGATTGAAGCAAATGTTCAGATTTTGGAAATTTTTCTTTTCCCCAGCCAATATTATAAGAAAATATTTCTGGGAGGGAAAGGAAGTAAATCTAAATCTCTTATAAATAGATTAACATTGCTCACTTGTGTAAATCAATTGGATTAGTACATCAGCCGATATAAATTGTTGTTCTATTAGTTTTCATAGAGTTATTCTAAAGCTGAGCTAGAGTAATTGTCTTAGTCAGTTGAAATCAGCGGAAGTCTTTGTCCAACGACTTTGGTGCTTGTGTGGACTGGGATTTAACAATAGAGGGAGATGGATCCAAAGTGCCTGTCTGTACAAACTAGACTACCGCAGTGTCCAATGCGATCTTCAGATATCTTAGTGATTGTTACCATAGACTACCCGCAGACCTAACTGCAACAAGTAATGAGCATTCAAGTCCCCTGGTAAAATCAAGGAAAGCTTTAGGTGATTAACACCTCCAAAAATTAGGTGATAACATCACAGGCTGATTAAGCCAGAATCCTGCGTCTTCCTGGGGAGGAAAAGAAAGAAATGCCAGTGCCAAAACTCTTAGGCCTCAGCACATATTTATCTCACAGGCAACTTGGGTAGCAGGACCCACACTCGGACACGAGCGCAGGGATTGTATGTGGCTGAGTGATGCTGAAGGCCATGGAGGGTTGCCTGGGAGTGAGCCTCCCAAGCTATATGGATCAAGCGGGAGCACAGGGGTAGGGAGGCAGGAGGCTGGAGGGGGCAACAGCCATGAAAATCCAGCAGACGCTCAGACCTGGTGTTCCTGCCTTTGCTTCCACTAATCTAGGAAATTCTAGTCCAACACTTAGCATATAAATGGGGAGAGAGTTTCCTGTCTGGGGACACCAAATTGCGTTTCATGCATGGACAAAGTGTATTTTCTTTGTCTGTGGGAAGGTCAAAAGCACTAAAGAGTCAGCCCTACAGTCAGACCAAAGCAGGGGAAGTGAATTGGGAACTAATATTAAAAAATTGTGGCAAATGTGATGCAAGTCTGCTAAAATCTAATTCTTATTTGGTTCTGCTCCCTTACTCCTCAGAAAGGTGTATGTTGCCAGCACAGTGTCTGTATCTGATTTTTATTTTTTTAAAGCGCCCTTCTGAATTAACCATCGTGTTTGCAGAGCAGAATCATTCAGTAATCCACCCAGAAATGCCCATGAGATTTGAAGTTAGCCTGGAAATCTTTCAAAGGACACCAAAGATAACTGCACTGGGTCTTCTATTGCATTTCCATTTTATGGCATCTTTTTATATTCTGTAGTAGGCTTTTCTGAATAAAAATGAGACAGCCTCTTAAGAGGCCTTTTTATTATTTGCATTTGGCAAAAACAGCCTTAATGAGCTGTTAAGAGTCATTCCCCAGTCCTATTGTTGGCGATTCATGGGAGCCTGTAAAGTGTTGAAAAGCCAAAAGACAATTTATGATCCCTGATGCTATCCCTTCCTGAGACAATTCTTCAGAAAGGAAGATATCTGGGGAGTAGGAAGTCCCATTATTTAAATGCCTGAGTAACTTTTACTGGAGTCATAACTGTGGAATTTGCTATTTTCATTTCAGAACTGTTTACACTCTCTGTGCTCCCCCTAAAAGCAGCAATGTCATGCCTGCGCTGCATGTTCATTCCAATCTGCAGCACTAGAGAATAGGAAGATGACTCAAGGAAAATTCCCCATTCATTCCCGGCATTGAATAAATAGCACCAAATTCCAAACGGACACTGATCAATTTACAAAACTCTTTCAAACTCGTTTCTTTTTTTTTTCTCCAAACAGTGCTCATGCTTAATATCTGGAGGCAGTGGTCCCTTTGTCAGCATTAGTCACATTAGCCTGGTCCACAGATCTGGAAAGTGTAAAGGAACTCCAATTTACTGACATATGGGACAAGAGGGTTATTCAGCACAGTGGGGAAAAAATGAAACAAAGAGTTTCACAGGTTTCTGCAGTAGGGGGATGTGTGGTTCTTGGCATTGTTTTCACTTTGAAAACGGGCAGCAGCCAGTAAATGTCGGAGGTGTTTGTTAGTGACTGAGGGTGCTGAAGAGACAATCAAATATTTGTGACAAAGGCAAAGACCTTGGATGTTATCGTTGACACCCAGACGTCTCAAGAAAAAGAGCAAATATTGCATTCATTGTATTGTCTCTTACTGTAAATGACAAAATGACATCTTTTACCAGGCTCATGTGTATTGATCGGCTTCAGCCATTCTAACTTAAATACTGTAAATGGATGAGGGATAGGTTTGTCTGTTTGACAGTAATTAAGTGATACTCTCACTGTCTGAACAAAGAGATGACCCAGCGAGGCCTTACACCAGTGCCATTGTTCCGATTCTGAGAGAACTAATCACTTCTACTATTAACAAAAACAAGGAAGGCATTGAAATAGCAAAAGATTAAAAACTCTTTTGAAGAGGCCAGTTTTTATACAGGAGATATGCTCTTTTAAGAAAACCAAACAGTATCGTCCATTGTGATATTTCCATTGTGTGCCTGGCCACATAATCTCAGTGCAACTCAGGTGTACAATGCGCATCCTGTACGGTCACCCAGCACCTGGAACTGAAGCATATTTGAGAGGAGGGAAAAGTCATTCAAATGGTTAATTAAAGCATCTGGGGAAGCTTGATATAGTAACTGGCCAAAAAAACCACCAGCACCCAATCAACAAATGGCTCCAAACGCTGTTGTGCCTCTGATAAGAAACTCTCTGCTCCGATCTGTCATTCCAGCATACCCGCCTGTCACCCCAAGGGTGCTGAGAGGGTGCCAGTTAAAAAGAGAGCAGAAGAAACCCAAAGCTGCTGCAAAAGAGGATTTGTAGCCAGCTCCAAGCCCCCTAATCTGAACAGGAGGCAGCTGATTGCCTGATTTTGGTGTGTGGCTCTGCACTCCCTGGGACAATTCTATAGGGAGCGTGATGGGAAGTGTCTGGGTGAGCGGAGCCCCGTGGGGTGAACCACCGTGCCCCGGCCCAGCGCAGGGGGACTCGTGCCTCCCCGTCCTTTGGTTCTTTGAGGGTGGTGGAAATCTCTAATGGGGGTGGAGGGGGCAGTCTCTGGTTGGGGTACCACCTTGGCAGAACTAGGCCCAGGGAGTGAGAATTCAGCCATCGTTACATTCGGCTTCTCATCTGGTTTCAGAGGGCACACCGTGTGCTTTATTTGGATTTAGATGTGTAATTTAAAAGCTATTTTTTACTAAATAATCAAACGTGTAATTTGATTGCCTTCCTTTTATTGATACATGTAATAGTCACTTATGTTCTACTGTAACAAGAGTAGTATCCAAAAATAAAGCAACTTGGTCTTACTAAAAATGCCAGCGGAGGTACTACTTTTTAGCCCTATCTCCCAGGAGCCATGATAAAGTATCAGATCCTGCAGTGATTTTTCCAGATCAAATTTCCATTGATTCTAGCCTGTGGCTGATCTCTAATTTTTCAGGCACAATCATATTTTTCTGTTTGAGTTTGATTTTTGAAATCCCCTGAAACATCAGGGTCTGACTCTGACCTCGCATCCTGTAGTGAGTAGAGTGACTTTAAGACTTACTCCTTCTTCCATTAATAGCAATATAACTACTGTATAATTTTGTCTTCCATCCGGGAAATATCGCCTTGCTGTTTCATTCAAGCCTAAGTCCTTTGTCTGAAATGTAATCATCAGCAATTACCCATGTGCAGAGCATTTTGTCACAGTTACTTACTGCTCACAAGCCAGCCATACATAGTAAACAGATGTGGGGCCAGCCTCTCGCTGGTGTAAGCAGCTGTGAGAAGTGTGACAATACAGCAATGCAAATCCACAACAGCTGGATTCTTGGCTCCTCACTTGGCTTCTGATTATTTTAAAATGTTCTTTCCTTCTGTAATTTTATTTGCATAAAAACACAACACAGTAATTTGACTACTCGCCCTCACGCTGTGCATAGAAGCAAAACAGCTTAATACTGAACTGAGCAATATTTTTTTTTTTCTGAAATCACATGTCTGTCTTTCTTTCCTATGCTGTGACTTGCAAAAGTGACTTACAGTGCAGCTGGGTTACATGGTAAAATGAGTAATTCGCAGTTGTTAAAAGAAAAGGATTATTCTTCTGTTAACTCGTGGAACAAAGCTTCCCAATAAATGTCGTATTCTGCTATGCACTGAGTGCTTTTGTCCAGTTCATAGCACAAATCATACTGTTCCCCAGCGCTCATCCACAGCAGTATTCTTTAATGCTTAACTCAGTGACCTCACAAAAATAATTGGTGTGAAGCAAATTTACTTAGCCCTCCGCCTTTATTTGCAGACTGAATGGCTCAGAGAATTGTGCATATTGTTTATGGAAATGAAGAGGGAGAAAAGAAAACAGAACGTTACTCTCCAGCCAAAGATGGGCCCATGCACAGAAGAAACACAGGGGCTTAGCATGATGTCCCTGCCTGCATTATAGACACCTAATGAGAGATGCTGATCGACTAATACAACTGCAAATCAGTTCAGTGACTGTGAAAATCCATTCCAGCTGCTGCGATTTAAAACAGTTAGCATTTTTGATGTTGTTCTTAAGTTAAAATTTCAGGTTTAACTGTGAGGTTTGACTAACAATTATCCCCCAGATGCAAATAGTAATGATTTATGACCAGATTTCTGTCGATTTACATGTGAAAGAATAAGCCCGATTCCCATTTCTCTGTATAAATCTATATAAAAAGCCCTGTTTGATACTTGGGGGATTTTCAGTGTAAATTGGGTTCCAAAGCCAGGCCCTCATTTCCAGCTGTACGTTGGTTCTGTGTGTGAGCACTGACACCGCCAGCGAGCCCGCGCCTGGCAGCTCCTTCCACACCCGGAGCCTTTAGAGGAAGGCAGAGTGGGGCGGTGGTGGGAAGGATGCTGAGGGACAGATCAAAACACTGGTTACTTGTGTGCATATATATTTGTATGTATATATATGTAAATCTTTCCCTTGGAAAAAAAAAAAAAACAACAAACAATAAAACCCAACACCAAAACAATCCCTTAGTTTAAAACCTGGTGATAGACCTAACAGAATAATAGTTTTGCTTGATGTGCATGTGATATAACCATACCACAAAAGCAGCTTACCAAACAGCTTGCAGAGATTAGCTAACAAGAACTAAGCTATTCTTTTCAGAAGGTGTTATTAGCATATTTTTCATCAATACTATACTTAACAGCTACTACATAGCAGGAAGTGGTATTTAACCTCTTGTTACAATGTAACGAGATTACTTTGTATGGTTATGTTACATTCCATTCATGAAGGCCCTCCTGTGTCCAGTTAATTAGATTCCCTGTTTGGCAGCATTAACTGGAAGAAAATGCAACAAAATGTATTTGGAATATTGAAATTTTAAGCTTGGTTTGGTTTGTCTTTCTTTAAGGCTATATTGAGAGCTAGATCAAACTCGATGTTGAGAGGTAAATGGCATTCATTAGAATATTCCACTAGGTTCTGATGAACATGGGGGTTTAACCACTTAAATCCCCAAAGTTTAAAGGAAAGCTAACTCTCAAAGTTACAGCTATCTCAAATAGATGAACATCAACTGATTTTTTTGAGGCAAAACCAGGTGAAACTCCTTTTCCTTAATTTGGCTGTAAAACTCCAAGCTGGATGGGACGGGACTCTTGCTATAAGACTATTGCTTTTCAGTGAATTCAGGCTTGGTTTGGAAAAGGACAGGAGCATTTTGAAGGAATTTATCTGAATTTAGAGTTTAGAATAAAGCTACGAAGCAGGTGAGTCTTGGGGGATATTGTATTTCTGTTTTGAACATCTTCCATGGTCCTAATAATTTGCTTCCCCCCAAAAAAATAGATTTTCTGGGTTGCAAGACAGGTGCCAGGTGTACTACTTGTTATTTGAAAGAGTCAGTGTTAGTTAACAAAAATAATATGAGGGAAAAAATAAACTTACAACAGCTGTATCTAGTTTGGCAGAGTTACAGCAGCATCTCCCTCTTGTAGAAGCTGTTCTGTCCTTCTACAAAAAAATCTTGAAAAAATAGTTAAACAAGCCTGCTTTTCCATCTTCTTTAAAAACATGGGTTTGCCTCTGTGTAAAAGAAAAGGAGGAAAAAAAAAACTAATGAAATTCAGCGATCTAGCTTAACAATGCTACTATTTTGCTGTTTGGTTGTACAATGAGCATGCTGGGCTGTAGTATTATAGGCAGCAGTACAAAAGACACACTAGAGCTCTTCTTTTTTTTTTTTTTCTTCCCCTCCTCCTTTCACCCACCTTCCTAAGACTCATCAGTACAGCCCTTACTTTCTGGGTTTTGGTGGGTTTTTTAAGCCAAAGGAAAATCTACAAGTGAACAGGAAAAATGTGGTTTCATACCCAAGATTAAAATTAAAAAATAAATTAGGAAAAAATTGTGCTTTTTTTTTTCTGCATGAAAACATGAAAATTAATTTAAGTTATATTGAACTGACTTTTTAAAATATTCTGAAAGCGCTAATATGCCATCATGAACTTTGCAGGGTGCCTAGTTAGGTGGGCGAGTTAGAGGAGCTAAAATCCTAGGGACAGCCAGAGAACAAAGTGCAATTTCTGTTTCAGGAGCATGTTGAAGTGGATTAAATCCACAAGTGAAATGATACCCTCGAAAAGGAGGGGATGAGTGGTGATCTGGAGCACCTTTGAGTCTTCCCTTGCTTTTCCAGGGCCGGTGTTTGCTGGGGGGGTGGCAGAAACGTTCTCCATCTCCTTGCTGACAGGTCCTCCCGGGCAGCCCCCACCCAAGGGACAGGCCCCTCCTGTACACACTCCTCATCCTTTCCAGCGTGAAGGCAACTTTCCCTGACATCAGTAGCAATTTTCTGGGCTGCCGGACAAATGCCTTAGAGCTGTGAGAGGGAACGGGTGTCCCTGAGCTGCAGCCGCACACCAGTCTGCCCAGCCAGTGCAGCAAAATGGGCCTCCTCTTCGTGCTTCACACGCTGCTCCTGCTGGCAAATGTCTTAAACTAAACCAGCTTTCATCCCAGCTTCCCAGCCAGGCCACTTCTGCCCTCCCTGCCCTGGGCCAGGGGATGTGGGTGGGTGCAAAAGGAGCACCTGGGAAGACCCCCTCCCCACCCAGCGGGTGCACTGAGCCCTCCAGGGTTTCATTCTCCAGACCTTGCACCAGACAAGCAGTGCAGCAAATCTCAGCTTTGCCGCTGCTGCTTCTTCAGATAAATTCTTTAAAATGTTTTGTTTGTGTATTTCCAGGCTGCAAAGTTAATTTAAAGGGACACTGTCAAGGTTAGCAAGCTCAGAATTTGATTTGACTGGCTGTGCTTGTTTCCTAATAACTGTTTGAAAAGTCTAAAAGTCTGCATAGTTCTACTTTTTTTTTTTTTTCCTTCTATCAAGACAAAGATATTTCTGCAGGGAAGATATCAAAGCTTTAGGTTTGACTTCATGGGCACTCCTGCTAAATCTGCCTAGTGTTCATACATAATGGAGGAAAAGCAAACTAGAATGAAAGCAGGCTTCCTTTTCAAGCTTTCCAAAGGAATGAGTTTATTTAAAAAAAAAAAAAAAGCTGAAGCAAGAGGAGGATTTTATAAATGGTGTACCACTCTTTAAGCAAAACTCTTTGAAATTTAAAAACCAAACAAACATAACAAGTATTTGTCAGTGGATTATGGGGCACTTATTGACTCCTACAGTGGTTCCCACACTTCCCAGGGTCACACTTAAATAGTCTTCCCTCACATCTGCTCCAACCCCTCCAGATATAACTGGCAGATTCTGACATCCAGGCTTCTCCACTGTAATTACTGTGTGCTGGACTTATCAGTTATTCAATCAATAACCTGTAAGATGCATATCCTCCTATATGTATTTGCAGAATCTTCTTTTCCCCCGTTACTGTGACATTGCTCAATGAAACAGAACGTGGTGAAGATTTCAAGTTCTTTGCTTCTAGGTTTCTTTCAGGAATGAAATGAGGACACCTGCCTGTGTTTCAAGTGCAGCTAAGCCTCTTACTTGTCTACGTTCTTAAGTTGTAGAGACAAATCATGTAAATATGAACCCTGAAACTTGCTCCTAATTTCAACAGGACTGTGCTTATTTTTTGCAGACATTCCCAGGAAAGCAAAGGAAGCTCTAATACAGGACTCAAAGAAATCTTTGCAGCACTGGGGTCACCATCGACAGATGAATGACTGACCGAGGCGTTTGGAGTCCTTAGCATCTGAACATCAAACTTATGTAGTCCCTCTGCAAGTATGCTAGAACTGGTTGCCTTGTCATCACCGCTGGCTGAGATCAGTGATTTATTTTAAGATGCTGTGGAGTATGGCTATCACTAACAAATTAAATGCCTTGCAGTACTTCATATAAACCACATAGTGCTCAGTGTATTTTTCATGTCTTTCTATACAACCTGTGGCTCTTAAAAATACCATTTGCATTGCTCCTGCTGGTCAGGCTGGCAAGCATGTTTTACACACTGTTTATCAGGATCAGACCCATGGTATTTTCTCTTACATTGAGAGAAAAGATTTTACCTCCTTAGATGCAAAACACTACTCCAGAACTGTTAGAAACACTGTGAATGAGAAGCGTGCAACACTGTCAATTTAGTTGAAAAGTTCCATTTCAACTGATTTGTTATTTTTCCACTTTTGAGGATAATCAAACCAGATTTGACTGTAGTTTTTCCCTCTCTTTTCTGTATACTTTTGGCTTTTTTTCCCCCTTCTCCCTTCTGGTGCCACAATAGGGAATGAGAGAAATCACTTTAAAAAAAAACCCAACCAAACAACACTTTTTTTTTTTTTTCTTTAAAGGACTATTATTCAAGTAACTCCTGAAAGGCAGCTTCAAATCGAATTTCTTCGTTTTGCTCTTGAGACCTCACCTACTCACTCACAACGCGGAACTACAGCCAAATCCCACGGACTTATCTTGCACGTTAAAGCAAGCAGAGCGCCCTAGCTGACTTTTCGGAGTTCCTTCCAGCCGCCACGGGCTGTTTATCCGCAACCCCGCTGCAAGGAGGAGCTGAGCTCTCTCCGGCAGACCGCACCACGCGGTTCCCCCTCCCGTGCGGTGCGGGCCCCGGCGGCGGGAGCTGTCCAGCAAGGGCGGCGGCGGGAGCGGCCGGGCAGCGCGGGGCCTCCCGCTGCGGGACGGCCTCAGCACCGGCACGGCCCGAAGGCCGGCGAAACGCCGCTTTGCGGCTTCCTCCTAGGCGAAGGAAACCGGGGAGCGGTTGTTTTCGTCTCCTGTGAGTGTTACGGAGCTGCATCGACCTGCCGAAGCAAGAAGCCGCCTAAGGGAAACGGTGTGCGATGAGTCGCTCGCGCTCTGCTTTAGGAGCGTGAACGCGGACGCGGGCACGTACGGTTACCTCCTCTGTGTTTGGGCCGAACAAACGTACTGCGGCCCACGATACCACGGTCCAGACGCAGAGCGGGTGCCTCTCGCACCTTAAATCCTTCCTGGAAAGGAAGGGCTCACCTGCACGGGCCATCAAGGGAAATACGGGTCTGTTTGCCCTGCTGTAAAACTCCGTGTAACTGTATTACAGGTTTTTAAAGGCTTGATTGCCATCGCCTATGTGAAATGAGCATCTGAAGAAGCTATCTTAATCTCTTTCTGCAGGCTTTTCTCAAGCATCTTTTTCGCCCCCAGAAGCTGTCCTACCTTTTAGGACACCTTCCGTCTCACCTCCCGCTGGTAAGGCATTAAGCTTAAGACCAAAACACAACACATCTGTTCCACCTATTGTGTAAAAAGATAAGGGATAACTATATATGAGGGATCAATTATTTGGCTGTAATTCAGCAAGATATGGAGTCATGCACCAAAATTTAAATGCACACGTTCTCCTGGGATTACTTATGCGCTTAAAGTTGGGCACATGTATAAGCAGTTTGTTGAATCAGGGCCTAAAATGGCATGCTATTGTTCAGTATAAATTATACTTTAAAGCTCATTCTAGAGCACCGTGGTAAAATAAATCTTTATCTTAGCTACTTAGTACTAATGAAAAACAATATGATCGGTACTTTTCCTATAGCAATTCACTTAAAGAGAAATGTTGTACAATTACAGAGAATGGTTAACCATGCTTCTTGATCAACCTGATAATTAATAGGAATAGAGAAAAAGCCCTGTATTTCTGAGTGCTGATCAGGCAGCAAAGGCACTCCAAACATCTGAAGAAAAAACAGTTTGTTAATTGCTGTCTAGACAGTTTATTGCTGCAATAAGATCAAAACACAGAATACTGAGGTTTGTGGTATGAATCATGCAGACTAAACAATTGTTTTATTGCATTTACAGAGCACTTGATTTATAACGCAGTCAGCTTGGTAATAAAATTCCTCCATTGTATATCCTGAATAATTTCACCTCTTTTCACATCTCTCTGTTTTAATTCTATATCAAGATGTTTTAAAAAATGTCTGGATGGAGGGAGGATTACTGTCATGTATATATAAAGTTACTTATCTCGGCTCTCTGTTAGATCATTATGGAGCATACAACGTTCAGCTGAGCCTTGATCAGCTGATGGTATTGTGGATACACTGAAGAACAGATTTATTGGGCTGCAGTCTACAGTGAGTGCACTAGAGGGAAAGTAGGACTGTCCCATTGCAAGAGGTTTCATCCCACTTCACATTCAGCCAAAAGGGATCAATCAGGCAAGTGACTTTTTTTTAAACTTTATTACTCTACAAAACTTTTTTTACTGAGAAGAAAGATTCACTGTCTGCTTCTGTGGGTATCTCTGAGGTTGAAGGGGAGTTTTTCTGGGAACCAAGAAACTTTTGGAAATTCCTCTTGTCTTTATCGAGCGCTGAGCTGGGCTAAGGGAATAGTTGCATGAAGTCTGGGTCTGTGCAAAGTGCCAAATTTCCCTGGGCACGGGAAGTAACATTGCCTTTGTCTTTGTATAAGACAACTTAGCCTTTTTTTCGTTTCCTAGTTTTGACGAATTGCCATCATCCCGCTATCCACAAAGAGCAAACAAATACTAGGTCAGATTGTAGTTCTGGAGCAAAATCAAACCAGAGACCTAAATATTGAGAATCCTAATTTCACAAATTACAGACTGCAATCCTGGTCCCACTGAGTACAGTGGAAACGTTGCCATTGACTTCACTGGGTCACTATTGCACCTACAAATTTAGTGAACTGTTTCTTGATAACTCTGACAGTGCTGGGGTAAAGCAGGATGATATTTCTCACTTTATAAATGCCTGTTTACATAAGATTTTGAAGTAAAAGCTGTTTGGGTGGGATTAGATAAGTATCTTTGACTCAATATTGGGGAAAAAAATCCTTCTGCAGAGTAATCCCCTGATTAAGAAGATCTGTGCTGTCTCATTGTAATATCTTAACATGAATACCATCACTGTAGTCGTATTTCAAGTTAAGCTCTTTAAAAGGGCAGGCCTACCAGGCCTGACTGGTAAATTATGTCTGAAGTGGAGGTATCTTTGCATATAACCACTCTTTGCTTCACCAGTAAAAGTTGATATTCCTGACGGTCAAATGAAATGACTTCTAAAACAGCACTAGGTCTGTGAGAAGACACTTCCACCCACAAAGCTGCTGTATGGACACTTCACCGTCTCCTGGTACAAACTGCACTCCAGAGGGATGGCACGAAATAGTCCGGTACAAATTTTAACTCCTGCTGCCCATCTTCATGCCTTGTGGAAATCAGCCCTGGCTCTCTAAAATCTCCCAGTATTACATTGTCTGTCTGCCTTGTAATTCCTCCTACAGCTCTGCAGGAAGACCAGAGCGGCTCCGGTTCAAGCTGCATCCGGACCTCCAGCTTCCACCGAGGGCAGAACTAACTTTCCTGAATGTCCTTAGCACACGAAGAGCTGTATTTGCAGGGAAGAGATGGTCCCTGCAGAAGAGAAGTGCAGAGGCAGGAGTGCGTTGCAGAGGAAGAACACTGAAGGAAGGAGCCAACGTGAGTAAAGGTAGGACTCTGGGTACCAACCCAGACAGTGTCTGGCTTGTGACTGACCCTACAGGCTTTACGCTTCTGGAAAGTAGGATTCTCCAGAGCATGCTCAGGCGAGGATCCTGTTGAAGGCTAGGGCTTCACCTGATGCACTTTCAAAAGAGACCCACAGGTTCTTGGAGACCCAGACAAACTCAGACACACAACCCAGTGAAGAAGGGAAAGACATTCAGGTAGGTACTATGTTCCCCAGAATACCACCTCCACAGACCTCTATTCTTTCTTCTCTAAATGACAGAGAAACAAATGCAAGCAGAAAATGAGAAAGTGCCTTTTTAAATAGCTGGTTTATTAAAAAAGAAAAACTGAAAAGGGTAGTGATAGTCTTAGACAAAAGCAAATACTAAACCCCACCATGATAGGGCAAGGCAAGACAGGCAAATGGGCTTCTAGCAGCAGAAATCAATGCCTTGTGAGCAGACATGCTGCCAAGAATACCTGAGATGTAAACAGAATTCAGTAATCTTGCAAGCAATCCAGGAACTGATCATTTAGACCTAGAGATTTTCATGAATAAAACTGTAAAGTAAATCTATAACATTGATGTCAATAATGCAGAACTATAGTTTTCCAGTTTTGAAATTCCACATAAATTACCTTGTTACTTTATAACAAAAGAGAGAATCTGTTGCTGCATGAGAGGATTTGGCACCAAATTAGGTGGTGGAAATAGCAGCAAAAGATCTTTTCAGAGTCCAACTTCTATGCAGGTGTTTCTTAAAGGTGAGTAAATATTTCTAGAACGGGTGCCTTGGTTTTGTGTTAGGACACTGGCCCACACTGCTAGAGCTACCAGAGCTCTTTGATACCAATTCAGGCAGTTTTCTCCTCTGGATCTCCAATGCTTCATGTGTAACACGATGTCAGCCACTAGCATGTTAAGCAAAATTTGGGGTACCATTCCTGCATGTGTTGCCCAAGATGCTCTAGGGTCCATCCTCTACTGCAGAGGACCTACCAGGCAGCTCTTGCCACCCCACTACAAATGGCCAAAATGCACTGAAAGAGTCAAGGTATTCTTATGAAAAACTTTAAGAGCAAATTAGGGGAATTTGTTTTGCCCGTTTTTCAGCCTATTTTTGGCTTACTGATCCCTGATGGCCTTAATTATGTTATTCTAAAGAATGACTTCCCCCACTTTCTCAGAGTGTGAACCCAGGCAGGAGGGCAGCACAGATGATGTGTCCTCTGGTCCAAAACTGTCTTCAGGACAAAAGAGCAGAGGAATTTATGGTGGGGAAAGGCAAAGTGAGAGGAGGGTTATGTCTAGGGAAAGGCACCAAAATGTTGTAGGTACTGTGAGCAACAAATGTAGGTGCTGAAAGGTGTTATGGACTAAAGACCCAGGGAATTATAGTGTGTGACAGCCGGTGCTCCTCTGGCAAAGCACCTTCTTTCCCATCAGTGCAACACAAGCTGTTACAAGCACACAGAGTCAGGGGCAATCAGCCCTTCATGCTTTCCTTTACATGGCTTTAAATGCTGTTAGAAGTATTTCTGTCATTTATTGCTACTCAATAAAGTTTTATCTTGTGAAAGTCATGATTTATTTACTCCATCTTGCAGAACAGACATGTGTGCTCTCCCACATCAGCCCCCTTTACCAGATTCATAAAATGTGTTAACAATTCATTTAAAATTCATATACAAGCCAAGTACAGTTCCTTCACAAAGCTGCACCAAGTAATATAAAGCAGCACGCGCCCTGACATATGGCACACTGACAACGTATGCTCTTAACGTCTGCCTCAGCTCTAAGTACTTCAGTGTGCTTTTGTAATTGCTCTTGTGTCCAGCCAGTCAAACAGCATCTTTCTATTTTCTGGTAATCATAGAGCTTTTGCTAATTTTCCTTCTCGGCTACCAGGAAGACACAGATTGTGAAAAGAGTTGGTTTAGAGAGGGACTGGTCAAGGGTTTATCTCCAGCCTTTCAGTTTATCAACTGCCTGTTTAACAGGGAGCTTTCACCTGCCTGCACAAGATGCAGCTTTTTGCTGGTCTATGTGTGAGTTACGCAAGCAAAAGGTAAGGTGAGAATCAAAATGATTCTATCCCAGTGTGCCCCTCTGGGAAAATCATCTTTGCCTGTAGCTCTTCCAACAGTCCTTCTTCTGAATGGTGCAATCATCCTGTGGCTTCAGTGACCTTTTACTAATGGCTGTGAAATATCTCTGCTTATTCCCTTTCCCTGGTATATTTGGTTTTACTGCAGCATACCTGCTCAGAGCACTGATGTTTTCATTTGCCAGCACCTAAGGACCCTGGCTCTGAACCTGACCCAGGAACATCTCACCTCTAGGCTCCTCGGAGCAAGATGCCCCACTTTCAACCTTGGCCAGGCAAAGAAGACTTATGGGAACACAACCTCAGACTTCGTTATCCTCCGGTATCTCACAATATTTGCATAATTCCCAACACAACAAGACATGAGGGATCTGTGAGAGCTCTGCAGCGTGCTTTTTCCCTTCTATTGCTATTTTAACAGAGCCATGCACTGGGAAAGGCAGCTTGATGTTTGTGAATTCCAGGGGGAAATCAATGCGCAATTTTGAGCTGACCTAAACTGTAACGATAATTTTGGGCTGTGGACAGGACCCAACCGTGTGCTTCAGGCCCTAACTGTCCTTCAGAAGAGCCCCCGGCTGGGCGGCCCTGCTCTGTGTGAAGTTAGGAGGAGTCCCTGTTGCATTCCTCACAATGTTGCTACACACATTTGTGCAATATTTGGCTTATTTGTGCAACATAATTAATGAAACATGTCTCATTGGCACCAGCATCCCTAGGGACCCTAAAGCAAATGGGAGCCTTTGAAGCCTTGAAGGGTCTTAAAAGCAGAAAATATTTACCACAAGTTTATTAAACCAAGCTTTACTGGTAATAAATTAGCAGCCTGTAGACATGCCCTTTTCTTGAGGAGCTGACATTAATCTTTTAGAAAAATACAGTAACGACTTGCAATGTTCATAGCACCTTTCAATCTTTCCATTCAGAAGCTGCCGATGCACTTTGCTACCAAAACCTCTAAGCTTGGTAAGGTGTTCCTTCCCAAGGCAGGTCCCCTGCAGAAAACAGCAATGAGTCAAGGGAGTCCTGTCCATACGCAGTTCTCAGAAAGTCCATGAAAGACGTCAAGCCTTATATAGCACTTACAGGTGCATAAGAGCAAAACCCCACACGTAACAGCATCGTGTTATCCCTTTTCCCATAGCCACTGATCCATGACCTGGAAGTATTTTAAAGACATTGATCCAGAGTCTCAGTAATTCAGCCGAGGGTGGCCGATAACGTCTGTTCTGTCCCTACATCTGCAGTTCAGGTTATGTGATCTTACTGTGCTGTTTCAAAACCACAAAACACTGAGGGGAGGGTTACACATTTGCACATCCCTTACGCTGCACCATTGTATGGTAAATTATATTGGAGCCTCTCCTGAGCTCATTAACGAAAGCCCATTGTTTGAGGGTGTTATATATCCCATGTGCTCTGCCCAGGAGTTATACTTGTATCATGAAAGTGTTGGTGAGTTCGCATGAGAACTGTTTTCTAGTATTTCTCTTTGGATTTTTAATGACACTTCTGCAGGTGCACAGCTTAAAAAAAGGGCTCTTTTCTCAGTCTATGGAGCTGTTCTGAAATTCAGCTGGAGCAACAGCCATTCCCAGCAATGCTTGATTTTTAACAATGATCTCAAAATTTTGTGTCACATCACCTAGTATTGCTCGGTTTTATTTACTAAGGGTATATTTGAGTATCTTTCCCTTAAGTAGGGCATATGAGTGGGGGCCAGCTTGTACAGTTCAGTGAGAGCTAAATCAAGTCTAAGGCAATGGAACTTGAGGATGTGTGCAGATATTAAGTTCATCTTCTCAGTGTAAATGCACACTTAAGTTAATAAACAATTAAGTTTTATTGCAGGATCAGGCGTTATGTGCCAGGCAGTATATTCCTCACTGTGTTTGACATAACCTGATAACTACTCAAAAGGTCTAAAACCTGTGGACTGGCATCTGTGACCATGGCTTCATAGCAGAAAGGGCTTTGAGTGTTCTTGCCCCATTGTACCTTTCCCAGTTCCTATCCTGAGCTGGCTCTCCATCCTTTGATTTTGTGTGTGTGTGTGTGTGTGTGTTTTTAAGCTGGATCAGTTCCCTGAGCTGGATGACAGACTGATTTCACAACTAGATGGGCCAGCACAGGAGGGACTGTGGTGCATGGAAAAAGCAACGTGGAGGGAGTCCCGGATTGCTGGAAACCACAATTGCCTCAAAACTCGCCGTAACATGAATCCTCAGATAAGGTTAGTCATAGCCTGCAACGTGCAGCTGATGACTGACCCCATGGGAGAATAGCTTCCCAGCAGCGTTGTGCAAGGGGCTGATACTCTGTCTTCCTAAATCCTAGAGGGCCGAAGTTTATTTGTACAACAAACAAGGCCCGGTTGGAGTTTACCGTGCAGAATTGTGCCTCTCTAATATAATTCAGCTGTGTATGTATTTCATTGCAGAGAAAATACAGCTATGACTTCTACTAGGTTCCTTCATCACTGGCCATTACATTAGTGCTGAATGTTCATTTGATTTATACACGTTAAAAGAAGTGCATTGGGCAGGATTCTGAATAAATGTAAATCAGAGGTGAATCATCTGAGTTATTTGGAGTTACAGGCACAAGCGAGATCTGAGTCAGGCCACTTGTCCTAGTTTCTGTCACACAAACACTAACCCTTATAAATCATTAATTTCCAGACTGTTTATTATCCGGGGGAAGTAACAAAACAGTAGTATCACATAACACATCCTAAGAATGCCTTGTTCATTTTAAGAGCAAATAAAACTAAATAGCACCACGTTGTTAGTGATGCAGCCTACGAGACCAAGCAGAAACACAAAAAGGGGGCATTAATCAGGCTGAGGCCACAAAATAAACAGGGGAATGGGTAAAAAAAGAAAAAGGGAAAAAAAAAAAAGGTTGGACAAGAGTGACTTCACATAGACTATCTTCACATAGATTTCTTTGTTTACTGTCACATGGAAATTTCCTCTGCTCATTACATTGTGGCGCTTTCACCGGGGACCCCGCAGCAGTGCTATTAGAGTGCGAATGGGTTCCACAGCTGCTGCTGCTGTTACCCTTATCCGCCTTTCTCACAGGAATAATTTACCACCTATCCACAGGCAGAGAGGAGAGCAGAGCCACCGTTTCAAAAAATAATCATCAAAATTAATTACTCCGTCAAGAAAGCAAACTTCTTGTTGTTTTGTTAGCACGGCCCCTCCTCTAATGTGTTTGTCATATGTCACCAGGAGCTGCTTGTGATGAGGTAACGACGTGAATTCCCATCTGAAGATGAGGCAGAGAAAGAGCGAGAGTGATGTTTCTCTTTGCTGTAACTTCGCCGAAGTGCACCTTCCCGCGCGGCGCCGGCTCCAGGGGTGCAGAGAAGATCCTGCCGTGGGGAGAAGATGCTACAACCCACAGATGTCGCCGAGGCACAGAGACTCGATCATGCACTTTGTTCCAAAACACCATGACAGAGTTGCAAGCAGAAAGACGAGAGCTAGCTAAAATAGGTGGAAATTCTAATTTATTTTGTAGCCTTTCAACGGATAGTGCTGACAGCTGAGAAATGCACAGTTATTTATTCCTTGCAGGTTTGCTAATACACCCATGCCAGAGACCGGACTGCTCTGGTAGTGTCGAACCTCACCAGCACAAAAAGTATTGGCTTTTTGTCAATTTAGCTTGAATGACTTCCCACTGTCACTAGTAAAAAGTCCTTTTCTGGCCAATATACCAGAGGTTATATTGAGCTGGTTTTTTGCTGGCCTTATTTGTCAGTAAAGTATTGTACTTCTAAAAGAGATGTTAGCAAAACTGTAATCCAGGCCTCACACGTTATTTTGGACCATATGTTATTTATTTTCCTCTCTTACGGTTCCAAAATACTATATATATTTACAGTTGCCCTTTAAAGTTATTGTTAGTTACAAAATATTAGAAACATAGTTTAATCTATAAAATGCATAATTAATTTAATCTTTACCATACTTTTTTTACATCACACAGGAAACATTTTAGTCTGATTAATACCATGGACATATAATTAGTACTTTATACCATAAACTAGATTATAACTTACACTGTCCACCCTGGCTCCAAAAATCCTTGCAGATTTTAATTCAATTGCAGCACTTTATCTGGATGAAAGCATTTGAATTCTATCATTATTATTATTATTCTGTGTGGATTTGTGCCTTTATATAGGTTAGATGTGGTAGTAGTTTTAAACAGAAGTTTAGTGGAAGTCTCAAATTAGGCATTTGCGTCTACATTTAGGCATCTACCAGATCTTAAATGCTGAACATCTGATTTTTCTAGCTGACGTTTGCCTAAGTTAGGGTTTAATGGGAATCAAGGTGGACAACAAAAGCAAAGGGAAACTAATTTTGAGGTATTTCTGAATTTCAATGGAAATTGGGCACTTGACCTGCTCACTCTTTTGAAAGCCCTCTTACATGCCTATCTGAACCTTTCAACACCTAAATACCTTTCAAAATCTGGCAGGACACTTTGGATAAATGTTTAACAGTAAACCCAATAAAATCTCCTTGTTCCCTTTGATTTGTTCTTTCCACCGCCTGAGAAACTTTAAGATATTTTTGGCATCAAGACACCCCTTGAGGTAGATCTGCCCTTTTTAATTTTCGCTGAAGATAAGTTAGATGTGGTTGCAATTTAAAGACATTTTAAAAATGGGATCCTGGAATTAGCCATGTGCTTCTATATTTAGGCATCTCCCAGATTTAAACACTCCGTGCCTGGTCGGGGGGGAATGATCTTCTGCGGTTCCTCGCTCGAGCCGAGGGCTCTGCCGGGCGCGCAGCCTCCGCAGGGGCTGCTGCAGGAAGCAGAGGCAGGCCATTTATTCTCCTATTACAGAGCCATTCCTGTGTTTATACCATCTTGTTTAGCTTACTCCTAATGCACATCCTAAGACGTACCTCTAATACACATCTTAAGACATGTTTATGAAAATTCTTTATAAGCAAAATATTTTACTTCCATTGACTAAGTTCAGATACAGAACAGCCTCAGCGCTATGGGCTGGTTCAACTGCACTCTTGCTCTCTCCCTGTGCATCTTGTACTTAAAAACTCAGCCTTCAGCCCACCCACATTACCACAGCAAACCCAATAATTGTAACATATGGATTCTCAGCCAATCTTGCACTGTTCTTGCTAACATGTTTGCAAGTGGTAATTATTCTTCGGAAGATTAAATACTGCATAGAGCTGCAGAAGGTAAGTTGTTAGCTGGAGAACGAGCAGCTAGGGTTTGGACTCATTTGGGGGTTTAATTCTTTAAATGCTTCTTCAGAGTAGATACCGTATCTCTTTATGAAGCACATATTCCCAAGGTGTGATCCTCCACTGTCTGCTAATTGGGAAATCCGTTATATCAAAAGGGCTCAAATCAATGGCACCACTGAACTGTCCAAGTATCAAAACCATGCCTTGATCTTAAAAAGATCTTGAACATTTACAGAGCCCACTGACTCCATTTGTGGGAGCTCAGCACTTCTGAAAATCAGGCAAGAAGCTTTTAAAGATTAAACAATAGCCCGACTCCAGCAGGAAGTAAAATCATTTAAAATTTGAAGAGAGAGACACATAAAAAGGGGACATGACATTCAAGAAATATTTTATTATATTAGACAGCAAATTCATAGGAAATGCTTTTTCAGTGAAGTGATTTATTGCACTGTGGGACTCATGGCCGCTGAGACAAGGATTTTAAAAGTTTCATGCATAGACTGGATGACAGAACTATCTTTGTTTAACTGTTAATGCTAATGGCATTTCTGCAAGGGTTGTTTAACCTCAGGCTTCAGGGTCTAATCTATACTCTGATTTTCAGGTCAAGATGAAACCAAATGTGGTGGCTGATTATCTTGCACGGTCTTTTACGCTGTCTTCCCCGAGCATCAGATGATGTCCAGTATCAAAACTGGTTATTGAATGAGATAGGCACCTTCCCCTCCCCCTAGTTTAGTCCCACATAGTCATTTCTGTTGTCCTAAAATCAAGTTTTAGTGTTCAGACACTGCAGAAAAGGTACTGTGCAAATGCCAGGCAGAGAGATTCTGTCTCCAGAAGATAGAGATTATGAGCACAGCGCTAACCAGCTACTCAGATAGAAGTTTTCCCTGGATGCTATGATTTGTCCCCAGAGTCTTATTCCACACAGACCCAATCCCACACACCCAAATCTCAGATTCATCAGGATTCAGGTGGGTACCACTTGCCATACTGCTGAACTCAGACTTTCTCTTGCATTACTTATATTTATTCTTTCCTGAAAAAAAAAAACATGTAGAAATATTTTACATGCTTTTTAAACTTATAAATATAATGAATCAAAGGCAATTTGGCAAATTTGTTTTATGGCTAGAGGCCCACTGTGGATCTGCCCACTTAGTTAAACTCAATCTTGCTCAGGCATCTTTCTAGCTCTGAAGAATCTGTCATTTGGAGCTAATTGATCACGGTGACGTCCTGTCCTTCCCCAGCACTAGAATGCATGTTTCTTTTTATTTGCCCATTCCTTCAGTTCTTGCCATCTATCTCCCTCGAGATTTCATTCCTTATTTTTAATACTTCTTCCAAGTTGCATCTCCACAATTTATTTACTCACTGTGATCATCAGACTAAAACCAGAAAGAGATTGAAGTTCATACTCCCAGCAGGCTGAAATCTGATTTCCCGTGTCTGTTTTATTCACGTATCATTGATAGTATCTGGAAAACTGAATATCCACTGGGTTTGGATGCATAAATTTCACATAAGAGTACGTTAAACACAGCATTATGCCTCATAAGTATTCAGAGGGAAAAAACCAAAACCAGATATTAGCTTCAATTACCCCAAAAGCTCCAAAATTATCTTAAAGTTATCTGAGATTTTTATATATATAAAAATAGATAGATAGATAGATAGATAGATAGATAGATAGATAGATAGATAGATAGATAGATAGACACACATAGAGGATATATCTAAATACTGGAGAGAGAGATATATGCTGGAAATATATATATACATATATATATATATACACACTGGAGAGAGAGAGATATACTGGAAGGTTCTGTTTACTTTCTGGGGGTTTGCGACCTTAGGATGAACCCCACAGAGACCCCACATTTTCAAGCTTTGCTTTATTATCACATATTTTAAGATTACTTTACAGATCTGCAGAAGAAAGGCTGCTCTTACAACCATTTGTTTCTCTAGGAACTTCAGTTCTAAATGAAACATCAAATATCGTGGGAGTAAGTAACCCGAAACCGAACAGTTTGTATCAAGAAACTGCTTGATATGAACACTGAGTGCTCTGAATAGTAGCCATTCATTTTCAGAAGTGCCATCAGCTGGCCATGTAGTAGTAGGTTCCCAAAATTATGGAAGTTCGCATAAATATCTCCTCGAACAGGCACTAGTGAATTAAAACTTTTTTCCTCTTTTTTTGCACGTGCATGGATGGAACTTCCATTATATTTCACAGATAACACAAAATTACATGTAAAGCTGGATTAAATAAAATCGGGTTTTCTTGAATAAATGTTGAAAGCAGGGGGTAAGGTAGAGGAGAAGCTGGTGGGCCACCAGGGCTATGGGGCCAGAGCCTCAGCTGTTACCCATTACACTGCTGCTGTCAGAGCCCACCTACAGCTGCCCCATTGCCCCAGAGCTCCTGGCTGTGCCCGAGGAACCAGCCAAAGGTTTGGAGGATGCCCATGAGAGATGATGCCGCTCCCTGGCTATGGAGTAACAGCACAAAGGAAGAGCTGGGCGTCTCGCTCCTTAGGATTTATGAAGGCTGAACAGGTGAATTTATGGATTACTTTGTCCTTCCCCGCCTGTATTAGAGTAGCATGCTTTGGCTAAACTGAGTGCTAGTGCTAGTAAATCAGCACCTTCAGGATTTTTCACTGGTGCAAATCCATTGCAGAGCCATGGCAGAAACTGGAGGGGAGGCTGCAACACCCCCCCCGGGACAAGCAAACTTGGTGTTTGCGCTATGATGTGATCAAGCCTTTCCTTATTTAATGAAATTTCAAGTCTTCTTAAGTCTTTACCTACATGAAGCCTTATTTTGGAGTCACTACTCCTGATTAACTCTCTGTAGATACCTAAATATTTGAAAAGCTGCTTAACCTTGGGAACACCCCCAGTGATTCGCTGCAAAAGGGGAGGGCCAGGTATTTTTAAAAGAAAGAAGTTATGCCCACACTATACAATTCCAGGACTTGAGGTAAATCCACTGTAGCCCCGGAAACTCTATCCTGGGTCACTCATTCAGAGTATTTCTTCTGAGAGGTTGTTTGTTTGCATATGGCTGCCCCAGGCTATTGCAGCAAAATTCCTTGCGCTGAAGCAACTCCATTCATACAGGCAGGGCCTGAAATAATGTACAGCTCCTCAGTATTAGCTGGTAGCTGCAGATGTAAACCCTAACTGATCTGGATTCAGTTCTCTTTACATACCACCCTATTAATGCAATTAAAAATATAGAGAAACAAAGCTGGAGGGAGAAATTCCCATCGTTTATATTTACACCATGCGTCCAACAGACCTTTCCCTTCTCTGGAAGAGTTACAGAACACATTAATTGAGCTTCAGGGTGGCTGATAATTACATAATTGCAGACTAATTTCCCCTTTCCTAGAGGTGAAGTTACATAGGTGGCAAAAACCCCTGCACGGCCTTCTCAAAAGCAGAAATGCTCCTGTATAGAGACCTGGTCCTGCCCTGTCCAGGGCTATATCAGCGAGAACCTAATAAAAGGCAGAGACTGACCAGGGTGGTGCAGGCATCGTGGATGGCAGGAGGCTGCAGCCCATGGCTGGCGTGGTCCAGCCCCACACTCTTCCCCTCCTCTGTGGATGGACCCACGAGCATTTTTTGTGGCTGTGGTCTGAGGAAATGATCCAGCTGAGTTAGCAACTTTTTTTTTTTTTTTAAACTGGGTTATTTTTCAGCCAGTGCAGCATAAAAAGAACAAAAGAGAGGTGGGAGCACAGTCTGGTTCAGCCACGATGCTGTTTAGTGCTGATACTCAAATGTCATCAAACCGAACTGGGAGGCTTTGGCTCTGCGGACATGAAAACCCTGTCTAAAGACTTGCTGCCGCCATCCTTCCTCTTTCCATCCCTGGCTGGAAACAGGGGTGGGAGCAACCAGGTATTTTGGCTCATCCCAAACTGTAACTTCACCCGGAGAGAAAACACCAGCTCTGCTGGTTGTAAGCGACTTGGGCTTTGTCATTTTCTGTGTTTAAACAGCCCTGAGCACACTGCCCAAAATAAATAGTGGGGCCGGGGGTGGGGAACGAGGGCGACGGACCGCTCCCTGATTATTGTAGGTGGTGATACCATTTCTGAGAGCAGCGTTAGCATCCAAAACTCAAGCTATTCAGCCTAGATTTCACCATTACTCACACTGAGCTCAGGCAACCTCTCTCCTATAAAGCCTGTCTGGGAGAACCAGCGGTCGGTATTTTGTATGGGGCGGGTGAGGATGTGCCACCTTGGCACCGAGTTCTTTCATTACATCGTACAAAGGTAACACCCTGCATCTTGATGACGCACGATCGGGTCTTCAGCCCTCAGGCAATAAATTTATACCTTCTTTGACATGGCTGTAGTGATGATAAATATAGGAGCGTTTCTTAAGATTACTTCAGGTGGTCTCTGAATGCACAAATTCTTCCTAATCTGCTTTTCGCAAAATAATAAAAAAGATCTCAGCCATCTTTAAACCTATTGGGAGGCCTATAGCTTCAGACTCAAACTGCAGCTTGAAAAGGTTTGTAGGAAACAAGTCTGCAAATGTATTTAGTGTATGAAAAATGATTTTCTAAAAAAACATACAAGATGTTCTCTTTCACCTAATTCTCTGTATTGATTTCTGTTGCATCATCTTCTTCCTTCTCTTTTTCTTTTAATGCATTTCTATTTCTTCTGAACACACAAAACCCTGTTTCTTTTACAAAATGGAAAAAAGAAGTTTTCCTTCCCAATCAGTAATTTTGTTTTCTTCTGTAATTGTAAAAAGAAACTCCTGAAAAATCAATATATTGTTGCCAAGTTATACACAATTGGGATGGGAGTAAGCTTAGGAAATAAAGGAAATTGCAATCTTTTCCTCTCTTTGGTCACCCTTTAGTACATGCAAGGTGACTGCCAATGTCTTTGGTGTCTCCCCTCCTCCCTGAAAATTAAAGTCAATCTCGGAGATGAAAAGTTTGAAAAGAATTGTTCTTGGAGTCAAAATTCCTGATGTCCTGAATTACAGCAACCCCCACCCTGAAGTGATTGGCTCCTTAAAGTAATCTGACCCATCTCAATTAACTAGCACAGAGATAAAGATTGCTCATGCTAAGTTGTCACATAACACCAGGCTTAGAAATTGGAAAATCTCAAATAAAGGAAAGATACCTGTTCGGCTGTATCAATAGTTTCAACATATATCAATATTTGGATATGACTTACTCTCTTGATGTGCAAAATTGAGTGAATTTATGTACCTAAACCTAACAAGAAGGGCTTCTTGTCGAATAACCACTGTAATTAAAATGTGTAAGAGACCATTTACCAGCTGAAGCTTTGAGAGAGCTAGGATCTGTGTTGTTTTTTTCAAGACACAACTGTCATCTGCAAAATATACAGATGGAGTTTTGAAGCTCAGATGTGAGCTGCTTACAAATCCAAGGGGGGCAGAAGAAGATGTTTTGCCGACTTGATTTGCACCTGCAGTTAAACAGACACACAGGCTAGGCTAATTTACACTGAAACTTAATTGCAAGCATAAATCTTGTGTATACAAATGACATATAAATAAAACCTCTCCTAGATATCCATGATCTGTTACACAAAGGAGCCAAGAGCCCCATATCTCCTTCTTTCATGGTTATAGGTCTCACTTTGGGATATGGAATTACTTTAATGCATTTGTCTTCTTCCCTGAAAATACCTAACTATGGGATGTCAAAAAAATAAATCAGGATCCAATTTGTCCTAGAGTAGTTTTAAACAGAGATGCTGTTAACAATTAATCAGCAAAAAGAATGTGGGGAAACACAAGCATGTGGGTTACAATTTATTAACTGTAATTCCAGCTTGTTTGAGCGTCCTGCGAAGGTGCTTTGTTGCTCTTGAGTTTTTCTGGAGGGAGCCAGGATCGAGCGTTATAAGGAATGAGTCAAGGGATTATAGATTTCCTGAGGCTGTTTTTATCTTCTAAACAATATTTCATGTGCAGAAGGCATTTTGAGACTTGGCTGGTGAGCAGTGTACAACTGGACCAGTGTTCTTTAAGTGAGCAGCAAGTTTTTGATGAAGCCCAAAGGAGAAGGAAAAAAAAAAGGGGAACATCCAAAAAAGAATAAAAAGCAACCCAAGCGCGGTGGTTCCCCTGAAAATACCTCTCCCGTAACAACTTATTTCCATATAAACTTGAATGTTTGGGGGCTTTTGAGGAGCCTGGATAAGGAGGTCCAATGAGGCTAAGATGTAGAAGGCTCAAGAGACCTGAAGTCATTTCACACCTGGACCAGAATGGAGCACTCTCTCAATAATGTTGGTGTCTTTATGGAGGTTTATGCTAAAATAGGAGTAGATATTTTGAGGGTTGGATTTTAATTTCATTTTGTCACATGGCTGGTCAGTTAAGAGGCTGCTAATTTTTTTTTTTTCTTTTCCACAAAATGGATTCTCTAGATTTTTCCTACTTGAGTTATGAGCCTGCTGTTATTCTGATAAGCCTGTTTATGGTGTGACCTACTTAACCAGAGCTCTGGTGGCTGGAGGCTCACAGTAGTGCAAAGACTAAAGGCCACAAACAGGAAAAGATATCATATGAAAAAAAAAAAAGTTTTCAGGCTTTTGTCCTTTACATGCTGCAAGGTGTCAAGCACTGAACCAGCTCGGAGACCATTGTTCAACCAACTGCTCTTTTCAAATGGAAATGTCTGCAAAAGCCATGTCAGCAAAAGGAATTCTTTGCTTAAACTCTGGCTCCTAGCTTATATCCTACAATAAAACCTGAGGCCTATTTGTCCATACTTAGGACTTGTTACTAGGTTTTAAAGCTCCTTTCAGGCACAGTTTTAGCCTAATCTGGCTATACCACTAGCACGGGCAAGATTATGAAGCTCCAAGGTTATGTTGCCTTTGACTTGCGAATGTATGTCAAAAGTCTGATTTATAGTTTCCACCAGTGTAATTGCCTTTTAAAAAATATCTTTCTACAGAAGGCAGTGGAGCAACACAGGACTAGCTACGTCCACACAGGAAACAGGAACAAGGATTTCCAAAGGTCTGTTGATTTTTCAGCTTTCATGCTCTGAAGATGTATTTCCTTTGAAGTGTCTCAAATAGGGTAGTATCCAATTATATTTGTAATCCCAATCTAATTCAATCAGAGACTCCAATTATAGCTCATCTGTCTCTTAATCCAGTTAAAGTCTGTAGAGTAGACTGCACCTTAGTGAACATAACTAAATTAAAATTCAAGCTGTAGAACACTTGTAACCAGGGCTAACCAAGTTACAGCCAGCACTAGCTGAGAAGTGGGAGGTTTGCCATGGAAATGGGCTGATCTCCATTTAATGGCCAAACCCTGCATCAGTTCTCCTCGCAGCTAACTCTCTGCCAAGCTTCTAATTACTAAGGGCCTTAAAAAGTGCTCTTAGGCTGAGCCAAATACAGCTCTTTTAGCTTCATCTAGTTGTTTTCTTCCTCTCGAATGCTTCACCCCAGCTCCCCCAGCAGTGGGCTCAGGAGCACTAATGCAGTGCCACTTTCACAATCACCTTGCGACTCTTTGGAGCTAAGTGGCCTAGCAACTGCTTGGCGTCTTACCTGCTCGCACCGTGAGGCCATGGCACATCTGGAGCAACCAGGTAGACACCCAGGTCTTGCACAAATCTATCCTCACCTGTGCACTTCCATGAAAAAGCCTTACCTGAAGAGATTCCATGCACTGCACGTTGAGGGACAGCAGGTAGACGACCTGACATACATGGTTATGGTGCATCACTTACACTACGACAGGGAATAATCATACAGCATTAAGGGTCTTGTGGGTAGAAAAGCAGACAGTGTAAAAGAGATGTCAGGGGATGTCACAGACGGCGATAGCCCCGCTAACCAGTCGTTCTGCAGCAGTGTGACTTTAGAAAACACATCGCTGGTTAACTAACCAAAGTTAAAACCAGCAGGTCCTAAAACAGTTTGATCAGCCAGTGTGGATGGGGTTACAATGAAACAACTGAGCTTCATGGGCAGGAATACTTTAGGGTTGTGGGGTTTTGTTTTGGTTGTTTGGGGTTTTCTTTAATTTATACCAGAACTGGCTGGCTGAAGTGACCTCGACCAACAAAACAGCAGAGATGTCCTATTGTGTTTAATCATACTCAGGGGCAGCTATTAAATTTAATTAGTTCTGTCCCAACTGCCAGTTGCTCAGTTTCAATGTATTTACCCACCAATCCCAGACCCCTCTTTCAGTTTTAAGGGCTGTACTTAAGCTGCCTTGATGAAGACTAAAGTCTGTTTCAACCGTTTGGGGAGATAATGTATGAACTAACACTCAACAATCATTTCCTTTGTTTGAAGAGAAAATTGAGTAGCAATGCTGTCTCTTGCTGAAAGTGGTATCTGACAGCAGGAACACCTTGCAGAAAATGTCCATTTACCCCAGTTTGGCCTGCACTTTCTGATCTGACTTAAGACGTGTTTAGAAAGGCACGTGCCTTCTCTTAAATATAGTAATATAACTCCATGGCTATACGGCATCCAGACTGAATAAACACTCTGGGAAATTATAGCATTATACCTGTAGTTTGAATTTTTGGTGATGATTCTTCTTGTGTAAAGAAATTTGAATGTAATTGTTCAGTTGTCCAATCTAAGCAGAGATACTGAATAATTTCAAAAGTGTAGTCTTAACTTCAGTGAGCTATTCTGCCGTGGTACTTCAGCATCTCTATGAAAAGCCAGAAAAAAATCCCTTTAATCATTCATTTAAAAGAATGGTACTGGGAATTTAATCAAAACTGGATATATGCATTTAAATCAGAGTTTCTTGAAATAATATTACTTAGGGCAGGCAGAACATACTACCATCTTCCAGTCTGGGTCACGAATTGATCTGTAGGAAAGTTAGAACAAGGAGAAGGAAGGGATGACTTTCTTCCAAACTTTACTCTTAGTACAAGATCTATAAACTGTGAAAATAGGATACCACTCACAGGAAATTGTACAGATATTCACGACCAAATATATTGTATCCCTTCCATTTCCTTCCTCATTCCTGGCATAAAGAGTGGAGTACTAAGCTTGATCATTTTAGATATTTCAGTCATCATTCTGCAACTAAGCTAACGCTTCACAACAAAAAAAGTGCACTTCTCAAAAAAAACCGCCATTCATAGGTGTTTGTCCTTTTTTCTTCAGGCTGTCATTTGGATAATTTTGTGCTGACTTCATTCTATTCATGGTGTTAAGTGTTAATGTTTTGGTTTATTTTTTCCTATTGCCTTCCAGTCATAACAGTTGAAGACAGGGTGCTGGGGCATTTTTCGGTCGTTGTTCATTTTAGTTTTTTTTTTTTTAACTAAAAGCGGAGCTATCAAAGACCAGATGGCACCTCCAAAACCTGTTAATGCTCTGAATCTCCACTACCAATTGGTTGTCAGTCCTTCATTAGGTATGGCATGAACAAAATCCACCCACAAGGAGACTAGCCAAATTTAGGACTGGGATGTAACTGAGAAGAGTAATTGGAAAAACTGCTGTAGAAAAAAAAAAAAAAAAAAAGGTCTGCAATATAAAAAAAAAAAATCTTATTAATCGTAGTCATAGAAGCAGAAAATGAGAGCTAATTTTACTAAGTAAAAGACCCCTGCTAAGTGGTATTTTGACATCTGAAAATAATTCAGTTTCGATCTTGGTGCTTCACTGACATGAACAAGGAAATTAATAACTCTCTCCCCGAGCTGTTGTTTCAAGCCATCTCCACACAGATGACTGCAGACGGCTCAAGCCCAGTTAGCAGATTTTCTTTGCAACCACCGGGAGCACAAACCTGAGAAGAGACCTTTTGGAACTAAGCTCAATCCTTTGCTAGGACAGGCAGCTTGTTCCATGTGCCTTTCATGAGCTGCTTTTTTAGGATAACATAATGGCACAATGTATCAACAGCTTGATTATGAAGGAGTACACATGCAATTCTAGCAGGGTTGTCTGAGAAGATGAGGATACAGGGGGAGGTTGTCCCAATTTGTTGCATATGAAGTTGTATTTAGCATTGCCATTTGATTAAATATTTCCCCATCACATTCTGATATGGTTTGGTATTCAGTAAAAAAATTATGCCTCATAATCAAAACCCATTAGCCTCGTTCCTAATTATGAAGGGGATTTACCATAGGCAAATGGCAGCCCAGTGCACCTGGGGCAGGGGCTGCCGGCGCACAGCGGTTATACCGAGACCCTCTACACCACTGCTGGCCCTACATCCCTCCTGTAAAAAGGGATAATAATTAGACATCTCCAAAGGCTCCGTTACAGCTTAGTGCTAGAAAAGGTTTGTGTACCTTGTCTGGAAGGAAACGATCTCACAGGATTCCTGTTACTACCTGTGATGTACCATTGGGTCATGAAATTCAGTGAAGACAGCACCATAAATACAAGTTACACGTACCTCTGATCTTTTGTTTATTCAGAAGCAAGTAAGTGTTTGAAAATGAACACATTTTGCCGAGTAGAGGGAATGCTATTCATTTAACACACAGTTAATCCATTCCTTAAAATACTTGGTTTGTATTCTTGGGCAAAGCTGGATCTCTCATTCTCTGGATTGCATCTGCCATCTAATACAAGATATTACACGAGGACACTTTTCATGCTGTGAGAAATAGACCTGATAATGTTTACTCTGGCGTAGATGAAACGCTTGGGCATTTTAACAAACATCCAGAGATTTGTTTGTTTACCTGCCTAGCCCACATGCCTCTCATTCCTCCTGGCTGGGGAGGCAGTTGGTTCTTTCAAAAAGTTACAATTCCTATGTTATTCCTTCCCTTGCTTGGGAGAGCTAAGGTTTGAAGTTAAGTTGTGCCCTGCACCTTTGGTCAGATGCATCTTTGGTAAAATACATTTTCGATGTAACAGCCCAGAACCCATGGGAATCAGCAGTCCATTAGTTGCGTTAGGAATACCATTATGAAGGTGGTATTTCTACAGCGCTTACAAAATCTTAGAATTGTCAGCATTGTCAGCCTGAGTACAAGAGACCGTGTTCACAAGAGGGAGGATAACTACGATTTTGTACTTGTTACCCCCCCATGTTGTCTCTTTCTCCTTCACCTCTCCATACTGTAATGGAGGTGTGAAAATCCTACCACCTCAGAACTCCTCCTCCTCTCTTCAGTCTCATCATCAATGTCTAAATATTATTCCTAAAAGATAATAATGCAAAATAATGTAACTTCTTCACAGTAATCCCTGCTAACAGATCTGGAGTGAGGGGTGGGCGTGGGGCAATCAGATGACTGTGCAGACAGGGCTTGCTGCTATCAGAAAGTTTCAAAACAATATAAACAGCTGGACACACTTAACAACTAGTTATTAATTAATAATATTCTATGATGCTGTTACGTGGACACTGTGTTTGTTTAGTGATGGGAGGAAAATATGAAGCTCTGTTAATAGCTTTGTTGCAGCTCTTCATTACTGTTTTACATAGTATTTTGGCTCTTCTATATTTAGGACTGAGGGAATTCCAAGGGAATTTAGTGCCTAGATCCCTTTAGGATGTTCAAAAGAATTGGCATCAAAGATTTTAGAACAGTGGTTAAAAAAAACTGGAAGCAAATTCAAGAGAGTTTCTAAATTAAACCTGAAGCTTATTCATGAACAGGTGTACCCCTTCACTATATTGGCCTGCAAATACACATAAAGTAGGACCATTGCTCTAGCGAGGGTAGTATTTGTATTAACAATTCCCACACGGAAAGTACTTAAGCTATATTGTGGCTATATTAACTGCAGCTGTACTAAAAGCATCACTAGGTCAAGAAGCAAGTTGTTCCCTGAATAGTGGGGCTAAGGAAGCCTGCTCCTAAAGGTTTGCGCTCCATCATTCTCCCTCTCCTCAGTGTTTTCCCTGCTCAGTCCAATACCTACAACCTGTTTGGGTGGCTGGTTGTGTGCAGATCTGGAGCAACAGTTTGGCTGATGGGCCAGCAGTGCGTATGTGCTGTCTGTTTTGCTGGCTACCACGTGGGTAAGGTTTGAACCATAATTCTTTCTTTCAATGAGGACATAAATTTGGATCTTTCTTCCCTATCCAGATGCTGATTGTCACGCGATTTGCTCGAACTCATGTCTTTGAAACTGCTCCCCTACTATCAGGTTTGACTGAAGCAGTCAGCAGGTTCAAGAAAGGAGGATGGATGGGTGGGTGGG
>JANZLQ010000009.1:23949042-23993488 GCA_026212715.1 Elanus axillaris | reverse complement strand
ACCGACCGGCCCTGCCCGGCCGCGCCCGGGGCTGGCGGCTTCGGGCGGCCGCCTCGGCAGGTAACTCGCAGCAGGCGTCTTAGGAAGGGGCAGGGAGAAACACGGCGCTTGTTGTGTGGGGTTTTTTTTTTTTGGTTTGGGTTGGGTTTTTTTTAAAAAATGTCCTTTCCAAGGGCTTGGGGAGGGAGGTGGTGCGGGGAGCGGGGGCCTGCAGCCAGCCCCGTGCCCCCCGTTTGAAGCCAGTGCATTTGATCGTAACTTTTGCTGAGTGTTCGAACGCTATTTTTTTTCCCTTTTGCTCCTCAGAAGCGTTTATCGACGATAGCTTACTCTGTCCTTGGCCGAATATTTCTCTTGAATAGGTGGGTAAGCAAAAGGGTCAATCAGTAGGTTGATTAAAAAAAAAAATTAAAGCCTTGAGAGAGAACCTGAAAGCACGTGAAATGCTAATTGTTAGGTGTAACGCGTTTCTGGGTCATTCTTGGGCAGAAAAATGCTGCTGATAAACTCAGTAATAATAAACTCAGTAATAAAGTCAGAAAACATTAAGGCCTTTGGGATATTTCTGTAAGTAATCGGTTGTGTATTTTGCTTACTCGAGGAAGTGGTTTTGTTCATAGTCACAGTTAAAGTAAATGCTGTAAATAGTGTTTTATAGTGGGAGAAAAAGGAAACTTTGGACAGTTTAAGGTGCTTGGAAGTCCTAGCTTTTCAGCTGGGAACAGGAAAAAAAAAAATCGAGGGAGCACGATGCCCGAGAGCAACTGGGAGCTGGTGGCAAGGGTTTTCACATCTAAGGCCTGGAGTGGATACTTGCTAATCCTTCATGAGTTAATTTTAACTGGGGGAAGTGCATGGTTATGTTAATGTTAAAGGAAAAATAGTTGATCAAATGTAGTCTGTGGAAAAAGTAAGCTCACCAAAGGTATTAAACTCTTGGGGGGAAAAACAACAAAAAAAAAAGGCGGGGGGAGCCTGAGCTCTGGCCGTTTCCTCCCAATTCAAGTGAAATATAATTTTATCACAGTTGGAAAAGAAAAAAGTCACATTGCTCAGATGAGTCGTAGACCAGCAGCACCCTTTCGAAATGACATCAAACCAGTCAAGACTTATTTCACTCTTTTACTGGTTCCCTTAAAAAAAATTAATTCGAGCTGTGTGGATTTTATCAGCCTTCCTTGTCGATGACCGCCTTGTCCTACACAATAGTGGATTTTTTCCATCCATTTGCCAGTGATTCAATCTAACCCCCCTGCTGGGTTTACTGCATTCTTCTAACTTATTGGATAACTAGATGCTGAGAGATAACATTCCTGAAATTCGGGGGTGGGGAGATAAAAAAAACAGTAGAAGTCCTATCCCTGGGAAGCCTTTGGAGAGGGTTAAATGAAGTGCACAAGCGATTGTTGTAGCAGGGTTCTCTGCTCCTTGGTAAATCCTCATACAGTATGTGGACAGAGCTGGCTGCACGGGGCGGTTTCTTTGCAGAGAAAACCCACTATTTCAGACCGTTAAGTTCATGTCAGTGATAACTGCTGGGCGGGGGGGGCTGGCCGGCAGCACGGGGGTTTGGGTAAATGAGGTGCTCTGATTGCAGGCGCTTGGTGCTCCTTCGAGGCTGGGGAGAGGACGTGATGTAGCTAGAAATCAAGATGAAGAGTTTCAGAGAGGCTGTTGGGGTTTTTTTAAAGAAACAGTAAATTGCTCCTTTATTATTCCAGCTACTACACAATAACTAGGCATCCTGCTTCTACTGACTGTATCTTTAAAAAAAACACCCCAAAACAACCACAAACTTTTTGAGATCAAGAAAGCTATTGCACTCTTTCTAAGCTAGAAGGGAAAACAAGGCATAACTTTCCCTCCTTGTCATGAAGCAAGTCAGTACAAGCTGGGAATTGAAAATTATTTGGAGTCCTGAGCCTAGTGCCTTGCTGTCAGACAGAGGAAGTGGAAGCAAAGATGTGTGACAGCGGCAGCAAGAGCAGGCAGGGCCAGGGCTGCTAACCTGCCTGCCCTGCCGAGCACAGGTGCCTTCGATTTACTGGAGTCCCTTCCTCTGAGGTGGCAGCTGGTGCTTAGGTCCAGAAAAGTTACCTCTGGAGCTCCTCAGAATTATGAGCATGGGCTGTGCTGGAGTTTGGAAAAAAGGGGCTTTGAGTTTAGCATGGTCCTATCAATGGAAAAAAAATAATGAAGGAACTATCAGTGGAAGGGAGATAAATGATCGTATGCTTTGAAGCAGTTGAAGTTTGAGGACTTGTCTAGACATAGTTATCCTTGAATATCTCCTTCAGGGTGGGCAACAACAGTCTTTCATGCAGACCTTTCTACTCCACTTGTAACATTTTCCATGGCCGCTCCGGAGGTGCACACTGCAGTGTGAAATGCGTGTGCTTATGGAGGAGAGCCTGTGGAAGAGCGAGCTTTCTGCTTTCTAAAGTAAAACCTAAGGTTATTTTGGAATGTGGGCAAACTGTATAGTTGGACCTGGGAGATTAGACTGTTAAAGCCCTAAATGCTGAAGGATTTGGAAAAGAGGTTTTGATGTTGTAGCTTATTCTGTGAAATACCTGCTCGATGGGTGGAAATAGTTAGGAAAGTAGTCAAGTGAAGACCTCTTGAGTCAGTGTACAGAGTAGTTATGGAGGCTTCTTGTCTTTTTTTTTTTTTTCCCAACACCAGTGCTTTCTTTCCCATTTTATCTGCTCAGACTTTTGCAAAGATGAGTTTAAAAAAGTCCATTCTTGACCTCAGTTGACCCTATTTGTTGACCAACTTCTGAATCGTGTACTACTTGTACTTGTCTGCAGACTAGATATCTCTGTATATTTTTCCAGAGAGTTAAATCAACTTTAGAGGCACCAATTTAGTGATACTTGGGATGGGAAATGTATGCTAAAACTATGCCTTTATCCATTTCCTTCACTTGGGATGTTGTTTGGGCTACAGGGGATGGGGAAAGTATTTAATTCTCCCTATTCTGGTACGAGGGATGCAAACAGTTTTGATCATAGCTGTGCTGAGAACACCTTTCCTCCCTGTTCAAGGACTTGTAACCCTGAAGTGGACATGATTAACAGAATTGCATACATATAGATTTGGATTTATTGCTCTGCACAACAGGTCTCTGATACTTGTGTTTTTTTAAACGATCTAGTCGTTTTCTAAGAAAAAACTTTAATGTGCACTTTCTGACACCTAACATTAAACAGATGAAGTTTGATTTGTTTGAATATACATATAATACCCTTGTTAACCTAACAAATGTCGAGGCTTGCAATATCCTCCCTTACAGAGCTTTTATGCTACCCCAAAACAGTAAGTCAACGTGGTGCTTGAGTTGTTGCTTGGACATGCTTCCCCTCCACCCTGCCATGTACAGGATATACACATGTATCAGATGTGTGGTTCAGTTACACTTTTAAAATGAAAGCCACAAATAGCTTCTGTGCTTGCAGACTCTTTGGTTCCCCTTGTAAAATGGTGCGGGCTAGTAAGGTGGAACCGAAGCTGGGCCTCAAGGTGAATAACTGGAGATGCAAGACCTGAATAGAAGAGATCTCATAATAGAAGTTCTCAGTTGTGGATGAGGTCTGCAGTGTGCCCCGCCGGGTGTGTGGGAGGTGAAGTACTTGGTTACTGCACCCTTGGCACGCATCGAAATTGGACCAATTATTGTGAATTATGGGATGTTTCACCTGATGGGGGCTGTAATACATCTGCAGTCCTTCCCACTTCCCTCTCAGCTCTATGAGCCTCAAGTTTTACCTCCTGAACACTCCTGCCTCCCGTGCCCCGAATGCTTGCCCGCCTCGAGCTGGGCACAAGTTTGTTGTTTGAAGGTTGGCTAGACTGAGCAAAAACATCCTGTTTTGGTGTAGAATTTCTCTTAACCTCTCTTCCCGTTGTGATGTTTCCCTGAATGATGTTTTTTTTTTTTTTTTTTTTGTCCGCGTGCAAATTATGCTCACTCTAATCTGTGGGGCACTGGTAGAGGAAGGGCAGGAGTGGACTTGCAGACCAGCTTTGCTTTCCCTCCCCCTCCCGAAAAGCGGGTGAGTTGCGGATGCAGCTAAACAGGGTGTCCCGAGCAGGTCTGCAATGACTTTGCATGTTTTGCAAGGAGGACTTGTTGCTTCACTGTTTAATAATCTATCGTCAGTATAAATGTAGGCTCATACCTATGTGTGGGGTTCTGTAAGTTAATCATCTTCTCTTTACTACTGTGGCTTTTCAGAGGTTGGTTTTTTACATGAGCATGCTTTTGAAGTATTTAAAAGCTAATATTGGGCATATTTGTCAGCCCTCTTCAGTAGTAATTACTTCCGTAATGGTGGAGTGAATGTTGTTTAATGGATCAGTGTACAATTAAGAATGGCTCTGAAGTTCTTGTGTTAACAATCTTACATGAATTTCTGAGAGACGGTTAACAAAGAATTATAAACTGAAGTACGAAGAAAAAATAAGCTTATGTGGTGTTTTGCTCAGTGCTGCGATGCTTTCTGTCTTCCTTGGGTCGTGTTCATTTTAAGCTGTGTTGTTTTGCAGGTGCTAGCTGCCTTGCTGCAGTGTTTCCTTTTTACCTGTATAAAGGGATTTGCGATAAACCTCTTTCCATTGAGCCTTGTGTAAGATTCCTTTTATATTTATGGAAAACAGAACTGAAATACAGATTTCTTTGGGGCTGCAAATGAATTGGCAGCAAAACAAAGAGCAGGACTTCAGATTGATCTGCACGCTTGATTCCAGTGTCTTGTATCTTTAACTTGTAATTCAGGTGAAGTGGGTGATCTTAAGAATAGGAAATAGTCTAAATCTAGCTATTAATAATGTGACTTTCTTTTATTTTAAGGGAGTCCACAAGACGTCCCAGGTGACGGAGATGGTGAAATGAGTTCCAAAAGGTGCCGCACGGAGGAAACGAAAATCTGTGAGAAATGCTGTGCAGAATTCTTTGATCTCTCTGAATTCCTTGAGCATAAGAAAAATTGCACTAAAAATCCACCTGTTCTAATCATGAATGACAGTGAGGGAACAGTGCCCCCAGAAAGCTTCTCTGAAGCTTCTCTAGGGAGCTTTCCAAGTGATCGAATGGATAGCAGGACACGCAAGGACATTCAGGCAAAGGGCTGCCCTGGCTCTATGGAAAAGAGAGAAGGAAAAATGGATGCTGAATCTGTAGGAGGAATGTACCTTAAAATAGAACCCCCCGTCACACCTGCGGCTCCTGGGCTAAGCTATCTACCAAAATCCAAAGTACCAAACACTAATGTGACTTTGCAGACGATACGCGGCACTAAAGTGGCTGTGAACCAGCGGACCTCCGATGCCATCTCTTCTTCAGCAGCCAGTTTTAATGCTATCCCCATGATCCTGGAGCAGCTCGTGTGTTTGCAGCAGCAGCAACTCCAGCAAATTCAGTTGACAGAGCAAATTCGCATTCAGATTGCCATGATGGCTCCCCATGCCCTGCATCCTTCTATAGCAGCTGCTACTGATCCACTAAAAGCTCTGGGCGCTCACATGTCTCAGCAGCTGTCGGCTGCTGTTGCTTTAATCGGACAAAAAGCTGGAAGCCAGAGCCTATCACTGGAATCCTTGAAGCAAGGGAAACTACCTCATTCTAACACTGGTGTTGCAGCTGCCAGCTCGCTGGCTGCTGGGCTTTCCTCCTCCTTCCCTTTGAAGCCGGAGGCAAGCAGAAGCCTCCCCGGCTCCATTTCTCGGTTCCCGAATCCTTTGCTACCTCAGTCCTCCAACTCCGTCATCTTCCAAAATCCGCTTTCGGCCGTTTCTTCTGTAATAGATTCCTCAAAGAAGGGGAAGGGAAAACCCCCCAACATTAGCGTGTCTGAAAGCAAACCGAATGCAGAAGAGCCGTTCTTCAAACACAAGTGTAAATTCTGCGGCAAGGTCTTTGGCAATGACAGTGCCCTGCAGATTCACCTCCGTTCCCACACCGGTGAAAGACCCTACAAGTGTAACATTTGTGGTAACCGCTTTACAACCAAAGGAAACCTTAAAGTGCATTTTCAGCGTCACAAAGAGAAATACCCCCACATAAAGATGAATCCGTACCCGGTTCCTGAGCACCTGGACAATGTTCCCACTAGCACTGGAATCCCGTATGGCATGTCTGTGCCACTGGATGAGTCTAACCTAATTGTGGATAGCAAACCTCTCCTAACAACTCTGCCTACCTCTGCGGCCACCAGTGCACCTCAGACCATCTCCAACCTAGCAGGCATTAAAGAGTCTCTGCCTGGTACGTTCTCAAGTGACCTGCAGTCAAGACCTTCTCCAGAAAGCGAGGGTGGCTCTTCCTCATCAGGGGTGGTCGGTCATGAATCAGGAACAGAGCAGAGCTTGAGTTCACCACAAGCTACCTGCAGCGTGAGCATCTTCCATGTAAGTGGGTCAAACGAGCAAGGCTCAGAAACTTCAAAGCTTCAGCAACTGGTTGAAAATATCGACAAATCCACTGCTGACCCTAACGAGTGCCTGATCTGTCACAGAGTGCTGAGCTGCCAGAGTTCACTCAAAATGCATTATCGTACTCACACTGGAGAGAGGCCATTCAAGTGTAAAATCTGTGGCCGTGCCTTCTCCACTAAAGGGAACCTTAAAACTCATTACGGTGTCCACCGGGCCAATACTCCTTTGAAGATGCAGCATTCGTGTCCTATTTGCCAGAAGAAGTTTACAAATGCAGTTGTGTTGCAGCAGCATATCCGCATGCATATGGGGGGACAAATACCCAATACACCAATGCCAGAAAACACCTGCGACAATACTGATGTGGATCCTACTGCGGCCGAGAAGAACGGAGACGTCAGTCGCCCAGATGAGACTGTGGAAAGCATAGAGATAGAAGAGGACCTGGACTCTCAGGATGGCCCTAGGAGTTCTTCAAAACCTCCTACTCCGTACGATGCACAATCAGAATCGCCAGCCACGGCAGCCACCTTCTCTGGTATTGCAGCACTGGAGAATCAAATGAAGATTGTCAACTCTGCTTTGAACTTGCAGCGGCAAAGCAGCTTGAAGTCTAGTGACAATGGCTCAGCAGAAAGTGATGGCATGACAAATGATTCGTCTTCTGTGGCAGGAGATCCAGATTATCAGAACGGCAGGAGTCCTGCTGCCTCTGAGTCTGCATCGCTCCAGGCTCTGTCCCCAGCCAACAGCCAAGCTGAGAGCGTAAGGTCAAAGTCACCTAGCTTCAACAATCAAGAAGATGCAGGCACAGGAAATAAATTGGAGGGTCCTGAGAACACTTCTGCAGAAATGGAAGGGGTTGTCGGTGCTTTGGATTTAACTTACGGCAACATTGGTCGAAAGGTCATTAAAGAAGAACCTGGGTTACACTTTGCAAATGGAGAATATGGTGAGTAATATGAAATGCTGGCAGTAACTTGGGGTGGAGTAGCAGGTCTGGAAGAAATCCGTCTCTAAAATGACCAACAGGAGTCGGAACCTCCTCAGCTTTCCCCTCTTCCTTCTCCTCTATTAGGATAGGAGCATATGCCCTGTGAAGTTTTCCTGACCCAAAATCAGAATTCAAAGACTTAAGTGCTGTCATCTCCTGCAAGGGGTAGCATAGGGGTCCTTAAAATAGAGGCTGTGCACTTAGTATCTTTCATGGGCTCACCTGGTACCTCCCTATAGCTCTCTGAAGATCTGTGTTTGTGTTTCAAGGGAAACTGCTTAACCCAAGAATGTGACATTAAAACTCTGGAATCTTCTGTGGGGTTTTTGAGCACTTTAGCATTGAGGTTCATGTTGATCTCAATTTGATGTGAAAGTGAAACTTTCTAACTCCTAAGCTCACCAACAAAACCAGGGATGAACTCCTTTCTTTCAGAGCATCCTAGCAAGTGTAATAGCAGCCCTACCGTGTGTCTTTGGAGGGCTTTGCAGGCATGCTCTTCAGGTACTTGCAGCCAGCCCCAAAGGCAGGGCCTCTGGTATCTTAGCCAGACTTAAGCTTGGGCACAGAAGGAGGTTGCGATAAATGTTACCTGTGCTTTCTTTCCAGGTCGAAGTAGTATTCCAGCTGCTTTTGTTAGAGCCCCACCAGCCCTCATAAAAATGGAGATGCCCAGTGAGCGTCCCATTAGCACTAGCCATTTCATTGGCCCACCAGCTCTCTCCCCTGGTGTTGCCCCTCTCCTCGTGCCACGACCGAAATTCTGCCGTCCCGCCAAACAGCATATCTGCACTACATGTGGGAAGAACTTCTCCTCTGCCAGCGCCCTTCAGATTCATGAACGAACCCATACTGGTGAAAAGCCCTTCGCCTGCACCATCTGTGGGAGAGCCTTTACAACAAAAGGAAACCTGAAGGTAAGTCATCTCTTGTGATGCCCTTTGTCTGGGAAAGTCGTACCAGAGAGGGAAAGACTATTGTTAATGTTTGCCCTGCCTTTGGGGACAACTTTGATTTTTCTTCTAGTTCCTCAAATGCTTATCTTTGACTTTTGTCTCTCCTTCCTGAGTTTCTTCACACAACTTGCTAAACAGTGCGCTGAGGTCACCTGCAGAAGTCTTGGCTACTGTCCTTGACTTTCCTTTTTGGATGGTAGGGAAGGCTTAGCCCTTACTAAGCAGATTGCTTTATTTTCCTTTGGAGTTGGATGTGTCAAGACATAACCATTTCATAGACTGAATGCTACAAAATGATGCCTACAGAATACATGCATTACACTGCACTGCTTGAAACACCATGCAGGATGAGGAGGGATAAAACTGAGAGGATAATCCCAAGATGGCACGAAGTACTTGAGGATTGTGTTTAAGCACTTGCTGAAGAAGTGCTCCAAGTTTGTCCTTATTGTCAGATTAATCCATTTGCCCTGTAAGGGACTCGCAGCTCCCTCACTCACACAGAGGTTTCTCACTTCCCATGAGAAGCTCTTCAGCCTTGTTGCATAAGGGCTGATATGGAGGCAAAATACTCTGCAGTTTGTGAACAGTCACTTGCTGGAAGCACTAGCAGCATGTTTGGGGTGCGGAAGACTTTAGCTTAGGTATGTAACCTCTCTTCCAAATTCCTTGGTAAGGTGGTTTGGGCGGGCGGGGTGTTGCATTAACTAATGTTTTTTGTTTTTTAATGTAGTCTGTTCACAGCAAATAATAGGGCTTTTATTTTTTGGGCAGGGGGAGAGGGGCATCTTTGCCAACATCACTTACAATAAGTGTAAAAACACAGTCCTATAAGCACTTCAGCAGTAAACTCTAGAGAGCCATCGTGGTGTCCAGCAGTAGAATGACTGTATCTTACACATGCCAGGAAAAGAACGGTCAAGAACTAGCCAGCTTAAATACTTACCTGAATGCAAATGGACCATACGTGATTTCTTTTGAGCACCTTGGCTGTAAGCAAAGTAGAACTTGGGTATACAGTAAAAGAACTGCTGTATTAACGACTCTCTTTACTTTTTTTCCCCCTCTGGAAGGTCCATGTAGGAACTCACATGTGGAATAACTCTGCCAGGCGGGGAAGAAGGCTTTCAATTGATAACCCCATGGCTCTGCTGGGGAATGATCCCAAGAAGGTATCTGAAATGTTTCCAAAGGATATAATGCCTCCTTCAGTGAGCATTGACCCCACAGTATGGAATCAGTATGCAGCGGTACTCAGCAATGGCATAGCAATGAAGACTAACGAGATCTCGGTGATCCAGAGCGGTGGCTTACCTACCCTTCCAGTCACCATTGGGGGTGGTTCGGCAATAAATACTGCTACAGTCTCGAAAATAGATGGGACCCAGTCTGGGACTGGTTCTGATACGGAGAAGGCCAGTGGTGCTGCTGCAGACAATGTGCCAAAACACCAGTTCCCTCACTTCATGGAGGAGAACAAAATTGCTGTTAGCTAAAAACTCTAGTGAAGTTGACGTACAGAAAGAACAAATATATATATACACAAACATATATTTTTAAGAGATTCCACTTCAGCCTCCTATTTTCCTATTGATGTGCAAATGATTTTATGGTTGTCTTTGTAAGAGTTGCCCAGAGTACAATCATGATATTGCTTTGCAAATAGTAAATAATAAAGAATAGGATTTCCTTCTATTTGGAAAGATGCGGGTCTTGCAAAGTAGTTCTTACGTGTGACTTTAATGTGTACAGCCTTACAGAAGTTTCTGCAACTTGAAATTCCAAAGGTTAGAATATTTACCTCTTTGTTTAGAGTGAAATACTTGGGGGGTTTGAATAGAGTGGAAACAACCTACTGTTGATGGAAAAGCTTCTATTTACTGATGAGAAACGAAAACTATTAATGCGGGTAAATATGCTAGAATGTCTGCCACCCTCTTAGAAATAGTTTTTCTGTTTGGATTTTTGGCTCTGTGTGGTTTCTGAATGTACTTTTTCCTATAATGGCTATCAAAACGACAAAAAAATTTTGTTTATTCCTCTTTTGCCTCAGAAGTTCTATGAAAAGAAAGTTGCTGTTTTTCTTTAATCACTGCTCCTAAGGAATTAATTTTCTGTATTGTTGGCTGCTGCTTATTTAATACTACTACTAGGACAGTCCTTCAAGTATAGTGCCAAAACTCCTACTTCCAAAGATGTGCAGTTTTTCCTAGATGTTTTATTTCAATACCGAGAGCCCCAAACAAGCATGGGTGGGTATGTATATACTTTTTTTTTTCCTCTCTCTTGAAAGGGAAGACTTGCCTTGGGAAGTCAGGTCTAAAAGCTCTGCAAGGAATCTCAGGTGACTGTTGCAATTAAGCATGGGAACTGGTTTCCTTAGCAAGAGACTTTTTTTTTTTTTTTTCATTTGGGTAATTTAGAAAATCAGTCTGTGTAAACCTGTATTTAAATATGAAGTATTCATGCTTAGGTTAAATGTTTTGTGGGTTTTTGGATGGCATTCCTACTCTGGTCATTAAGTTTCTTGGTGGTCTGTGAACTTGCATTCTACCAAAATGGTAATTAATGATCCATGTGTTTTGTATGAAGGTTGCTGGGATAGTCATCTGGATTCTAAGTTATCTACCTCATTTTTTTCCTTATGTAGTTGTAGTGTCTATTTTTCTATTAATGACCACTGTAATGAACTGAGATTCAAGCAGATGCTTCCATGCACTATCTGAAACCAAAACCTGATGTATTAGTGGAAGCACCTGAAGACTTACTGGACTGACCTTTCACTATTCCTCCAACGTCTGCTGGAACTGTATGTGTAATGGAATCTAAACCAGACTGGAAGATGAGCATATGGTATGGAAGGACTGTACGATGGAAGGGAGTCTAGTTGTTGACTGCAGGAAATCTTCAAGTCCAGTCTCCGTTGTGGAAGGCCCCAAAAATGCAGATTACCAAAAGTTTGTGTAATGTTGTTGCACCTGATTCTTGCTTATGATCTCTGTATGCCGAGTTGTGCCTTTCCTGCTGGACTTGTAAGTAAGAACATACCAGTACCTGTTTACACTGTAAAATGGATATTGTTACATAGACCATGCAAAAGGCATCCCAATTGTCAAGTTTCTGCATTGTGAATGTATAACTTTTAAGAACTCTGTAGTTTTGAGTATCTACTGATGCGTTTCTGTTGACATTTTGAGAATAAATTTTGGGATGGCTTTTTCACACTTAGTGCTTACATTTTTCTGGCAAAGCATTTGTCTCCAGGAGAGCAAGTTCAACAGGCAGCATCTTGTCTCACTCCAGCGACTTTTAAAATCTGTGATCTAGGGTTGTGCTGTAGTTTGTTACTTAAAACAACAGAAACTAGGTAGTTAGTGGAGGAGTCTCTAGATCAGTTTCTTGGGAACAGTTGGGGTTTGATATAGGGAAGGATACTTGCCAGGGATGTTGATTCCCACACTAGAATAGAATGACAGTAATACATGCAGTAATTCCTGTACTGTGGTCACCCTAGAAAGGGGAAGGAATACCAAGTTATCAAATTGCCAGTGCCTGAAGATGCTGGCTGCATGGAAAAATAACTAACTTCCCCTAAAGAGCAAAGGAAAAGAGTTCTGCAAACAGCCCTGATAGAATGGAAAAGTGTTGAGATTCTGATACAACCTGAGCTAGCAAATTATTTTGTGCTTGGGAGATAACAGTGGAGGAAAATGGTGCAGGCTTCCAACATCGGTGCTGCCTGATCATGGTGCCTTGCACAAGGCTCATGCTTGGGAGTGGGGAAAAAAAGAAACACTTGCTCTCTAGGCTCTACCACAAGCTCTGGAGGAATGAAAAAAGAAGGGATGGGGAGGGCAGGACCGGGTGTGAGGTGATCCAGGAAGGTGGGCAAAATAAACAGGAGCAGAAGGAAAGGTAACAACACATGGGGGATGCGCAGGAAGGTAGAAAGCATACCCCACTTACCTTAGTCTACACAGAGCATGCAGCTGGTTTAAAACAACAGTGTAGTTCCAGGAGGCAAAATATTTGGTGTGAGAGAAGACGTGACCCTTCTCTGCTCAGGGAAACCAAGGGACTGTAATCTGAACCACAATCGATGAGGAGTATGGCAAGAGGTCTTGCAGTGGCGATAAGTAAAAATAAACTATATGCTCATGTTAGTGCGGATACTGTTCTCAGCTACTGAGCTCACAGCCCGCTTTGAGGGCAGCGTTGCTTTGGGTGCCTGGATGGACTTTCTGCCAGAGCTGCGGCTGTCCCTTCAAACTTTGGGCTGGATTTCCAGCTGGGTCCTGCTCGTGGTGCTGGGCACCCCATGCAGGACATGCTGCCTGTGTGTGACTAACTGCAGCAGCACTAGGAGCAATGTGGTGTGAAAGAGGAGGTGGGTTGGAGATGTTGGGTTTACAGGAGAGGTGGATCACCTCTAAGGACCTTGCCCCAATGGGGAGCTCTGCTCTCCAGCATGGGCCAACTGTGGGTATTTTGAAAAAGTGGCCTGGCTTCAAAAGAACATGTAATAACAAGCCTGCTCTCCATGATAGCTTGATACTGAGTAGTATAGTGATGCCATGAAAGTACGTCAGCAGCAGACAGAAATGAGCAGTTTTGCAAGCAGGAAGCCAACATAACCTGCTGTCCTGGGCCTTTGCACCTTGGTAGTATGTGTTGATGTTTCCTCATCCGAACAGCTCCTGAGGTTTGGGGTCTCTTTCTCTCTTAAATGTAGACTCTGAGCCTGTCCCATGAGGGCTGAGCTCACATTACAGCTTTACCTCAAAAGGTGCCAAGCTGAGGGCCTCCAACTGCCTTTTCGTGGTCATCTATAAGAATGTAATTATGTATTCAGGTCTCTGCCGCCTTTGACTGTATTGGTCAACAGGTTGGAAATTTAGGAGGGAGGAGGAGTTTCTTAAAGCATGGAACTCTGGTCTAGAAATAAAATGTCAGGAAACTGCTGGGAAACCAGAACAAGAAGTTTTTGCAAATAATTGTACAAAGCATAGGGTTGCTCCGGGGAATCGGGTAGGTGCAGCTAGGGCCTGCCTTGGTTGGGTGGACAGCAGTTTCATTTTTGAAATGATGTGGCTTGGCACAGAGTCACCGCAAGGCTTTATTCTCCAGGCCATGGTGTCAAGCTCTCGCTGTGCCCAAAGCTGTTCTACAGCTCAGGGATAAGGCAGCTCCAGGCTGGAGCGTAGCAGGTTCCCTAGCAAAGCCACTGTAGGCAAGTCATGGATCTTATCACAAAGCTTGAAGAACGGGTAGGACCTATCTGACCACTGTTTCCACAGGAGAAAGCAGGCTGTGCCATAAGGATATTTCTGCAGGAGGTTGCCGTGGGGGAGACTCTGTTTCCGAAGCAAGCAGGACTGGGCATTAGCTGCTCTCCCATGTACAAGAGCTGAACCAACACCTTCTGAAACTCAGTGTGGTGGAACTCACTGCACTGGCAAGTGTGTACAGTTTACAGTAACTGCATCTGAACAATTAAAAAAGACAGCTGATTCTCTTCCTCCCTGTGCTGATGCAAATTAAGAACAAGTTTACTGAAGCTAATACAGCTACATTGGTGTGAGAGCAGAAGTGAGCATGGTAATGTGCGCTGTCTCTGCTCATTAGCCTCTCTTCTTGCCTAAAGGACTCTCCTGTTCTTATTTGTTATTGTTTATATTGCTCCTTGCATAGAGGATTTGCCCAGGCTGTTGCTTTTGTGTAAGTAGCATATTTACTTGTATGAGCTAAGGTAAAGGCTGGCTTACTTAAAATGTTAAATTTGAACTTTAAAGTTGCATTGCTTAAAAAAAAAAAAGTGCATTAGGTTTACCTTAATATATTAGCTCTATTCCTCTAAAGAAATATTCTCTTAACCTACCCTTTCTGTTCAAAACTTTCCAAAAAGTCAATGGGAACTTTGAGGAGTGAGTTTGTCTGAAAATCGTGTAGGTAATCAGCTCTCTGAGCTGAGCTCGGTAGGACTGATTGCCTTTCCAACAGCTGGCAGTGAAGAGGTGGGAGCCTTCCCAGGGCTGCTGATAAATATGATGTGGAGCAAAGTGTAAATGACCTTAAAAGTCATAGAGTAAATGGCTTGGATTCACAGAAGGGAAAGGACCTGGCTGAGGTGCTTGAGCCAATGGGATGACAGAGAGAGGCTGAAACAAAGCAAAAGGGATGAGTGTTGCATTGATTTTTTATTTTTCCTGTTGAAAGCCATTGTGCTTACTGCAGGGTTTGCAGTACATTTGGAATCAGGAAAGGTGATGTCTTGTGTTAACAGCTTAGGCAGAAAGCCACCTTTAGCGTCTGTGTGATCCCATGAGGTTACTGCTGTGGTGCTGAGGCTTTCTCAGTCTCTCTTTGTGTCGTGTGCTCAGATGAGGGCTCTTCTCTGCATGCACTTCCCATAGCCTCCCCGGTGAGTGCTCTACATTAGTGTTGTGGGGGTGAGCACTGGACTTGCATCTGTTTGACTTCAGCTTGCATTCATCACTGACCTAGAAAAGTGTCTGTCGTTGCACAGCCACAGCAGGACAGGAAACAACTCAGAAGCAGAGAAAAGAACTGGCAATTACACACTCCTGCCTATTATTATATTATCTATTTCATTATCATATCTTCTATTTTCTGCACTTTGAGTTAATTGCTTATAAAGGGCAGTGATTTTTGCAACATTTTGATTGCTGTTAATACCACCAATACTCGAAGCTGTCTGATTTATTGGAAAATATGCTTTTTAATGCCTATTATAACTGAACTACGTGCTGGGCATCCCAGCCAATCTAAAGCAGCATCCCTCTCCTTTCAAACTTCTTTATTAGCCTCTCTGGTTGTCACATCTTGCGGTTCAAAGATTAACTTCTCTGATTTTCTTGATTCAGAATGAGAACAGGTGGATCTCATCGTGTGCCTTATTTTCCAATACTTGGTTTAGGCAGAATCCAGACATTACTAAAGGTTTGTGTAAAAGTGACTCTCTAAACAAAACTAAAAAACAAATCAAGTAAAAAGTGTTTGAATCTTTTTAACAGTGGAGTGCGGTCACAGTTTCTGTAGGCTTGGAAGCATGAAAGCCATCTCTGCGAAAATGTGCTGTCAAACTCACGGTAACTAAGGGACTGCTGGAGCAGGAGGGAAAGCTGAAGAAGCTGAAGCCCGTCTGCCTGCCAGGAGGCATTCCCTGGCTCCTCTCCGATGCCAGAGGCTGGCTCTGGTGGGCAGCTACTGCACCTGAGCGCTCACGGTAGGTCAGGATGCCTCTGTGTTCCTTCTCAGTCTGGTTAAGCAGGACACACTGAACAGCACAAATGAAGCCTTTTAAAAAAGTTTGACAATTGTTGTGTAGAGATGTTCCTATGCTTTTTCTTACATAGGTTTAGGGGCAAATAAGATTCAAAGCATAAATAAGATACCATTTTTATTAATAATGATCTTGTCTATACTTCAATCAGTTCACTTAAACTTTCAAATAAAAAAAATTCCAACAAAAACCCAAGCAAACTGAGGCAACCAAAAGTCAAAGCACCTGGCTTATGAAACAACGAGAGTGTGAGGGCCAGGTGCACAAAACGTGGTGTGTTGTGAACACAAAGGTCATTCAGGAGAAATACATGAAGTAAATAACCACTTGAAAATAACTTCCAATCTTCGTGTAGTAATATAGAATCTGTCCTGAAACCTTTTATGCATATTATCTTTCAAGATCCTCAGTGGCTTTGCAGTCATATGTACATGATGATGACAGAGGATGCTTTTAAATCAAGTTAACTGAATTGGCTTAACAGCCCTTTACAGTCCTCTAGAACAACTTTGCAAAGTTTGTTTTAGAAAAATTTGTCTCCAGGCAGTCTAGATGTTCAGAATACCAAAGACAGAATTTTTAAATTTTTTTTTTGGACACACTGGTTGCCTCCATGAAACCAGTGTGGTTACTTACGTCCTTAAAGTTCAGTACACATTCAGGTGATTGGCTGTTTTGGGGTACCTAAAGCTCTGTACATATTAAAAGTACTCCACCCCTCTCAACTCATTATGTCCAGATTTGGAAAAAATCAAATCTCTTCATTACCTATTCTGTTCCCCCATCAATTCTTTCCATCTTAACTGACAAAATAACCACTTCATGTAGGCGGGGTTTTTTAAATAAAATCTGCAAATATAAAATGTGTAACAAATACCAATTTATTCTCAGTTTATAGCTTTACATTTTTTATCACACCCTCAGGATGTGTAACACAAATAAAAATCAGTATGGTGAGAATTCACAAAACAGCTACAGCTAATAGCAAAATCATTTCAAGAGCTAACAAAATAAAAATGTGAGTTTGTTTGTCTAGAAAGCTGCACCCTTTTCTTCGTTTCTATTTGCAGCTGTCCTAGATGAATGACAGTTTTGAAAATTAGGTACTGAAGGGTTGTTTTCTTCTTGATCTGCAACATATAATTGTGCAAGGAAGAAAAAGATCCTATACAAATACTGCACTTCCTCAGATCAGCATGAGAAGTATCTGCTCTGAAACTTCATTATGGGAATGCCAAATGTTCTCTCAATAACAGAGCCTATGGCAGTATGAACTTTATTGTAGTTTCCCTTAGCAAGTGTTGATGGATTTATGGAGGGCTTCATTAAATATAGGCTTAAAGGATATCCGCTATCGCCCACTTGTCAAAAGACAAAATAATATCAAAGCCATCCGTGCAGATCAGAGATGCAGGTGTTAACAGTGCATTATAATCTGGTAGTGTTTAACTTGCCAATTAACTGCAGTAGTCTTGTCTGAGTTCAGATGTTTAAAAGATAAATTTAAAAGATGAATGCATCTTGTGTAGGTTTAGGGCACATGTACAATGATAACATATTGCTAATGATTCTTGCTTCAGCATCCCAGTTCATGTTTGCGTTTCTCTTACTAAAATGCTCCTTCCTAGCAATGATTCTGCGTGCAGCCACTAAGCCCCGGGAATGGGCAGCTATTGCATATTTGCTCTTACTTTGAGGAATGGGATGTCATAGTCCGAGCCTGTTTCAGTACTACTGCCTTGAGAAAGTGATGTTTCACTGCACCAAACCTGCTTCTTTCCTTGTCATTTGTGGGAGTGAGTCAGTAGCATGGAGAAATAACGCAGCATATGAGACTGCCTGCTGCACAGTTACTGCATGACTGCAAGTTTTCAAGCCCTTAGCAACCAAATCCCTACTCCTGTCTGCTGTCTCCCTTACAAAGGGTGCAGCTGCAAACACAGCTCTGAAACAAAGCTCAAAATATTACACGCAATGGGCTGCATTTTCAGACAAAGAAGGTGCACCCTGGTATTTGTAAAACATGCACTTACGAAATCAGATGTTAACACGTACAAAGAATAATGTCACAACTTGAATTGCCTGTGGAATCAAACATTTTGTGCAACCAGTTACACACCTATAGTCTGAGCCATCTCCTTAGATGTCAGAATCATCTATAATTTGATACTTATGTTTAGGGAAAAAAAAATAAAGTAAGCAAAGCCAAACATAGTCCCAAAATGGAATTAACCTTGCAGCACCTAAGAAGTCAAACAGGATATTATTATTCTGACCTTCTACAGTGTTCACTGGGCAAAAACACTGGAGTCCTATGCATAAAAAACCTCATTTATTTAGTAGCACAACTAAAATGGAAGAAAATTTATAGCTTATTGTGTTAAATAAGTAATGAGCACAATTTGCAAGTGCATTGTCAAAACCACCATCCATTGTTTGAGTGGGAAACTGGCACTAGGACTTGCTCCTTGGAATATAGGCACAACCCCAAAATGCAGTTTATTTACATGCTCTTTAATCAGTGGAGCTTAGAGACCTGGATCCATTTGAGGATCAGTGAAACACATTGGAAGGCATCACCCGTAGGTGAGAAGCTGGTGTCACAGGCAGAGAGGAAGAGGCAAAGCCTGGGGACGAGGAGGTGGCAGTGCTCTGTAACACAGAGGTGCAATGGAGAAGTGGGGGGGAAAGGCAAAAAAAGGTAAGGCAGGAAGGCTGGCTTCCAAAACACTGGGAACTGCTACGGTAAAGGCTCATGGACACAGAAATTTCTGGTTTGATTTAGGCACACCCTGCCAGCCAGTCTGTCCATAGGCTGTGCTTTGCCAGATTGAACTTTCACTTGTCTTTGCAAACTTGAATGGCAGACCACAAGAGACTCGACTATTCAGTGCATAAAACATAATCCTACTTGCAAAACAATCATGCTTATGCTGCCTGCTCTGGGAAAGATATTAAATCATTCCAATCAGCAATCTGGTAGTTTTGTACAACCCTTCATATTAAAAATGGCCACTCGACCTTGGACTTGCCAATAAACAGTTTCTGGTTTTGAAATGGGATCTATAACGTGCAGTGATGAAAACACTGATAGCATTTGATAAACGCTCTGAACAGGACAGCCTCAGAGGAAGCCAAGTGGTCCAGAATTGGTTCTATGACAAATCATTTGGGGGGGCAGAGCAGGGAGGGGAATAAAACTCCGCTTGCTGTGGTGTTAATTTAATCATCTGGGGAAAAAAAGTCCTGGGAGAAAAAACATAGATAATGATTTAAATTATGGAAAATAAATCATCTCCTTTTAATTAGCAGTTGTGCAGTATGAATTCCGCAGCTTGCAGGGCTCCTTTGTAAGCCTCAAGTTCTGTGCTTACAAAAATTGAGCATCAGAAGAACAAGCTAGTGGCATCAGAAGAACTAAAATAGGTTTTATTTCACTTGATTTAACAAACCTAACTTCTCAGTCTGAGGCTGGAGGTTTTCCTTTGGGCATTCCTTCTCAAGAGGCAAATGATAATCAAAGGCTTGGAAATCAGGAGAGCGCATACCTGCTGTGAATGGTGAGATCACATGTAAAATCTTTATAGCAAAGCTAATACTATGCAAGAAATTTGTCAAGGAGTGGGTTTAGCCCATTGGGCTACAGCCTAGTCTAGATCTTTCATAGTGATTTTCTAACTAAAAATCAAAAGCGTTACAATACAAGGCAGAAAATTAGAGTGCCCCTAAGGGAGGCTCTGAAAGTTTGTTTGAATTCTCATGTGCCCCCGGAGTAAGTCTGCAGGCTGCAGTATCACTGTCGCTTGATTTCTATCACCATTTGCCAAATCCACTATCCCTGATTATGCAGATACACGTAAACCTGGCTGTGCATCCCTTTGCTCCTCTCTTAGGATTACTGGAATTGAGAGTCACCGTATGACAGTCAGTTACTTCTCCTCGCATGTTCTTGGATGTTGGAGTTGGGCAATGTGCAGAAATGGTGTGAAGGAATTTTAGCTGCTCCATATAAATGTGGGATGTCATTCATTTCAGTCTGAAACATAAAGATATCAAGGGCCAAAACATGGCTGGTTTAAAATCCAGTGCCACTTCCACTCAAAGCAAATAACAGTGACATTTGATAAATTTTATTTTAATTACAGATCAAGCCTCAAGGTTGGAGGCTACGATTATAATTTCAGCTGGTGACAGCATTAGGCCAGTGGTTTTGTGGCAATGGTGTTATCATTTGTGACAGTTTTGGTCAAGAACAACATCCTGTTCAGGTTCTGTTGCTCCTTTTATTAATTATCATTTGAAGTTAATTTTATCATCATATCTTTTCTCAAGTAAAATAAAATGTCTGCAGTTGAATATGAGAAAAAATGGAGCAAGTATGTTTCATGAACTGAAATGTTTGTGGGAGGAGAAGGGATTTCTATTTCTACTTCAATTGTCTCCCTGAGTGGGTAAGAGTAGACTGAGAAGAAATTACAACATGGTATTACTAAATTGAAATACGGTCTAAAAGTCAGTTCTAGAAACAGTTTTTGTAATAAGACTACCCTGGTTACAATGGCATTGAAAATATCTGCCCAAACATTCTTAGTACTGTTGCCTGAAACCGGTGTAACTTAATTACATTGCTGAAATGTCCTCATTACAAAATGTCAGGATGACTCTGCTTCAACTGTAAAGAAAAAAATTAAATGATAGTTGCATTTTTTGTGCTGGTGTAATCCATAGTGTAACCTGAGCTAGAATGCAGTGAGGGCAGGAAAGAAAAGAGAGCTACTCAGAAGCTCTGATGTGACTCGCTCTTTGCTCTTCTTTTGATTTTTTTACATATATTCTTTGTTTTTCTTTTTTTAATAGTCTTTGTTTTTCACTGGGTAAGTACTAACTATTATTTAAGATTACCTTGAGCGCATTTTAAGATAGACGCAAACATCCCTCATCTTCAAAAAACAGTCACTTTGATATATGCTACTTTTTAGTATGTTAAAACAAATGGTGATTTTGAATGTACACTCGGGCTTACCCACTCATTGTCTGCTCTTGGTCGTTGTGTTTGAAGTATTTTAGTTCTGCCAGAACTGTGAGCAGTTTAGATTGACTGTGCAGGCAGACAAGATCTGGCAGCCCGGAATTGCAGGCAGCTGTAGGGAGTAGCTACAACACTTAAATGAGACACCCATTTTAAGTGGTCTAAATACGCCTGCATGTGTAAGTAGGCACAGTGAGTCTTTGCTTAGTGAACAATTCCAAGCAGGTTATTTGTTAAATGAAAGATTTTGCAGACTGTTTGCAAAGGGATGAGAAATAAGCTGGCCATGCACTAGAAAGAGATTCAGATTTTGTGGTGACTGGACTGCAGTGTAAGATGCTGAGATGGATGTGTAGATCTGATTAGTATTTCATACGATGTTTATCTGCACTGGGCATTTCCTCCATCTCTATAGGTGCACCAGTGTAAATCTTGGTGGTTTCAAACAGGAAGAAGCTACGCTGGCACAAATGACGGCCTACAGCAGGTTTGCTGCCCTCACTGGTGTGGCTATGTAGGTGGCATGCAGGTGGCAGGAGCAAACCTAGGCGGGCAATGCCCACGGTGGAGAGAGCACTCTTTCCAAAACAGTAACCTTGTCAGTACCCACAGGCACCTGCCCGCAACAGCCATGGGCGCAGCAACCGCTCAGTGCAGGCAAGGCTTTGGTTACAGAAAATGTCTAACACCCACATTACGATTCTCCTTGAGGCAAATCCAGCTGAAGAAGCCCCTGGTCCAAGCCCATGCCCTCCCAAGGCTGTGGCACTCTCGCCGGTGCTGCTTGGCTGTTCTCAGGCTCCACTCGGCATCCCTCTCCTAATGGCATTTGATTGAAATAAATAAATAAATAAACTCTCCCAGACAGATGTTTTTTGTAAAACCAGTCCTTTTGCAGAGCTCATGTACAGCCGCACAGCCACACACAGAGGAAAGCGTTAGAGAGGAGCAGCGAAGCAGGAGGAAGTGATTTGGAAGGGGTGGGGGCTGGATCCCCATCGACCAGCAGTGACACAGTGACACAGGGCCATTGCCTAACTAGTTACACAGTCTGAAGCAATTTTTTCTTTGTTGCTATTACTGACAATTTTTGAATCATTTGGTGGTTTTCTCCCCTGACTTTAACCAAGCTTCCATCAGCCTATCAGCACAGTTTCTGGTGGCTGATCAGACACCATTAACCCTGTTAGACTTCCCTATTTGTGGTTTTCTAGACATAATTTGACATTCCACATTGTGAGAAGGATGTGCTATAGCACATATATATTTGTTTTGACCAATTTTTTTCATGATAGTATCACTAGGAAAGTGTACTTCATTTGAATAGGACTTTGCAGTACCAGTTTCTAATCCTTCTTATGAAATACAGCTTTGCCACTGGGAATTTTGTTTTTCATGTTTGGATGAAGAATAAGGTCAACAGCATGAAAGGAACATGGGCTGGAGGTAAGCAGGGGTGCAGTTCTTAATGGATCGCTTTGCCGCCTTGTTTATGGCAAAGAAGAACATGAAGATATGAAGATGGCAGGAGGAAAATGCAGTGGCAGTAGAAGAGCTGGAGTGAAGCAAGATGAGTGGATGGAGAAGACAAAACAGGTGTCAAAGATACACTGGGCAGAGTTTAGCTGGGACAGGAATACGAAGCAGCCTGTGGGAAAGACTGTGGTGGCATCCAGGAACCCTGTCTGATAAAATACGAAGTTTATCAGGCCAAGCACATATCTCAGCTTGTGTACCCCAGCGCTTTTTTTGAATCCGATTTGTATACTTAGTTTTAATGAAGATTTAGTCGCGGTGATTGTAAAAAAAAAAAAAAAAAAAAAAGCTTTAAGTTGTAAACAGAACAGAAACGCTGGAGCAATTTATGCCTAAATTTGCAGAGGAAATCTGAACCAGGATCCAGAAACGAGCATTTCCAGAGTGGGTGAAGGTCACCGAGCAAGGAGGGTGCGAGCAGCAGTACCGGAAAGCACAGCCCTGTAACGTGGGTGGTGGGGTGGTATAAAGACGGGGAGGTATAACCCGCATCTCTGCGCTGGCTGCAAAAGGTCGAGGACGCAGAGGACGCGGTGCGGGCCTTTCGCCCGAGGTGAACGACAGGCGGGCAGGGGGGCAGAAGGCCGGCAGTGCGGGAACGGCAGCGCTGAGCGAGTCCCCCGGGAGGGAAACGGCGAGAGGGTGCGCGGGGCACCCGGGGGAAGGAAGGGGCAGGCTGGAGCGAGGGGCAGCGGGCGCCGGCAGCCCGGCAGGACGCAGCCCGGCGCCCCAGGTGCGGGGCTAAGGGCAGAGCAGGTGGCCGGCCGGGGAGGGGGGTGGGCAGAGGGCAGGGCAGGGCTGCCCGGGGCGGAGCGGACCCGGCGGGGCCGAACCGGGCCGGGCGAGGGAGGGGCCGGAGCGGGCCCCCGCGGGGGGCAGCTCCCCTCGGGGCGGGCTGGGGTGCCTCGCCCGCGCCGGCGAGAGGGGCTGCGCCCTCTGACGAGCCCGGGCGATGGGAGGCAGAGCGGCGGGGCGGGGTGTCCGCCGCGGCTCTAATAAGGCCGGGGCCGGCGCTGGCCGAGGGCTGTTCGCCTGGGTGCCCCGCGCGGCCCGGCGCCCCCGCCCGCCCCCGAGCATGCAGTGCTTCCCCAGCCTGGTGCTGGCCCTCAGCTCGCTGCTGGGCGCCCTGGCGCTGCTGCAGCTTTCGCTGTACCTCCGGGTGCCGTCCCGCTACGGGAAGCACGAGGAGCGGCTGTGCCGGCCGCGGGGCCGGCTGCCGGCGCGCTGCGCCTGGTTCCTGCAGGAGCTGCCCTCCTTCCTGGTGCCCGCGCTGCTGCTGGCGCTGCGCAGCCCGCCCCGCCTCGAGCCGCTCGGCTGCCGCCTCCTCTGCTGCCTCTTCTGCTGGCACTACTTCTACAGGTACCGCCGCCGGGCAGGGCTCCCCCCGCCCCCGCCCCGCTCCGCTCCGCTCCGGGGGCGAGCGGCGGCCGCGGAGAGCTGCGGCCTCTCCTCGGGCAACGCGGGAAGCTGCGGGAACGGGCGCAGACGGGGCCGGCTGGGCGGTAGGGCTGGGGCAGGTCTTGCGGGCAGCATCGCTCCCTTCCGTCTCGGACGCGGTCCTTCTGACGATCGCGGCGGGAGGGCGCGGGAGCGGCTGCTCCGCGGCCGCGGGCTTTGCTCGAAACGTAGGGGCCGCCCGGGTCGGCATCTCCCGCCCCGTCCCGGCCGCCGGGGGAAGGAGCAGGTGGTACTCGGGTGCTTGAAGCAGGGGAGAGGGTGTAAGCTCTGGATTTCTGTCTTTAAAAAAAAAAACCACAACAGAACGAGGTTTCGCTAAGACGGAGCAAAGTTTTGGATGAAACTAATCCAGATATTATGTAAAGGGACACGCGAAGCGCTTAGTGCGGGCAGGAGAAGCGCAGCACTCGCAGCGCCGGCCGCCAAAGCAAGCCGTGGGAACACGCGTGAGGATGGCCCGAATGCAAAACCACTACAGCAGTGAGAGCAAGGACTGAATGAGCCGCACTGCCGTGCGTTTAGCACAGGAAAAACCAAAGTCACTGCAGGCTCTCTGTACCACAACACAAAAGCTCGTTCTTTACGCTCAGTTCATCATTACCACTTCACTACCAAAGCACCAATTTATCTCTCCCCTCTCCCCTCACCCTTCTCCCATTTATTTTTTTGGTTTTTTTAGAAACTTTGTCATATCAGATGTCAGTGAACACTGTAACTCTAATGAATTCTGTATTTACTAATCAGGACCTCAAAGAAAAAGTAGAGTTTTGACCCACTGTTGGTGATACCTTTGAAGTGACATAGCTCTACAATTGTCACCTGGTTCTGCAGTCAGTGGGACTTGCTTCTGGAGTATATCACCAGAATATACCTTCTGACATAGTGAGCTGAGTGTCTTTTATCTTCTGCTCCACTTCCATTTTCTATGCAGTTCTTTCATGAGGAATTTGCCTTTTGGTTCTCTGTTCATAGAAAAAAATGCCTTTTCACAAATGGCAAGGGCATGTGACAACGTTATGCCATTACATGGTAAAGAGCTATGTAGCTTCTGAAGCAAATTTTTTTCTGACTTCGTTTGCCGTTTTTTACCCCAATTCCTATTTTTATTTTTTATTTTGCTTCCCAGAAATAGAAGACATTCATGTAATAATTGATCAGAAATTATTTGCAACTCAACCAAAATCAATATGTTGAAAATCCAGCCCCAGTATCTCTACAGCTGGTAGGCTGTTGTAGATAAATTTAAAACACTATGTTAGTGATATATTTGTTATATATATATTTGGCTTCTTTTTCAACATTACTGCTAGACTTAGGTAGAAGCACTGTGTTTTCATACATTTCCTTTCCCAAATAATTTGAAGGTCTTCTTATCTGTGGGCAGATTATACTTTTTCCTTGTAAAAATAAAAGCCCTCATTTTAACCAAGTCTGTATAACAAACAATTTTGTTTCTAATACTGCATCTTGCTCCAGTATTATTCTTACAGTGTGCACCCTCTTCTCACACAAGCTATTCTGAGATTCTACTGAATCCATTAATATTTGAAATGTTGTATTACATATTAGTGCTCTATTTTTATGTGAAAGAGCAACAAAAATTAAAAATTAGGAGTTTTTCTTGGTGTCACTTGATGCTCTTGGGACAGGCAGGTTCTTTGTGGTATCCTTGGTAGAATGACCAATGGCCACAGGGTTATGGTTATAATTAGAGCTTTATTATTACATAAAAATTTTAACAATCACCATAGCTTATTGTTATTTACAATTCCAGCAGTTAGCATAGCTTATTGTTACACAGAATTTTTAGCAATTAGCATAGCTTACAGTTAAACAGAATTTCTAATCATTTGTGTAGCTTTCTTATTATCTAGATTTTTTATTTACCCAGACTTTTTAGCTACCTGGACCCTCTTGCAGGTTGTGTCAAATTCTTAATAATCAGTGCGTGATACAGTAATTGTAATCTGGATTCAGACTTTACCTAAAAGAACATGAGTTACTCAGTCCTCAGAGGAAGAAGACAACGGTGATGGAGGCATCCCTGACCACTGGGGCATTGCGGAGTTTGCTGTCCAGCAGCGGTTCCCATCTAAGCTTGCTTGCAGCTGCTGGATTTTATAGGCTGTATCTCATATGCTGTTACGCTTACCTGTTCCATAACAGGTGCCACCACATCCTGGCGACAGCACTGGTGGGCAAACTGTCTTATCACAATGTTGAAGAAGGGGTAGAAAGAAGAAGAGAGTGATGTGTGATCAGCGTGCTTACGTATTATGGCTGCTTGCCTTATAAAATGGCATTGGTTATGCTAACCATATTACCAGGGGTTTGGAGCAGGGGGTACTGGTCACACTGGGTTAGGGCATTTCATTGGCATATAGTATTTGAAAAGAGGTTCAGTACTTTGCTATAACAGCGAGACTTTGTCTTGATATTTTTTCAATTTGTTATCTTTACTAGAAATAATCTAACAAGTTTAAAATACTTTCGTGATTAAACTTGACTGCAAGTATAATTAGTAAAACACACAATTGATCAATAATAAAATTACATTTACTTAATGGATGTAGCAGTTTTTCTGACTTTAAAATTTTGAATAAAGCTTTTCCACTTTTAATTAAAAATATATTTTGTTAATCCACTCCTACTTGTACAATTGATCATCTGACACCTGTATTTAAGCATTCCTTTATGTTTGTATAAAACAGAGAAAAGTTTCTTCATATACTGTTGCATAATTTAGTGACTTCTTTCTCTCCACAGGGAAGCTTTTATCATTCCTAATTTTGTCTCATCTATTATACCAAACATGCATGCGGAAGGGAAGTTTTGGTTAGAGGTATGCTCAGAAGGACAATATAGTCCATAATGGAGAAACATGGATTTTTAAAGGACTGCTATGCTAGCTATTTTGCCTTCCTATATGTTATGACCAGCTGTGCTGCCCCAGTAGCTTGTATTTGACTGAAGCACATATTTCAGAGTAACTTCAAGTCTTGATCTGAAGACCCCAGAAGATGAAGAATCCATCATTTTCTATGGAGAATCCACTGTTTTCTTTGGTAGTGTAGTCTTCTGAACTCTTTTACTATCACTTAAACAATGTGTTTAAAATGTCTTGCTTGAATTTGACTAGCCTTGATTTTTTTCCCAGTGGTGCTTGCTGTGTCTCACTCTGTCCTGATTTAAAGCCCTCCTTGGTATCCTTTAATATTTTCTTACCATGATATCACTTATACAGTAATCATATCATCTTTCAATTTGCTTGTTACAGAGCTGTCAGGTCCTCCATCTGCACTAGTGTGATCCAGAGAATATAGGAACACATGATCATGTTTCTGATGCATTAGCTACTGCACATGATATGGTGTTTATGCTGAATTTATGTTTTTATGGTGGATTTATGCCAGCTAGAGGGGAACAGACATTACCTGGCGTGGCATAGAATTAGAGTGGTGCAGACACATGATACTTCATCCAGCATGAAGTTGGTTAGGATAAAATTACCTTTTTGTAAATTTAGGAACAGGTTTGAACCAGCAAAATTAATTTGTCCTGCTTTTGACATGGTGTCAAGTAGCTGCAACATTTTTTATTTGATGTGAGGTATCCTAAACCAGATTTATAATGTCACTGAATCACAGCTGAAGGCCCTCAATGCAAGACACTTTTTTCCCTCAGCCCTCAGATAATTTCAGTGGCTCGTGGCTTTTTTCCTCTCCTCTTTTCCTATATCCATTTTAAAATGAAGGCATGAGTGTTGGATGTAGAATACAATACCAGAGTTGTAGCATGTCTAAAGACAACATCACCTTCCTGTTGCCACATGCTACTTCCATACTTACAAATTGGAAGAGTGTTTTTTGTTTTGGAGTCACAGTAGGAAGCCCTGTGTTTCCAGGCTACTCTGAGCACCCTGGAGCTGGTGTAACCACAATTGTAACCAAGGTTACAATCTACCACTCCTTAGGAATGGTTTGTATTTGTATGGCTGTATTTGTTTGTTTTTAAAGTAGATTTTATGCATGGGCTTAGTGCTCAGTAATGCTGTTCTACCCACATTGATACTCACTAGTTGTGTAGAATTTGTGCCATGTGCCAGCTTTATCAGTCGTAATTTTGTATTTATTGTCATGTCGTTGAGGAATGTGGTGGAGTGTTGTAAGGACCGCTCTAATCCTTTTCTAGAAACTCCCTGGGTTAATGCTGATGGCTCCTCATTGACAAGGACTTTGTAGGACCTCTCTGCTTGCCCAGTGGAGCCCTGTGAGCCAGGTCTGGCAGGTGGTGTGCTCCCATCAAGCCTGCTGCTCAAAGAGAAAGGAGATGGTCATCTGGGTACCAACCGCTGGCCAAAGAGCCAACCCTCCCCCAGTGCAGTACAATACAAAGATTTGCTGCCTGAAAGGGTGCAAGAAGGAGGTGGATGGAGCCAGGAGCAGTGGTCCAGCAGCCTGTGGTGAACTGACAGCAGTACGTTCTCCATCTTTCTCTGCCACCACTAGGCAGCAGCCTCTCTCTTTGTGGCAAGCACAAGACAGTGCATTCCTTGAGGCTTTCATGAAGGGCTGAGGGCAGATTGCTGCTGCAGCTGCTGCTTCGGGGAGGAAAGGGGGGAATCCCCAATCCCACCCCCTGCCTCTTTGTCTGCTATCCTTAGCCAGCTCTTCATGTCTCAGTGTGCACTTTATTACTGGAGCATGGTGTGAATTTAATCAAATCCAAATGCTCTATGGTTCCAAGGCAAACAACCTATAAAAATCTGAATTGGTCACATCTGGTTTAGGTAAGCTCATAGCCTCTTCACTTTCATAAGGTAGGGCCTGTGATGGTAGAGCCTCCAACACTGATGGGGTGGGTAGGCAAAGAAAAGGAGGAAGTGAGAAAAGCCCTGAATGCCAAGTCTGCCATCTGTATATGCAATCTCTGTGAAAAGCTGGCCATGAGCTGAAAATGATGAGTAGTGTAAGATGTATGTGCAAGAATACTTCTTGTGGTAAATGACTTATGAAGTATTTTGCTTTGAAATGTAGTTTGTAATACAACGTCTCCTGCTAGAGGGACTGTGCTGGTTAAGAAATACAGTAAGAACGCCAGCTGAAGCCCTCAGGTGGCAGGGAGAAGCCTGTTTGCTGCATTTCCCTTTTACAGTCCAGCTTCAAAAACCCAAACTGGGAAACAAATGTAAGGTGATCAGAGGAAGCCATCACAATCAAATTCCATGAGAACCTTAATGCTGCATTTCTCTCAGAAGTGAGAAAGAGCGGCGAGGGAGCAGAGGAGATGCCACTGTGCACAGTGGCAGGGGGTCCCCCTGTCTGAGGCCTTGTCTCACTGACCTACAAAGCTAATGCTGAAGATACTGGTGTAAAAGACAGGGTACTGCATTTGCTCTCCACTCTGCTGCCCATAGTAGCTGAGGCACCAGCAATTTAAAGAGGCATTTCAGTTTCAAATACCACCTAGAATTACATTTAGTTATTTATTTTCTTCTCTTGCAACTTTGTTTCCAATCAAAACCATAATCTTTTACTCTGCTAATATATATATATATATAAATAAATTGTTGTATTGATTTCTGAAGTGTACTCGGGTGAATCTGACAGACATTAAGTAGGCTGCTTTTTCAGACACAGCTGGATCCCCAAGCCCTTTTGGTTGTAGGTGACTCTTTTTGTGAGCCTGTACTTGGTTTTCTACAAATTGACGTCTTTCTAAAACGATCAGGGAAAGCAGGCTTTCTTGGCAGAAGAATGGGAAACCAGGAGCATTTGAAAACAATATCCCTGCATAAGTTTTTTACACTTCTTTTGTTCAGTTCCCCTGTCTCCAAAACTAAGGTGGGGGGAGAAAGAAAAAGACTCCTTCTCCCCAGGCTCTGCAGAATGTGGCTCATGTAGTGCCTTTTTAAGTCTACCTGTACTACCTGGTTGGTCAGGCAGGTGCAGCATTTACCTGGACATGCTGGTCATTTTTTTATGTAGGTGTGCCTACTTGTGATCGGTAAGAAAAGCAGCTCAAGCCTCCAGAGAAAAGCAGATGGGTGTGGGCCCCAAATGTGTGAGTCATTTATTTGTTCATAATTTTTAGAGGTGTTTTGTATTACTTCATGAGGAGTTTTAAGTATGTTTTTTGAAACAAGAAGTGGTACTCTCCTTGTTAATAGTGAATATAATCACACTATATAATCACCAGATTCAATCCAGATACTATTTTTTCCCCCATAGGAATAGTTATTTTATCCTTTTGTCCTAGAAAGTTACCATCATTAAGTGTCAATAACTAAAGACATTTTTATATTGGCCTCATGAAACCTCTATCAGTAATTTCCCAATACACAACATGCAGGTACTTGACAAGTAACAAATCCTATTCTCTGTTTCGCTTCACCTCGATGCTTTGCAACAGACCCTAACCAGATTCCTTTTGGCCTTCACCAGCTACACAGTAATACATTTGCGTCCTCTCTCCTCCCTTTTGGACTTAGCAGTAACTCTAGGTCTGGTAGCAATATCCCCAACAGAGGCTGGCCGTTTGCTCTACCTCTTCCGTGTGTTCCTTGCACCCCAGTCACCGAGTTTAACTTCTTGTGATTCATCCCAGTGCATTTTAGTAATGCTAAATATCTAATGTCTTCTCTTCACTGAAAATACTAGATTCATTGCTATTTTTACATAGGTTCCTCAAATTAATGTATGAACAGTCAACAAAAATATCTCTTTGTATGCTTTGCCACAAAAGTGTAAAATGTTCATGTACCCAGTGCTGCTATGGAGTTTGCTTCTTTGCAGTCTCCTCTAGCATTATTAAATACCTTCCTAATTATGCTCTCAATATAGAATACTAGCTGATTACCTTCCTAGCTATTAGCACTACATTCCTTTCCTATTGGAAAGTGGGCTGACATTACAGAAACCTATGGGTTTTGCCCAGCCCAAAGTGTACCCACATAATTTTTCCTTTTATTTCTTGGATTGGAAGAATTTCTGCTGAGATAACTTAAGACGTTTATCTTTCTTCGCTTCTTTTCAAGACAACATGCCTGTTAACAGTATATTTCTATCTGATGTCAATTCATTTGTGCTATTTTTTCATTACCAGGCAGCTTTACAATCCTTTATGGTTTTGTATTCATACTCCAGGTTTTCTTCCCAGATAAGCATTATCGTGAGCCATGCTCCTGCTCTCCATTCCCCATCATACCCACCATTCCTACTGTGCCACCTATGGCCATAATTTCCTAATCTGGTTGTTCAACAAGGTTTTGTATGCTTGCACAGTATTACAATTTATGATTCCAGATGACATTTGTTGTCTTGCAGTCAGTCCACTGGCCTGAGCTCCATACATGGAATGTCTATTCTGTCCTCCAGAAGTAAAGTACACGCTGCACAGTACATACAGAGCATGTCACCGGAGTTTTTTCTCTTTGTTCCATCTCTGCTACTTGGAGCAGGGCCATAGGTAAAGGAGTACTCATGTTTGCTCCAAAACTTCTCTGTCACTTCTAATTGCCTGTCACTGATAAATACAGAAGGGCTTGGTGGGTGCTTAGTCCCAGCTGCTCTGCAGAGAACTGTTCAAATTGCAGTCCCAGGGCAGAGACCTGAAGCCCCAGCCAGGAGGCTGTCACCAAGGCACAAATAGGCCTCTCGGACCTCACCTATGTGAGGTTTGGGCCCAGTGAGGAAGTTACAACACTTGACATCCTGGGAGTTTAAAGCATTGTTGGAAGATACATTCTGACCACCAAACTCCACTGAGCTTTGATAAGATTGATGAGGATGTAGAGATCTGGATTTGCATTACCAAATTCCTGCTGTTCATACTGGAAAAGCAGAGTTATAAAGGTCTATACTAAGAGAGAAAAAAGATTAAATTATACACAGGAGTTTCATTAAATATTTTTACTTAAAAATAATAATGCTTTTATCAAACAAGGAAATAACTTGTTTTAATCATGGGATGTCTGTAGTATTCCCTTATTGGGGTTGCTCTTTTAAGTAGGAAATAAAAAGCAAGGGGAAAGTGTTAAGGTTCATTCCATATGCACAGTGGGAAATTTGTTACAGACCTTGCTCTTTCAAGGCCCACAAGTCTATTTGTTTGACTTCCTATAGTAAGAGAAGCAGCCATTGTGGGGGGAGGTAGAATTTTTTTACTAAGCCAATAAATACAGTTTGACAAAAGGAAAAATTTTCACAAGCCCCTCTGTGTACTCAAAAGCTTATGCAATTAGGTCCATTTCCCAGTTTGGGGAGCTCAGTTAAGAATAAAAATTTATTAAATAACCTCCTAGTATTATTATTATAAATAAATGTGCATCCCAGACACTGCACCTGTTTTCCTTGGTGTAAGTTGTATTCTTGGTATGTCCTTCAAAATTAAAGTCATTTTGGTCAAGAAGAATTACGATAAATACTTTCAAACTATAGGTCAACAGACTATTCTTAAGTTACACACCTTGAAGTGTCCTGCTCTCCCTCTAGATGTTGATTTTAATGTGGCATGTGAATTGATCGGTAGGGTGGTCCTTAGTGAATTTGATCAATTAAATTCATGTACATCTACACCATTTGAACATAAGAGCTGTGTTAATCTTTGCTGACCACTCAGCTGACATTGTAATTATTTTTAGAACATCTCATAGATACAACAATAGCAATTAAATTATTTAATTAAAAAAATAATACTAAAACTGGGTTAAAATATTCAGTGCAGGAAGATGGGAAAAGTCAACTGAAGAAAAATGTATATATTTTTCTATAGCTCCAAATTCATTTTAAGACCCAGCTAAATTCTATCTAGCTGTGAACTTCTGAAACTTGAATTGCTGCCATATTAATACCTAAGGATTGGCAGAAAGTTTCACTATTCCTAGAAGGGTGCATCAAAATGTGACCTGCAATAACAATGAAAAAAGGTCACGTTTGAAGGAAGTTGGTTTTGACCTCCTCCTTCCTAATTACTCTTTATAAACATGTAATAGAGTAGCAACACCCACGGTCAACTTTTGCCATATGTAAGATACTGTTTTGCTTACAATTGTGCTAGAGTTAACCAGCTTAAACCAACACTTCCCATGCTGGGAGACTGCCTCACAGAAATGTCTTTGGAAAGTGTTACTGTATATCAAGGTTGTCTGCAAAGAGATGTGTTGTCTACTAGAGAAAGAGGGTTTGCCTATTAAAGATGTTAAGAAACAGTTCAGTTCCCAAGCTGGTCTATGCTGGAGCAGATCCTGGGGCAGAGTGATGACCAGCACTTTGATGTACTGGTAAAGGTCGGCCGGGTGGCTTTCCTAGAAAGCCAGATCCCCTTGAGCTAGGCCTTCATGGCATCATTTGGCGTGGGGCAGGAAGTCTAAAGAGAGCTCTGAATAAGCTAGCTGGGCTACTCAAAGCAGTCTAGTTACATTAGTGTGGTCTCCTGCTAGAGATGCACATGAAAATACCTCTGGACAGTGTAGTCCTAAGCAAACCTTCCAGTGACTCCTGTCACACATCTGGGGCAGGACAATGCATATGCGTCTCTGAAACTTTCGCTGCTCCTGAGAACAATGAAGGAGAGGAAAGAATAGTTGTATTTACATTATGCTATTGAGTTCTCTGTGTTTGTTTGTTTCTCTTTATAACCCTTTTTAAAAAAAGGAATCATTAAAGTGTTCTTGTTTTCAAATCTGGCCTGGGTTAAGGTTACTGAAGTGTAGAGATGTATCTCTGGCTGTTCCCAGGAAAAGCAATTTAAATTTGTCAGAGTTTTTTCTGAGAAATGCATCTGTATCTCTTCAAACATAAAGTCTGTTAGCTAACATCTTTGGAGTCTGCCCATGCAGAGCAGTTCCTTTGGTTCAACTGAGGCTATAAGCAGGACCACAGTGTGTGAGCCTGCAATCCAGCCAAGTATTGTCAAGGCTGACACTGTAGGGGCAGAGCAGAACCCTTCATGCATTTCTGGCTGGTAGGGTGCTCAACAGGGAAGAAGTGGCCTCCTAGCTGGAGTTCTGTCAGCATGGATTAGGAAAATACAAGTTGCCTTGAATGCAGAGAAATAAAAAGCACTGTGAGGCTTACAGTCAGGGCTAGAAGGTGGGAAGAGATAAAAAGGTCAGGTGAAAGAGAGTAGCATTGGAAGGTGTAAGTAGGATAACTGTTAAAAACAGCTATGGCAGAAGGTGGGGCAGGAGTGAGAAGAAATGAAAGGTAAAAGGAGATGATGTGAGAGGGCAGTATCCAGGCATCAAGAGACACTTTAATACTGACACTTTCTAGGTGTTGAGTGTCTCACTTAGCAATTTTCAGTGCCAGGTAATCTTTTGATACATTTTGGGAGGGAGCAAAGATGACTAACTCAGAGTCAGCCAATGGTAGTGGTTTTCCTTAGAAAAAAAAGAGGACATTTAGTCTTCTGATCATTTTAATGTGAGCACAAACTCAGGACCTGACTTGGCCATTTCAAATTTTGTTCCTCTCTGTGTGTATGTACTACCATGGATGCCATGAGTTCATACAGGTTTAGAAGAAATTTGGATTACTACCTTTCCAAATGTAAGACATTTCAACCAATGTTCTAAATCTAAAGATTTAGAAATTATAATTTTCAGCTGTAACATTTACTGTTTTGGTAAAAAATGTATGCAGTATTTCTGGCCATTTCAGTTGTGAAGAAGACTTTCCCAACACAACAGGCCTAAATTGCTGCAGAGGTTTATTGCTCAGTCTTTCAGTTTCTTAAAGCATTTATTTGCACAGTAACAAATAAGGAAGAAGATGACCCAGTGATGCACTTTTGAACTCTGTGGACTGTGGTGAAATGGTCAAAAATTATTCTACCATTACCTTGCTGCATGGTGAAAGAAGCACTCTCAGCAGAGACAGGATTTAAGACTGCTTTTGACAGGAGCATCTATAAAACAGAGCTAGAGAGAAACTGCTTTAGTTTACAACCTTAGTTTTCTCCCGTTTTTTTTTTTTTTTTTTACAGCAACACATAGCTTACAGTCTCAAACCACTTCATGTAGCGGAATAAACAACCCAGATATGTCAAGTCTCACATGTTGAGGGTGAGACTTCTGTAGCTGGCTGTCACCTCATGCACCCATGTCCTTTGGTGTGTATCAGTCTCCTGTAGCCCCCAAAGCATTGATCCTCCTCTGTGATCCCCTCTGCCAGACACAGCTGTTTGGGCTGACTAGTGAAAAGGCTGGGAGCCTGCTTGCTGTGCGTGGGAGTAGTGAGCATGCTGCCTCTGATCCTGAACATATGCTTACAGGTCCCCAAGGGTGGACATGCACCCCAGCTAGAGAGTGGCACTGGAAACCCTCTACCAGCAGGTACCTCACCTGTTCTTCCCTCACACAAACCAATTGCATGGGTACTTGGAAAAGAGGAAACCCAGGAGGTCTGCACTCTCCTGATGTTCAAGTGCCCAAAATTGCTCTGGAACAAAAAGCCAGCTTGTATTGCAGCAGCTGTGTAGGTCAATACTGTTATATGTCCCAACTATGCAAAGAGTTTGTAGTTTATTGAAACGTGACACTATGGAAGCAGTGCAAAGCCAATGGAATGTGGAATTAAATAGTAGAGGAAGTATGATGCGTTTTCATGTACAGGTCAATATAAACCATACTAATCCTGTGTCATTGCTGGGTCCTGTCCAGCTACAGGATCCAGAAAAGCTGCTGCAGAGGGAAGAAAGACCTGCTAGGAAGCCCAAGAGGAGCCCTGTTGCTAAAGATACACAGTCGTAACTGCAAAGGGAGAGGGACAAAGGTGGAAGAACTACAATGAAAGGGAGGCAGAGTGCGGTGGTAGGGCAGTGACAAGGACAACTCCTAATTGGAAAAAAACCACATAAAGAGCCATAAAGGAGGTGAGAATCTGAAGAAGGAAGGACAAAGAAAGGACAAAGTCTGGAAGGCTGGAAGAGCAAAATAGAGACAGAGCAGGAGTTCAGGCATAAAAGAGGGAAAGAAGGAATTACTGGAGTAGAAAAAGCCAGTTAAGAGTATTTTAAAGACTATTAGCAATGTGTCTTGCAACTCTAGAGTCTAGTGTATGTTGGACTGACCAAGATTTAGCTTTGGAGAGGGAGAGCTTACCAAATGTCTGGCTTCCTTTGGTCATTTCTCAGCCCCATGTAGACCACTTATGGAAAATAATTACCCTTTCTCTGATAAGTACAGCTGTAAGAGCACAGATTTGTGCATCCTTGGATTTTGTACCATTTTTCATGTAGATGCATCCTTTAGTTCTGCTCATACTCTCAGCCTCTGTGAACTCTTTGAACTCTGCTCCAGTGGAGCAGTGAGCTTTTTGAAGTGCATAGCGTAGTGTCTGGTTAAGTTACTCTGGCACACATCTCATGGTTTTGGCAGATACCCACAGTTTAGCAATAGGAACAAAATGATCTGTCTTCATAAATATCAAGTGGTTATTTCTGGAGAAGAAAAGAGTGAGATACCTTGCTGAAAAATATGCTTTGGCTGGCTAAGCCTTTGACACACCATTGCTTAGATAAAACAACATTCTCATAATCTTTAAGTACTGCTGCCCTTCAGGTGCTATCAGGTAGTAGAGGTAATCATGAAGCACCATGAGATCTGCACATTTGTCATCGCCACAATCCACCTAGTCATGTTGACCCTTGTCCTGTCCTCTAATCCTCATACGAGTATAAATCCGGACCAAGTTTAGTTATGGTTTCAACTGAGATAGCTGGCCTGTCATTGAGTTCAGTCTGCAGCCTGAGCAAGAGCTTTTGCTCATGCTAGTTTTTTTGCTCAGCTAATTCCAGATCTTGTTCCTGTGCCCTGGCTTCTTGTCAGAGCCTCTCTCTCACCAAGATAGCTCCAAGTTCCAATTCCCAGCCAGTTCCTGGCACATGTAGTCCTCAAATTTTCTTCTCATTCCTGATGGACATTTGTCTGGTGTGTTCTTAAAAATTGCCATTGATGGAGATTCCTCCAGCCCTTCAGCTAGTATGTTCTAGTGCTTCTCTGTCCTTCCCTAATGTCTAAGCTGCATTTTCTATACAGCTGTTTAGGCTTGTTACTTCTTATTTTGTTCCCAGCAGACAAGGAGAATGTTTTACTCCTTTCTTCTTTGCAGCAACTTTTTATACAGTTGTACATTGTTATAATGACTTTCGCTGGTTTTCACTTAGCTTAAACAACCCCGAGTCCTTCAGTCTTTTTACATGTCACATTTCCTAGACCACAGTTGTTTTTCTCTGGGCTGCTTCCACTTTGTCCTTGTCTTTTATGAAGTGCAGAGTTTAGCTGGACACAGTATAATTTAAGTTCCTATTAACACCATGCAAAGGGGAAAGATCACTTCCAGCGTCTCCAACAGTACTCCCATTCCCACATGGCATTTTAACATCTGCCTTTTTCACAACAGCCTGACATTATTAGCTCATGCTCAGTTTGCTACCTACCAGCACTCCCTCTACTATCCAGCCTGTTCTTCAGCTTGTCTTTTACATTTGGTCAGTCTTACCCAAGTGTAGTATTATGCCATTGTCTTTACTGAACCAATTGTACTGTTTTAAAACTACAAAACAAATATTTCAAGATTATTGTAAACTCTAGCCCTCACTTTTAATGAGCTCAGCATCTCCCAGAGTTGTGCCAGCCACAAATATTAGGAGTATTATTTTTTTTTTTTCCCAGAGGCATATCAGTCATGAAAAAAACCCTGACTAGTATCAGAAAAGTCTTTTGCAGAACTTGTCTCAAAATAGTCTTCTAGTTTGATAGCAAACAGTTGCTAACTATCCCTTGGTATAATTTATTAATCACTTTTGCAGCCACTTAAAATAACATCCTCTAAACCAGGAAACCCCAAGTTACTTATAAGATTGACAGGTGAGGCAGTGTAATAAATCTTGCTAAGTTCAAGCTGGGGGACACCTGTTGCTGCTACTGTCCCTATCCCATAATATATCCAATTTATGTTAATTACTTCACACAACAAACCTATTTTAAGAAAATAGGATTACCTAAATTAAATATAGAAATGAGTCCTGCCTCCTGCTGTTGCAGATATATAGCACTCCCAGTCAAGTAGGCTGTTACAAGTATTAGTATTTGGCTTTTTAGACAAAATGTCTATTGTACTGTACATCCTGGACTCTCGTACTTGGCTGTGCAGTATCTGAGGACAAACTGTGGGTCTGTATGGGATGGTACTGATTTCAACAGGGATCTGTACAGAGGAGATATCTCCTTTGCTCTGTGAGCTTCACTTTACCTTCTTGGCTATAAAAGAGCAAAATATTTTAAAAACAAATCCCCATCTTTCCCATGAATTTGCCCAGTTTGGCAGGTGATGGTGAGAAAGATACTAACTGCTAGTTCTGGGCTCTTGCTTTAGTTGCCTTTGGTTATGGGCGTTCAGTCAATTTTTCCCAGTGTTTAGTTCAGCTCTCATTCAGATCTCCTTTCCACATTACAAACAAAAAGGAAGAAATAAGTGGTTAACCAACAGTAAGTATAAAGAAAATAATATTTCATAATTAAGGGTATTTAAAACCTATTTGGTGTTTGTACACCAAAATGGAAACATTTGAGAAACAAATATACCGATATAAATGTATATTGAGTGTAACTTGCTGAAGGATTGTGACTTGCTGATGCAGTTTGTTAATGCAATAAACTCAACAATTCTGTTCTTCATTTCCCTTTAGAAAATGCATAATAATTGAAGTATAGGGTTTTGTTACTATACCTGCTAAAGCCAGTAGAAAAGATCAATGCTTTTCACAATCCAATGCCTTTTTTACCAGTGACAAGGAAGAACTCTCCTTTGTTGGTTCTAACTGGGTGCTGGTAATCACTAGGAGATACCAGATTTTTCCAGTGATAGGTTCAGCAATAATGGAAGAAGAACAAGAGGAGTAAGGAAGTAATTCATAAGCAAACTTGCAAAATACTTTTGAAACCTGCCTGCTGTTGTAGTGAATTTAGAAAAGCAAAAATTTTTGCCTTGCAGTCAAGCCTACACAGTTCTTTACTAGCTAAAACAAAATACCCATTCTTAGGTTCTGTCCCTTCCCTTTGCTTTCCTTTTTTGAACCACTTGTATTTTATTAAGTATAGCACATCTAGTAATTCCTCTATGCAGCGTGAAGAGGACTCAGTTTCATCCCTAAACTGTATTTGTCCATCTTACTTTGCTAATTGTGTATCATGCCTAAAATCTGTAGCAATCAATGAGGCATTACTGACTAGTACTAGATGATCAGAATGATTGACTTCAGGTGTTTCTAGTGTTGGAACTGAGCGTTATGTTGCTCAGATTCCTTAAATTTGTCCAAGGTCAAATGCACCATGGTTTTTTCTTTTCATCAATGATTGACAGTAATATAGAAGCAGCATTTTATTTCTAGCCATTCACATCAGATACACATGCTTCTGCAAATATTTGTATATTTTTTCCTATAATTGCACTTTATTCAAATGCAGTTGTAAGCAGCTGAGCTTTTCTGACCCAGCACCAAAGATTCATTCTGAAGTCTGTATTTAACTGTGTGTCCAGAAGTCAAGCACAGTTGCTGATTCCCTTTGACTGCCAGTCTTTGATGAAACTGGCTTCTGCAAGTGCTGTTATCCATTGTGTCAGCCTTCCTGGGATAGCAAGTATCACTCTGGAGCTTCTCTTGTAAATGCTGGTGTTAAGCTATTGCTTATCTATTCTGGGGAGTTTATAATTTTTGATTCGTTCAGTTTGTGTGTAATGTTAGATGAGTCGTGAAACATTATGAAACCCTGAAGTTATCATACTGGATTAGAGCAGAGGTCCTTCACGGTCAGCATTCTGTTTTGGCAGAAGCTGATATCAGATCATTCAAAAGAAAGTGCAGTAAATGGTGGTCAGTTGCCCAGGGCAGCTGCTACCTTCTGCCTCTCTTAAATGGAATACAATTTATCCCGTGAAATATGAAAACAAATATGGATTCTAACCTTTAGACTTCTTCTCTTTATTAAAGGACCTGCCTGTGTCTGTAACCTGTGGTACCTTCTTCTCCCAGTCCTACCAAGCTCTTTACTTCAGTGTTGTTTCTGTATTACATTTAACAGAAATTTCTTTTCATTGCATTCAAACTTAATTCCATTCAGTATCATGAAAACTCTTGGTCACAGCTATTCAGCTCTCCCAAATAAATTATTTTCTATTACTGTATGTTATTTTTATCTCTAATATGTCTGTCCTTACTAATCTCCAGTCCAAATTCAGCAGCCCCAATGGTTCAGTATGGCAGTCTCCTCCATTCCTCTTATTTTCGCACTGAATGCTTCTGCATTTCTGCCATCTTTGCCTTAAATCAGTGCTGCCCAGACTTTCTGCTCTCCATTGCCCTTCTTCTCAAGAACTCCTCAAACCCAAGCATGGTGCCATCTGTCTCAGGGTTTCCTCAGTCCTTCTCCCATCCCTTGATCAGATGTGTGCCTGCATATTTTCATAGAATCATAGATTGAATCATAGAATCATTTAGGTTGGAAAAGACCTTCAAGATCGAGTCCAACCATCATCCATGCCCACTATACTATGTCCTGGAGTGCCATGTCTACACACTTTTTGAATACCTCCAGGGATGGTGACTCAACCACTTCCCTGGGCAGCCTATTCCAATGCCTGACAACCCTCTCAGTAAAGAATTTTTTCCTAATATCCAACCTCCCTTGCTGCAACTTGAGGCCATTTCCTCTCGTTCTATCACCAGCCACCTGACAGAAGAGACCAGCACCCACCTCACTACAACCCCCTTTCAGGTACTTGTAGAGAGCGATAAGGTCCCCCCTCAGCCTCCTTTTCTCCAGGCTAAACAGCCCCATTTCCCTCAGCCACTCCTCATAAGACTTGTGCTCCAGGCCCCTCTCCAACTTGGTTGCCCTTCTCTGGACACGTTCCAGCACCTCAGTGTCTTTCCTGTAGTGAGGGGCTCTAAACTGAACCCAGTACTCGAGGTGCAGCCTCACCAGTGCTGAATACAGGGGAACACTCATCTCCCTGCTCCTGCTGGCCACAGAATTTCTGATCCAGGCCAGGATGCTGTTGGCCTTCTTGGCCACCTGGGCACACTGCTGGCTCATATTCAGCCAGCTGTCAACCAGCACCCCCAGGTCTTCCTCTGCCTGGCAGCTTTCCAGCCACTCTTCCCCAAGCCTGTAGTGGTGCATGGGGTTCTTGTGACCCAAGTGCAAGACCCGGCACTTGGCCTTGTTGAACTTCGTATGATTGGCCTCGGCCCATCAATCCAGCCTGTCCAGATCTCTCTGCAAAACCTTCCTACCCTCAAGCAGATGGACCCTGCCTCCCAGCTTGGTGTTGTCTGCAAACTTGCTGAGAGGACATTCAATCCCCTTGTCTAGATCATCAATAAAGATATTAAACAGAACCGGTCCCAACACCAAGCCCTAGCGAACACCACTTGTGTCTGGCCACCAACTGGATTTAACTCCATTCACCACAACCCTCTGGACTCATCCAGCCAGCCAGTTTTTCACCCAGCGTAGAGCACATTTGTCTAAGCCATGAGATGCCAGCTTCTCCAGGAGTATGCCATGAAAGACAGTGTCAAAGGCCTTGCTGAAGTCGAGATAGATAATGTCCACAACCTTCTTTGCCTCACCGAGAATTGAGAATTCTATCATTTCATGGTCACTAGGCCCAAGATGGCCTCCCACCATCACACCTTCCACCAGTCCTTCCCTGTTTGTGAGCAGTAGATCTAGCAAGGCTCCTCCCCTGGTTGGCTCTCCTACCAGCTGTGTCAGGAAGTTATCTTCCACACACTCCAGGAAACTCCTAGACTGCTTACTCTCTGCTGTGTTGTACTTCCAGCAGATGTCTGGGAGGCTGAAGTCCCCCATGAGAACAAGAGCACATGATTCTGAGACTTCTGCCAGCCACCTGTACAATGATTCATCCACCTCTTTGACCTGGTTGGGTGGTCTATAACAGACTCCCAGCACAATATCTGCCTTATTGGCCTTCCCTCTCATCCTTACCCATATGCACTCCACCTTGTCATCACAATCGTGTAGCTCTGTACAGTCAAAACACTCCCTAACATAGAGAGCCACCCCACCACCTCTTCTGCCTCACCTATCCCTTCTGAAGAGCTTATAGTCATCTATTGCAGCATTCCAGTCATGGGAGTCGTCCCACAATGTTTCCATGATGGTGACTAAGTCATAACTATCCTGCTGCACAATGGTTTCCAGCTCCTCCTGTTTATTGTGCATGCTGCGTGCATTGGCATAGATGCATTTGAGCTGGCCTATCAAATCCACCCTTAACATTGGCATGGTGCCACCAGGCTCATCCCTGGTGCACCTGGTTTTATCCCTTACCCCCTTCAAACCTAGTTTAAAGCCCTCTCTATGAGCCCTGCTATCTCATGAGCGAGGATTCTTTCACCCCTTTGAGATAGCTGGATACCGTCTGTTACCAGCAAGCCTGGTGCCATGTAGACATCCCCATTCCCAAAACCCCCACAATTTTACCAATGACACCAGCCTCTGAGCCATGTATTAATCAGGTGTGTTTTCCTGTTCCTTTCAGTATATCTCCCTGCCACTGAAGGGATTGAGGAAAACACTGCCTATACTCCTGATCCTGCCACTAACCGTCCAAGTGCCCTGAAGTCCCTTTTGATTGCCTTTGGATTTCTCTCTGCAATCTCATCACGGCCAACCTGCACAACCAGTAATGGGTAATAATCAGAGGTCTGAACCAGACCAGAGAGTTTCCTGTCAATGTCTTTTACCCAGTCCCCAGGGAGGCAGCAGACTTCCCTGTGGAATGGGTCAGGTCTTCCTTTTTCCCAGGAAAGACGAGTCTGCTCTTGCCAGAAGTCTTCATCCAACCCTGAACCTGCTACTAAGAGACCACAAAGAGTGTCCCTACAAACAGGCTTCAGGTTGGATTAATTTCATAAGTAAGTCACAAACACCCCAAGGACTGTAGACTGACTGAGTACATTTTTTTAGACAGAATACTCAGAAATGAATCTGACAAGACAGGTTTACTGTTGTTTTATACAGCTGAATTATAAGCTTCTCAGTAATATGTATATCTTTCTTGTTCTTTAAATTATAGTCATCAAAAGTTTGTCCACAGATCTTTGGAGGAACATGGAAGTAGGATGTTCTGCATGTGGTTTGGAAAGTCATAGCTAGATCTGTGTGATTAAAGTAAAAGGGGAATTCTCTTGCTCCCATCACAGTCACTAGACAATGATTTAAGATGAATTTACAAACTGAGCCTTGGACCAGCAAGTGATTACAGTTATCTGATGGTTTCATACACTCCCAGCCATGCAGGAATCAGGCACAGAGCAGCCCCCCACCCCAGCGACGAAGACATGCCCTGCAGCTGGCAGACACCAAGGGGCACACATAGCCACTGCGCACCCTCTGCACCAGTGGGGTGCACAGACAGCTGCAGCTAGACATCAACTCCAGAAAAAAGCCCAGCTCCTGAATTTACAGCCTTCCTTACATCAGGAGAGGAGATACAACTGCAATACTGCAGTCAAGAGATCTGTCTTCTGCCCTGTACCTGCAAGTGGTATTGCCAGAGGCTTAACGGTCATTTTGGCATTCATACCTGCCAGAATTGCTGGTGTGTGTGTGTGACCTGGGTCATAGCTGAGATTTTGTTCCTGAGGCTGTGCCAGAGCATGTCTCACTGTGCACACCTTCTTAGCAAAAGGGACACTGTCCACCCTGCACAGTACAAGTGGCTACTAATAACCTACTTGCTCTCCTTGTTTAAACAAACACTCCTGGCTTGTTGACCTTTTTGGGCTAGTGCAGAGTTCATAAGAGTAAGTGGGGAAGGGCAAAGCATCTCAGGGTAAGATGTTTGAGAGGAATATGAGGGGTGAGGAGGCTCTATCCTACTTTGTGACACCAGGCTGTCTGTAGGTGTTGTGATGAGTGAGCATTAAAATGCTTCGTTTCACTTTTGAAAGGATATTGGGATATTTTGTTTTACTTTCCCTTTCAACTGTTAGCAAGGTGGCCTACTGCATGGAACTGACATCTTAACTGTTACATTTGTTTAAACCCAATCTGGGATAATAGAAAAATTTTGAATTAGGCACAGGAAAATTAGGTGCCAGATTGTGCCCTGGTGTTGACTATACATGGAGAATAGACTTGACAGTCGTCTTCTGTAAGTATTCAATGGGAATCAGTGTAACACAACTCAAAAATAGTAAAAGTTAAAAATTACCTCAGGATGCAGTCCACAAATAGCCTACAGGATTGGGTTTAAAAAGAGAAACTTTGTGCAGATTTTAGCACAGACTCTTCAGCAGCAGGTGTCTTTGGGATATGCCATATGATATCCATAAGTCTCCAGAATAATTAGAGGCTTTGTGCAGGACATCACAGGTATCCCACTGTCATGGTTTAACCCCATTCAGCAACTAAGCACCATGCAGCCACTCACTCATTTCCCCCTTCACCCAATGGGATGGGGGGAGAAAATCTGGAAAACAAGTAAAACTCGTGGGTTGAGAAAAGAATGATTTAATAGAACAAAAAAGAAGAAACTAATAAAGATAATGATGACACTAATAAAATGACAACAGTAATAGTAGAAGGATGGGAATGTGCAAATGGTGCACAGTGCAATTGCTCACCACCTGCCGATCGACACCCAGTTAATCCCCGAGCGGTGATTCCCACCCCCCCACCACCCACTTATTTCCTA